>CM043118.1:68126486-68726486 GCA_023701765.1 Hylyphantes graminicola | reverse complement strand
CATAAAAAATGATGTTTTATAAAGACATTAGAATTATAATATTTGTGAATAATTCAAAGGACTTAGTTTAAAACATTATAAACACAAGTTTTAAAACATTATAAAAAAAAAACTAGGGTTCTGTAGATTTCGGGGTTTTGGTCAGCTTTTATGTCTAAAAAAAAAAATTAAAGGTAGTTGCTAAGAAAAAAGCAAAAAATAATAATAATTACTTTAACAAAACTTTATATTAAATAACATATTCCCTGTTCATTCATTTAGGCTGGAAGGCTTTTTTTTTTCAGTTTAATAAAAAATAACAGATTTATATATAATTACATTTAAAAACATAAATGGATTTCCAACTCTAACCGGTATAACCAAGTTTAAATCAATACACAAAGATTTCTTAGGTTAGGTTTGAATTATCGTCGCACTAGAGCTACACGAGGGCTATGGGCGTCATATTTTTGAACCACAGTCAAGTGACGAGCCGACACCTGAATAGGCACCAGACTCAACCGAAAAGGGCGACATCGTACGCAGCGTTAGGACGTTGAAGGATATTCAACGTGCACTCCCTCTACACAGGGTATTATTCGTTGGACATTTTTGGCTGCACGGGCCGTTTATAGGTCGGCGGTTATTTTGGCGATGCCCAGACCCGAACCTGGGACCTTTCGCATGCTAGGCGAGTGCCCAACCGACTGGGCTCTCCAGCCCTACAAAGATTCCTTACTTTTCCTCTTTCCATCTCTTTAGTTGTCATGACGATGACCCGGGTGTTCTCCTGCCAAACCATCCACCAGAAGTCGGCAACCGTGTTGTGCAGGCAGCCCTGAGTGGCAATGTAGAACTTCTTCGATCCGTCGCCCACGTTGTCTTCGTCAGGCTGAAACGAAATGGACTATGGTATGATGGGGAACATTCATATGATGTCACGCAGTTTGTTATCCTACACCTCCCGAAACATGTGCTAATGTTATCCTATACAGCTCTTGAACCACGTGCTAACGTTGTCTTCGCCAGGCTGAAACGAAATGGACTACGGTATAATGGGGAACATTCGTATGATGTCACGCAATTTGTTATCCTACACCTCTCGAAACATGTGCTAATGTTATCCTATACAGCTCTTGAACCACGTGCTAACGTTGTCTTCGTCAGGATGAAACGAAACGGACTATGGTATGATGGGGAACATTCGTATGATGTCACGCAGTTTGTTATCCTACACCTCTCGAAACATGTGCTAATGCTCTCCTATACAGCTCTTGAACCACGTGCTAAAGTTGTCTTTGTCAGGCTGAAACGAAATGGACTACGGTATAATGGGGAACATTCAGATGATGTCATGCAGTTTGTTATCCTACACCTCTCGAAACGTGTGCTAATGTTATCCTATACAGCTCTTGAACCAGGAAACTTAACTCGGGTTGCCCCAGCTCCCGTCATAATGAGCTTCTCGGGCTTAGCCGTAACGGTATACGCAGGGCCGTAGGTTTACTCACTGGTCACTGGACCCTTAAGGGGGAATGGGCGCGGAGGACCGGGGGTCTCCAAACTCAAGTGCCTCAATGTTAATCCAATGGGGAAAAAACTATTTTCTTTGCCCCATTTCTCCGGCTGTATTGAATATTTTTACAAGCAGATTTTTTTATGTGATAAATGTAGCTGACTTACAGGTCTCATCTTCCCACTTTTTGAAATTAGTACGAATATTTTGTGTAAAATAATTTATTGAATATTAAAAAAAAATATTCGTACTAATTTCAAAAAGTGGGATTGTCGGGACCTGTAAGTCAGCTACATTTATCACATAAAAAAATCTGCTTGCAAAAATATTCAATACAGCTGGAGAAATGTGGCAAAGAAAATAATTTTTTCCCCATTGGATTAACATTGAGGCACTTGAGTTTGGAGACCCCCTGTCCTGCGCGCCCATTCCCCCTTAAAAGGCATCTTACCCTTATGAGGGTCCTCGATGACCCCACCTGCAGGGGATGTAGAGACAAGGACGAAACGGCCACTCACATTCTCTGTGATTGCGAAAATTATGCAGCGCACAGATTTGAGCATCTAGGGCAACATTTGCTTGAGCCCTGGGAACTCCAGGATATTCCAATCAGATCCTTGCTGAATTTTGCTTCGGCAACGGGGCTCTTCTTATAGGAGAGAGGGATTTATTTCTTGGGGACAGTACAATAGACCCCTGGTCGCAGTGCTTGGCTCTAACAGAGCCCCCCTCTGATGTCATAAGTCATGGGGAACATTCATATGATGTCAGGCAATTTGTTATCCTATACCTCTCGAAACATGTGCTAATGTTATCCTATACAGCACTTGAACCATATTCTAATCTTTTCCTGCTGCTCTAACCTGTCGAACTGCTTTTTTACCACAGCGATTTGGAATTGAGGCTCAGGTGGATATGGCAATGAATGTCCCCCATTGTGCTTTAAATATAGAATGGCACAAACAGGGTTCCCACTCTTATTCTAAGATAAGAATCAAGGAGGTTTTTTTCTTAGGACTTTTCAAGGAATCCCAAACAAATTTCAAGGACCTCTAATCTTAACACGCCTACAAACACAGTACACATTGTGAAATAATAAATTAATAAGCTTGATGATTGATGTAGCTTCCAAAGATATAAGTAATTAAATTTTTTTAATTGGAAACCAATAATTTAATTCATCAAAAAAAACTTTAAATCCCTAGTTTTGTAAATGCTGCTAATACACTGCTCAAAAGAACTAGGGGAATGCATGGTTTGAAAAACCCTTTCACCTCCAATGATTCCCTTTGGAATTATCAGTGTGCGATTTTTTTTCCTAACTTAGTCGAGATCGGTCTTATTTAGCATTATATGGAAGAATTATGTATTTTGAAGAATTAATAGTGTTTGTTTCAATTAAATTAAAATATGAAAAACATGGTAAAATAAAATTCATTCCCAAAATATTGTATAAAGTAAACTGTACCTAAATTCTTCACGTTTGCATTCTTTGAAGTTTAAAAATTGATTTGAACTTTTTAAAGAAATTCATTCAAAAAATTATCATTCCAATAATTAAACTAGTTAGCCTTTAAATTTTAATTAAAAAATTAAGACTTTTTCCACGTTTTTTTTACCATTTCATTCTAGATGCATAATGAATTTATTTCACACATTTTTTGGTTTTATAAATAAAAAATAAGTTGGAACTGAAAGAGTTAACAAAAGTAGGTAAAGTTCTTCCCTAATTGTTATGAGCAGTGCATTTAATGAAATATACATAATATAGAAAAGATACTCACTGTGATAACATTAGCATTCACATAATCCGAACCAGGAACATTTGGATCGACGTCTCTCAATATTACACGTGTATGATCAACTGCAAAGAAATACATTCATTTTATTCGTTTGATAGGCAGGATTCAAGAGTAACAACAAAATATTGCTTAAAAAAGTTTTAAATAAATTTAAATTAATGTGTTATTTGTTTTTCCTTCACTTGGCGATGCCATAAATAGTGGACTGTTTAATAAGGGAAAAGCTAAAAGAACAAGCCTTAAGCTTTCCTTTAACACTTTCAATTTTGAAAACTTTTCAACAGGAAAGAATCTATAAGCTATTTAAATAAGTTAATTTGTACTAAATGTTATTTCTTGAAAGCATTTTATTTTTAAAAAAGGAACTGTTATTATATATTTTTTTTAATTTCTGCATTTACAATTGTAAAGGATAATAAATTCAATACTTAAAGATTTATTTATTTTTTATTAAACATTTAACAATATAAAAAAATTATGATGGTACTTACATGGCAAAATATTTTTGTATCTGTTCTTTGATCTATTTTCTGGTTTTTGTCCCTCTTTTCTGCTGTATAAATGTTTACACTCTTGTTGTTGAAGGTACTAATAAAATACATAAAATAGTTAGTTAAATACAAGAAATTAAAAATATAAATACCTCAATGCAAAGAGATAAGCTGTTAAAGGAAAATGGCTAACAAGTTCATTCAAAAAGTAAACAACTTTTCACAAAAACTTTATTTGGGGGAGGGGGTATTGCTAGTTCTATATATTGATAATATATACTTGAATCAAATACTCTTAAAATATATTTTTGTTTTCAAAAACAACAAATTTAAATTAAGTATGCACATAAGAAGAATACAGGGGACAAACTGCTTAATTTCGTACGAAACATTCCTCCGCAGGCTTCTTTGGCGATGATAGCGAGTAATCGCCTACATTGGTGTAAGGAAACCAGTTTCTACCGACCAAGATTCCGGCAATGCACGATTCCAATGCTTGGACCAAGCAAGAAGAAAGAGAAACCGGATTTCTGTCACAAATGTCCACCAAGCAAACACAATTACGGGATGACTCCTAATACATAAATCAAGCGGTTCTTCCCCTGTACTCCTCATATGGGTTTAATTGGAAAGAGTTGTGTGCATTATATTTAAATTATTTGAAGTCTTTATCGGATTTTTAAGGCTTCACCAGATGTACTCAACTTGATTTAATTTTGTTTACAAATGTAAATAAATGGAACATTTATTTAGTAAATGGAAAATCTGTACTTTTTCCAATCGCAGTAAATATCATCTGTAGGTATGTTTCCTTCTGTCTTTTATCATATATGCTACAATAAGGACTAAGCAAGTTTGGGAAATAATTGCGAGATACTTTGTGTAAAGATTCGAATGACATTTGCTACAATATCCTATGACATAAAGGGGAAAAAACATTTCTAGCTTTGGGGTATCAATTAGCACAAAATAAAAGTTCACATAATATACAAGTGGCTGTTATAAAGGGTACACATACAACAGAGTTTACAAATCAAATATTGCATTAAAATGGATTACAAAATCTTACTTCAAACTCTTCCCAGAAGCCAGCTTTACCGCTGCTTTGGCTATTCTCTTTAGCCAACTGCTGGACCCTACACTCGATGGTCGAAGCTGTGATGCGAGTGGCATTGAATGGCATTTTGAGGTGTACGACTGTTCCGGTGGTCTCGACCATGGGATTTTTCTTGTAATGTTCGACTAGGTCGGTGAGGCTGTCGAATTTTTCGCCACCTCCGACATCGTATTTACCGTCCTAAGTTAAACAAACAATATTTATTTATTAATATGCTCCTTTAGGCATAGATAATAAAATTAAAAATAAGACATTTTAGTGGTTTTAAAAATTAAAAACTACAAATAAGTGTGAAAGTGTTATTGTAATTGTATAACCTCTTAGACCCGATCAAAATCCTACACATATTTTCTTTTTCTAAACATACTTCTTTTCATACAAATATATACTAAAAAGCATTTTTGCAAAGTATTTTTTTTATAATTATTTTTAATAGTTAGTTACTTAGAGACATGCTTTAAGCTCTAAAAATACACATTTTTTGTGCTATAAATGCAAAAAGAAAAGCTGTATAATTTATTTGTAGTTAACAGATTATTTTAACACTATTTTAAAGGGATTTTGCATTAAAAACAAACAACTAAAAGAACTTTTTGAAATGTTTAGAGAAACAACTAGTTTAAAGTTATTTTTTTAAGAACTGTAATATTGTATTGACCTTCATTCAACTTCATTTTTTGTAGAAATAAATGACTGTTACCTGTAATCAAAAGCTGAAATCTGATATTTCAATCTTCTTCTATCAACCAGGTCAATTTCGCAACTAATTAACATGTTAATTGTTTGTTGGGAGGTTTTAAAAAATGTCCTCAAATGGGGACACTAGGTCACAGAGGATAATCCAAATTTTATTTGTTATTAATTTATTTTTTCATTCATAAGTATTCTCCCTTTGAGGGATGAGCAAATTGGCTTGAGGTGAAAAGTGGTTTTCACTGCACGAAATTAATTTTTAATTGAAAATTTAATTTCCTTAAAAAAATTTATTATATTTCAGTAGCAGATGATTAGAAATGATTCCACGCTTTTTTAAATTTTAAAATTTAACAAAGTACATTAAAAGATGACTAGTAAATAGGGTAAAAAGATATTTGGTAAAAGTAAAAATATGTGGTATTCGAACCTGATATCGTATCATGACATGAGTGACTTTGTCATCGGTCCTGACTGAAAGGACAAAATCCCCCGGTTTACTTTGACTTTCCCTGACAAGAAAGCTGCCGTTTTTCCCCTTGTCCATCAGAATTCTTTCGGCTTCTTTTCCAGACAAAGGTCCATGGAACCACCTACAATTAAACAGATACACATTATAATGTAAGAAAATGCTTCTTAAAAAATAATATTTGAAATATAATAAAATTTGAAGTTTACTTTACTTAACCTATATCATTTTAGATATAGGTTAAGTAAAGTAAACTTCAAATTTTAACAATTGTATCATTCAAGTAGTAAGATCAGTTAAGGTGAACTAATGAATCAGTATATGTTAAAATACCAACTAATACCAGGGCTAGAAAAAATCTCAAAATTTTTACATGCCCTGTCGGGCATGTTAGTCTTAGAAATACATGCCCGAATAAAACTTTAACATGCCCAAGCTCAAGCCGAGCGAAAGGGGGAGGGGGAAAGAAAGTTGTACCCAGGCACGAGTTTGGCAAAAATAACAAAAGCTGAAACTAAAATGCGTGATTGGATGCGTAAAATTTTAAGCAGTATACTAAATTCACAAAATAAACTGTTACATTGTGTAAGTTGGAAAACCAAATTCTGACTTTTCCAGGTTTTCCAGAGAATTTACAGAAAATTCCAGGTTTTATCAATGTTAATTAAATATATATCAAACTATTATACCTTAAGAAACCTTGTCAAAGTAACAAGGAATTCGGAAATTGTAGAAAGTGGTGAAATTTCCCGGTTCCTACTAGAATTTTATTGATGAAGAATTTCTATTTGATGCCATAATGACAACATTGTGAAGTAACTAATTTCGACTTAAGATTAAAATTATCAATTTTCAAGAAGCAACGAATGGATAGGTTAGGGATTTATTAAAACGCAAAATGTTTATTTAAATTTATGGATAAGGTATTTTTGATGAAATTTTTACATGCCCGGTTGGGCATGTGAGGCGAAAAAATACATGCCCCATTGGAATTTTTACAGGCCCCGGGCATGTCTGGCAATATAATTTTCGAGCCCTGACTAATACAGATCTTAAAACTAAATTTAAATTATTACAACAGTACCACTCACTAATAGGATCAGTAATGGAACATACAATGGGGAAATTACTGACTAATACAGATTTTAATATTAAATCTAAATAGTTACAACAGTCCCACTCAGTAGTAGGATCAGTAATGGGAGTTGATAGATGATGTAATGGTGAAATTACAAACTGATATAGGTGAAGTAAAGTAAACTTTAAATGTTTAACAATTGTATCATTCAGTAGTAGAAACAGTACACTGATGAACTAATGAATCAAGATATATGGTAAAATTACCAACTAATACAGGTTTTAAAATTAAATTTAAATGGTTACAACAGTACCACTCAGTAAGATCAGTAATGGAACATGTAATAGTGAAATTAATATAACTAATACAGGTAAATAAATGAAATTTAAATTATTACAACAGTACCATTGAATAGTATTAACAGTCATGTTGAGGTAACAGATCACATAATGGTATAATTACCAACTAATAAAGATGAATAAAATAAACTTTAAATTTTTGACAGCTGTATAATTCAGTAGTAGGAACTGTTAGTAATGGAGAACTGATGGTTCATGTAATGGTAAAATTACCAACTAATACAGGTTTTAAAATTAAATGTAAATGATTACAACTATACCACTCAGTAGTAGGATCAGAAATGGAGCATGTAATGGTGAGTGAAATTACCAACTAATACAAGTAAATAAGTCCAATTTAAATGATTATTATATAGTATACAGTATCATACAGTACCTTTGAGTAGTAGAATCAGTAATAATTATTTAAGGTTTATGACAAACTAAATGAGTTATTTCGTTAAATTGCCAAAGGAAAATAAAATTTAAGCTATGACAACAGTACTATTTTTAAGTAGAAGGATCAGTAATGGAGAAATAATGGATCCTGTAATGGTGAAATTACTAACAAAAAAAGTAATTAAAATTTAAATTAATTACAACAGTACATTCAGTAGTATGATCATATATTTATCATATAATGGTGAGATTAACAACTAATACAGGTAAATAAATCCAATTTAAATTATTACAAAAGTACCATTAAGCAGTAGGATCAGTAATGGTGAGTAAATAGCTCAGGTAATGGTAAAATTACCAACACAGGTAAATAAAATTTAAATGCTTGCAACAGTAGCCTTTAGTAGAAGAATCAGTAATGGTGAGATAATGGTGGAATTACCAATTAATACAAGTAAATCGAATTTTAATGAATGCAAAAAGATTGTTCAGTAGCAGAATCTAAAATGGAGCATTTAATGGAAAAATTACCAACACAGGTAATGACAAATGACAGTGAATGTGCCCTCTAGAAGATAGAGTGTAGGCTTTATAGCCCATTACCCAGCTCGCCAGAAGAGACAGTCACAAGAGACACACAAAGAAGGATGACACAAACACATAGACAAATAACAAAATTTATTGACAAGCACAAACATCCATGCCTTGACCGGGATTCGAACCCGAGCCCAGCAGCTCCAAAGGCTAGTACACTAACCATTGTGCCAGTGGGCCGGCACCAACACAGGTAAATAAAATATTTAAATGATTACCGCTCAGTGGTAGGATCGGCACAAACAAGGGGATACTTCAACTCGATAACTTCCCCGTTCTTTTCCTTCAGTTGACCCTGATTCTCCATGTAGAATTGCACCAGCTCGGCTAGAGTCGCAAACTTTTCACCTCCGTATAAGTCGTAGTAGTCGCCCGTATTTTGGATCTTGATGTGCGTCACTTCGCCGTTTCTTCTGCGAGAGAAACATAAATGGTTAGTTTTTGGTTATTTAAATCTCTGCGGGATATGCAAATTAGCTGAAGTGTATCAATTGTTTTCACTGCATAAAATTAAAAAATTTGCAACTGAAAATTTAATTTCTTTAAATTGTTTTTAATTGTATTTCTGTATAGCGGATGATTACAGTTCAGTCCTGATTATCCAAACCTCGATTATCCGATTTTCCGCTTTTATCGAGCTTTTAAATATTTCTAAGATTTTTCCAACGACTACCGAAAAAAATCTGAACATGACACTATCTAACAAACCCTCAGAAAAAAGAAATCCAACAACAATATCCCCTTTACTCCATGTCTCTGACTTAAAAGCTATCGAAAGTGCTATTTAATAGATAGAACAACAAGAAGAAGCGCCACCAGCAATCCTGTTATCCTTAAAAAAAAGGCGATACATATTGCTGTCGAGAAACGCCAAAATAGCATAAAACAAAAAACAATTAAGGACTTTTTTTAAGTGAAAGAACTCTTAAATTGTCATATATGCATATGAATTGCACGTGGTGTCTCTATATAACATTTGTATTAGTCAAAATATACATTTAGACACATGTTATTGTTTTATTTACAATTTTCGCTTCAACCGAGTTTTTCGGTTATCCGAGTTAGTCTCAGACCACATTAACTCGGATAATCGGGGTTCTACTGTAGTTATGAACCTTTTGCAATTAAAATTTAGTCAAATTTTAAAATTTATTTATTTTTTAAAAATTATGTGTGTTGCTAGAAAACCTCATTCAGGTAACAAGTTTATATGTCTGCATCTTTCAAAAGGTTAAGCCCATCCATCGGCGCGAAAAACCATCGGCCACCGGTGGCAAGGCGGATGGTAAAAATTTCAAACAATCGGAGTCGATGCATTGGTCTTTCCCTATTAAAGTTTAGTTTAAAAGTACCGTTTTTCAAAGAGAACGATAAAAGAAAAATATACTGCTCAAAACAATTAGGGGAGCACTTTGCGTACTCTTGCTTACCCTTCGATTTCCAACTTCTTATTTTTTATTATAAAAATCAAAAATTTGTGAAATTGATTCATTATGCATCCAGATTGAAATGGTAAAAAACAGGGAAACAAATCTTAATTTTTTAACTAAAATTTAAGGGGCCAAAAATTGGAATCGTAACTTTTCAATAAATTATAACAATTATTTTTTCAAAATTTTAACTGTTTAAAAAGGGTTAAAAACAAATTTTAGACTTGTAAGAATGCAAACGTGAAGAATTTAGGGTCAATTTATTTCATACAAGTTTTTGGGGGTGAATTTTATTTTACCATGTTTTTCATATTTTCATTCAATTCAAGCAAACATTATTTGTTTCTTCAAAAGACATGATTCTTCCATCCTATAATAAATAAGTACGAGTTCCACTAAGTAAGAAAAAAATCGGAAGCTGATTATACCAAATGGAATCATTTTGGGCGAAATGGTTTAAACCATGAAGTCCCCTAATTGTTTTGAGCAGTGTAAGAATCTATAGGACATTCTTAAGTGGGAATAAGGAAACATTAAATGCTTAAAATAACTGTTTCCCGGAAAACCCACCTGACGGACAGTGTAAAATCTCCAGGGTTGGATTTACTGGGGCGTGCTAAAAAGCTTCCGTCCAGGCCTCGATCCGTGAGCATCTTTTCTGCCTCAACTCCCGTGATATTAGGATGGAACCATCTACTGTGGCTGAAAGAGAAGACATTATAAAAATATATATGTAATATAATGTTCTAAATTGTATCCTAAAGCAAACATATTGGAACAGCTATGATACAATGGCCAGTTTGTTCATTCGGGACATTTAGTGTGCATGAAAATTTAACGTAGGGTTAACCCATCGAGTTGTACGATAAATGAAGTGGAATGTTTACTGCATTCAGGCATTTTCTTTGTTTTTAAACGTAAATCGAAACCAACCATTACACCACATCTGTTGACCAATTTAAATTTTAATCTGCAAAATAGCGTAGTTTTAAAAATATTATTGGTTATATTATTAGACACGGTTTTTATTCTACTGTGAGTTGAAAAAAAAATCTGAAACAAACATGATCAGTGTTTGACTTTTATCTTTTTTTTACTGCGCAAGATTTACTATCCTACATGATGAATGAATTGCTTCGTAAAGGTAACACAAGTCAGCAGTTGGCTTTCACAAGATACCAACTTACCTTCTAGTACCCATTATTTATCAATTTGTGATCCACATTTAAAGCAGATTCGAATAGAAAATTCTGTTGCTATACATCTGTCAGATCTAAAGCCGGAAATTAACAAATTAAAGAGCTCCGCACCCTTTAGATGTAAAATTTAAAAATAAATAATGGCACTTCTACTTCTTTACTTGCAGTCACAGTTAGAAAGACTAGGAAATAGATCTGGCAATAGCTATATGGTCTTGTTTTCCTTAATCTCTAACAACTCGAGCTATGAAGCGCCCTGTGGTCAGAGCCTCGATCTACGGATCGGGAGGTCCCGCGATTGAGTCCTTGTCGCTGAAAACCCACCGAGTATATGCGGAGTACGTGCTCGTTAAATCTGTTGGGTCCGAAAGTCTTGTGGGTGGTCATTGCGCAGTTCCCATGGGTACAGGTTCCTGGAGACTATTTCCCTCAGGCACATGTTTAAATTGTGGAGTTGGCGCGTAAAAGATAGCAGCATCTGTCACGTATTTGTGTGCATGTGAGTGTGTAAGCTATGACTGTCTTACTTGACGAAGGTTTATAAGCGGGTCTCTGGCCAAGCACACAAGCCTGAAGAGTGAAGATATATGTATACCAAACAATCCAATCTCTAGCAACTCTGCTCTCTATCCAGATCCTCCGTGAAACAACCCCATTTGACAGGTTTTGGATAGAAAATGGGTGTATCAGGAATGGCACCAGAAACTGTCAAACTGAAAAGCACGTTTTTCTCTTCAATAACACAACAAAAATATATATTTGTTCTAAAGTAAAACCAGTTAAACCGAAAAATTGTTATTTTCAAAACTAAACATCCCTTAAAAGTGATTGCTCTGCAAAATTTACAACCATATCTGTTTGATTTGAAAAATCTCCAACGTTAGGGCAACCTAGGTTGGATCGTTGGGTGGCTTAGTGGTTAAGATAGCTGACCATTACGCTTGAAACATGTTTAGTGTACCGGGTGCGGGCTCGAAGTCCACTGGTGTCAACTCAGTTGTCGATTTCGTCACTTGTCGACAATTTAAGTCATAAAGCGTTTGTAACTGTGTTAAAACTCTTAAAAGAGGGCTGAAAACAATCAGGCGGAAATTATTAAATTACCAAAATAAAATTACCAAGCTACACTGCTGACTGCTAGGTGTCAACGTCATGTAAATACTTTATTTTATTTTTTGTGTGCGTAACATTCATTCTTTTAGTCTTTTTTTTTAGTAAAAACCTTTCTATTTACTACCTCTTACCTCAAATGACTGGTTGACACACATAAGAAAACTCAGAAGAGTCTAACTTATCATCATTATCTATTGTTCCCTGGTAACACCTCCTAAATGACAGATATAATCCCAAATTGTGTTATCGAACTGATTGTTTCGCTTCCGTCACAGAATTTCAAAATCGCACTTACGGCATTGCTGTGATAAAGTATTTCTTTTGACTTCTGTTTAGCCGCATAATAAGATGATTGTTTCAAAAAGGTCGGATGCTTTTCAGATCAATTTGGTTTCAATTGTTGGTAACTTCTTTTCGATTGCGTGTGCATACTGAAATGGTTTTAAAGTGTTCTTCTGTTTAACCAAATGATTGTTTTACCGTTTTAAAAAGGTCTGATGCTTTTCAGATCAGATTTGTTTCAATTCCTCTTTGCGATTGCATGTACATATGATATTATTTTAAAGTGATCTTATGTGTGGAATGCTTTTCATGTCACAGATTTGTTTCCCATTTTAGTAACTTCTTTTCACTTGCGTGTGTATGTGTATAATGAAATAGTTTTAACAGTTCTTATGTGTTTCATTCAGGTCAGATTTGTTTTGCATTTTAGTATCCTGTTTGTGTATAATTAAATAGTTTTAAAAGTTCTTATATGTGGAATGTGTTTCGGCTGTAGATCTGGATTTCAAAATCGTATAGAAAGCATTGCTTAAATAAAAAACTTCTTTGACTTCTGTTTAACCAAATGTTTGTTTCAAAAAAAGGTCAGATGCTTTTTCAGATCACATTTGTTTCCAACATTAGTAACCTCTTTGCTATTGTGTGTGTATAAAGAAATGGCTTTGAAGCATAGATTTAGAAAGTAGCAGATCTGCCCCTAGGGGGAAAGGTGAAGCAATTTGTGAACCAGTATCCCATAAGGCAGTTCGCAAGCCCTAGCACATGGCATGCCATGGGCCACCAGATGGCACCATGAGATAATTCGACTAATAAAAAATATATATTTAAAATAAACTAATTAAAACTTTTTACCTGTTTCACTAGTATAAGTTTATAGCTGGATATGTATTGATGCTTTCTGGCAGGCATGAGGTATACATTCATAAAAGAAGCAGTTTAAAAATGCAGTTTTTATTGCATGTAACTCTTTGGCAAAAATATTTTTTGGGAACCAGTATCCCGTGATGCAACGCCAAAACAGCGAAATGTGGATTCATCACTCAATCTCGGTTTATATTGCGTTGTACGATGGGCATATCTGCTTCTTTCTAAATCTATGTTTCGAAGTGTTCTTGCGTGTGGAATGTGTTTCCGGCGTAGATCCATGTCTTGCTTGTAAGATGCTTTTTCAGATCACAGATTTGTTTAACATTTTAGTACCCTCTTTGCTATTGTGTGCGTATAAAGAAATGGTTTCGAAGTGTTTTCATGTGCGGAATGTTTTCCAGGCGTAGCTCCATGTCTCCTGGGGGATCATCCTGAGGCACCCAAAGCTCACCTCCCTGAAGCTCAGGATGGCAGGAGATGGGATGGATGTGGGGGAAGGGTACTCGCCCTTGGTAAGTAAACATCCCTTAAAAGACACGTAACCATAATCTTATAGAATCTGGTCCCTTAGTAACAGACATCCCTTGAAAGTGGTGACAGTTGTATCGTTCATCGGAACCCGTTTTTAAGTGCCCTTGTAACTTGTAACACCATCAATATAAAAAGCAACTATAACTACACTGCTAAATTGACTGGCGACATAAATGTAATGGACTGCTTATTCAGCGTTTAGCAGCTTCCAAAAACGTACTCAACATGAAAATCGCCAAGAGGATAAAGGTTGCTACTTATAGCAACGAAAGCTTATAAGCGGGTCTCTGATCAAGCACACAAGCCGAGTAACCATATTTGTAGATTCTATGAGATTAACAGATTGCTATATAACAGTTAATCTCTTAACATGATTATTGGTACAGCTATGACATAATGGCATAACCATTGAGCTAGAAGGGAAACTGGAGTGAAGCCTCAAGGAGTCGAAAACCCACTCGCGCCCTTTTTTAGCGAACAGGGCAGAAAAGGACTATTTTCCCTGCACTTGTATCTGTATGCAATGCTTGTATGAGACCTCTTCATATTTATTGACTTTGGCACCTTGGTCGCCTAGATGGTGCCAAAAACAAAATGGCTCTCGTCTCGGTGCTGGGGAATATGCTTAGACTGCACGCCAATAAAGCATCTGTTGGAAAACAAATTTAATGCCTGGTTATTTTTCGAAGCAAACCTTATAAATAATGTATTCCATTGTGGAAAAATATAATTGGTACCATTTAAAAATATTTTAAACATTTGCTAATTAAAGGTCAAAATTGATTTTCAAAGTAAATTTTTTGTGGACTTCACTTTAAGTTCATGTTATACCTTGTCTATCCAGAATGTGAGCCTCGAAAGCATTTTCTTCTCCTATCCCTTTGCTTGGTTTTCTAGGAAACTTGGGGAACATTGCTTTTCTAAACTTAACGCATTTTAGGTTCAGTTGTGAGGTTAACAATCCGAACAGTTCAAACCCATGTAGGGTGGGGGAAACACACGCTCAGGCCGTTTCAAAGAAAACCACATGCAGGGGTGTTGAAGGAAAATGCTTTCGAGCCTCGCATTCTGGTTGGGTTAGGTTTGAATTATTGTCGCACTAGAGCTACACGAGGGCTATTGGCGACGGGCGTCATATTTTAGAACCACAGTCAGGTGACGAGCCAACGCCTGAATAGGCACCCAACGCAACCGTTAAGGGCGACATCGTACACAGTGTTAGGACTTTGAAGGATATTTAACGTGCCCTCTCTCTACACGCTATATTATTTGTCGAACACTTTTGGCTGCACGGCTGTTTGTAGGTCGGCAGCTATTTTGGCTATGCCCAGACCTGAACCTGGGACCTTCCGCAGGCTAAGCGAATGCTTAACCGACTGGGCTCCCCAGCGCGCCTCGCATTCTGGATAAGCAAGGTATAAAAAGGTCTGCATGAACCAGTGTTATTGCTGAAAAATACATTTTTCGTCAATAACACTGGTTCAGAAACATTTGCTACACATACTATTTTCTGCAGATGGGGCTGATGTACGTGTTCAACCTTATTGTGGGCACAGGTGCTCTCACGATGCCTTCCCCCATCTACGACGCAGGTTGGCTACTCAGTTTGATTGTTCTGGTCATTCTCGCTTTCATGAGGTAAGTATTGTTGTTTTCTGTTATTCTGTCAAATGTTCTTGAAACAGCCATTGAGCTAGAAGAAAAACTGGAGTGAAGTGTCAGCGAACCAAAAACCCACTCGCACCCTTTTAAGCGAACAGGGCAGGAAAGGACTATTTTCCTACACTTGTATGAGACCCCTCTATCATATTGACTTGGACTTCTAAATGTATTTTAACATTTTTAGTTCGAAAGAAATTAAATTTCTTTGACTTTAAAGTCTAACTTTTTTTCAAGAAATAACCATGTGGATCACTAACTAAGAACCAGCAAAGAGTAACCCAATAGCGAAATGGGCAAGTTTCTATGTTTTCTGCCTTGTTCGTTTCTGCTGCAGTGCTTGATAAGTATAGCAACACTTGGTTTAATTTTCAAATTCAAAAAATCGTTCTTTTTTCTTGCTCGGTTATTTAATCATAACTGTACCAAGTTATTTAATGCCTCTCAAAGGCCTGTTTTACAAACTAGAGTGCCAGTTATTTTAACCCGACTTATGGTCCTGCATGATCATAAGATAATTGTCCCATGTTATGCACGAATCATTTGATATACTTTAAATTATAGACATTACTCCATTGAATTTTTTTTGTTGCTATTTTATCAAAGATTGGATTTTAGTTATTTAATTTTGAAAATTTATTCATTTAATATATGCATTTTTTTATGCATTTAATATATGTGCGTGTTATGCACAGAATACTGCATGAACTGTAAGTGTACAAATTCAATTAAAATTAGGGATGCACCGAATACCAAATTTGGCCGAATACCGAATAACGAATATTCGGCCAAAGTCTTAGCCGAATACCGAATATTCGGCCTACCTAAACCAATTTTTATTTTTGTCATATCTAAGTAAGTTCTATTTATTATTCATCAATTTCAATTCAGCATAAACATAAGTACACAATCGCACAATAATTTTAATATAATATAGCTATGAAATTTTTAATTTAAACAATACACAATAAAGTAGTACTAGTTTGTTAATCAAACAAGCCTTTTAGAAAGTGCTTGAAACTTGGTAAAAAAACAAAACAAAAAAAAACTTGGCCCAAAAAAACTTGGTCACAACATGAAAAAAACAGAAGTATGAAAACGAAAACAGAAGTATGTGAATCCGATGTAGGAATGAAAATTTGAAAAAGAAAAAAATCATGGCTTACAATATTGTTATACAATTGCAAAATATTTTTTCTATCTTTTAATGAAAAAAAATTACAATCGTGATCTGTATGTATAGCAATTATTTTTTAAGCCCTCTCACTGTTACTATTCCCTTAAAGAGACAGGATATTTACTACAGCTTGAGTAAAGTTTGATTTACCATTATAAATAACAAAAACTTAAGAATTTGAGTCTATCAAAAAAGAAAACAATTCCTGTTTGGGAATTTTTCGGTGTTTTAGAAGATAACATGAAAAAATTTGAAAAAAATTAAATTTCACTATTCGGCTGACTATTCGGCCGAATAGTAAAGCTATTCCGCCAAACCGAATATTCGGCTAAATTGGCCGAATACCGAATAGTAACCGAATATTCGGTGCATCCCTAATTAAACTTAATTAAATTAACTTTTGTATGTGAAATAGCTCTATGGTATGGCCCTTTTGCAGAAATAGTAAATTGTTTTAGTATTTGAATTACAGATTACAGACCTATACCTATCGATCATAATGTAATTTTAGCTTTTCGATTTCCCTTGTTCCATAGTTTCTCAAAAAGGATTTCAAATTAAAAATATTTTGCAAAGTACTACATTTTTTCAATTTTCTAGTTTTGTGACTGTGACATTTGTGACTGAGTCGATGGCTGCCGCAAACGCAATTGTACACAGCCGTACTGTCCGTCACTTGAAAAGGGCCATCAAAACAGAAGATTCCGGGAATGAAGATAATACTCAACTGTTAGAGGTAAGTTATAATCCAAATTGTCTCTCATCTTGCACTCACAAAATGTTGATAAAGTTTGGTTCATATTTTAACAATTATATAGAGATATATCCACCATAAAATAGATTAATGTTATCAGTAACATTCTTCCATTAAGCTCTTCAGTTGTCTTGTTACTTTTATCGAATAAGTTCAATTACAATGAAAATATAAATTTATTTCATGTTAAAAAGGTATTTACTTGTTTAGTTTTCATAATCTACTGAAAAGTGATATACAAAAGCTAAAAATCTTCAGTTTATATTTTTTTAGTATATTTTTTAATTGAAAATTGTAATTTTAATCTTAGAATTTTAGATTATTTATATTAATACTTAATGCAAATTTTATAATTGTTTTTTGAACGGAATTATTTTTTTCAGCGTATAAACATAGTAAGTTTTATAATGTTTTATTTTCTCCTTATAATTTATATTTTCTTGAAATAACATGTTAATAAACTGATTTTTATTGATATAAAAAATTACTATAACATAATCGAATTTTTTTTTTAAATAAGGGATTTTTTTTTTTGCTCTTTAATACTGTTTAATTGTTTTACTTTAATGTTAAAACATATTTTGTGTTTTCCAATGAAGGAACGTTTTTTAACTGATGAAGTCATATCAAATTCAATGGAAAATGAAAAAGTTCCTTTGCTCATTAGTAGTAAGTATAAAAAATTTTGATTTTTTTTTTAAATATTAAATGTTGTAATATTAATTATATAAATGATTAGTAATAATTTTCTTTATAGTGCTTTTTTTATTTATGTCAAAAGTCAAGGGTTCTGTGTGTATTTTTCTTCATAATGTTTGACAACTGAAAAAATCGATTATATAATTTATTTCACTTATAAAATTTAATTGTACGTATTGAATTTATTTTTCCAAGTCCCCTCTTTTATTTATGTAATAAATGTGGTGCCGTGCATTTTTATTTTTGTTGTCAGTTAGTAACACCTTAATAAAATGGAGTAATTTTGAAAAGAACAGTTTTTTTTTAAATTGTTTTTTAAAAACAAGTCTAAAGATTTTCCTGTATTTTAGCTTCCTGCCCTAAAAACTTATAAGAATGAATTCAATATTATTTTTCCAAAATCTGATTAGCCTAATATTTCTTTATATATTTTATTCTTAATATGTTTTATCTTTTGTAAAGGTTTATTCACAATAAGAAATGCGCATGTTTTTAGTCCTTTTTAAATTATACAGTAAGCAAAGTTTCTTAGAAAATATATTATTTGAAAACTAGGTCCCTGATTATACCAAACACTTCAAAGCGAATTCACCATCTGACAAAATTGGGCAATAATCATGGGATGCCCTCACAAAAAGAGAGGTTATCTAATTTATTTGGATACCAAACAAAAAAATGTTTTGTAAGTTGTTTCAGCTATTACCTTTAATGAACATTTAGGGGCGTCGCATGTGGTCCTAGTAAAAAAAATAGCATATATTAAAATAGATGATTTTCTTTTTATGAATCAGAAGACGATGAGGCTGAGTTTAAAAGTCCCGAGGTTGAATTTAAAAGTGACGAAGTTGAATTTAAAAGTGACGAAGTCGGAGTTGAATCTATAGGTGAGGAAGATCAGCTAGAAACTCCTTTAGATTTTATAAAACCCTTCCTCAAAATCCCCATGGGTCAAAATTCCTGCTCTTCGTAAAGACAAATCAAAAACTTAAACTAAATAGGGAAAATGCTGTAATTAAAATTGAATAGAATTCAATGGTGATTAATTTAATTTTTCTAAAATGCAAACTCTCTTGGGTAAACTAGGGAAGGCAATGAAATTTCTAATTCTATCATATTTTTTTTCTTTGGGCAGATTCTGTTGATACGATATCTGAAAATTCAGCTGAATATTTTAATATAACAGAGAGAATAGAAATGGTAAATGTTTGTTTTGAGTACTATTTTTGTAGTTATTAAGTAAATTAAAACTAAATTTCGTTATTTTTAAATATTCTTATAAATCGAAGTATTCAAATGCTGTGGTAATAACATTTTCAGAGTCTAAAAGTTTTTAAGCAAATAGATGTTTTTATTACCCAAATTTAAAATAAAAATATAATACTTACTTTGGTACTGTACTCTGTACTGTATTTTATATAGATGTGTTATTAATTATTAACTGTTATTATATAACTTATTTAGATGCATATCAATATGTCTTATTTAATATTATTCCTTATTTAAATATTGTTGATATGGTTAATACTGTACTCAAAGTTGTAAAACCGTAATCATATCATTTGGTATGTGGCATTTCGGTAGAAATTTGACTTTATTAGTCAAACTTACTAACATACTTCAAATTCTAAAAATTTTGAACAAATTTTGTACTGCTAAGTATATAACAGTTGAAATCCTGTTAGGAGCCCCTTTATTTTTCTATAATGAAATGCAATTTTAAAAAACTAAACTTCAAGACAAATTATCTTTTTGACGATGCCATTTTTTTTCCCACAGTACAATGTGTATAAAATATCAATAGTTTTTGGTGTATCAGTTATTTTTGTTGTGATATTTTTATAGGGGAAGATGGCTACAATGTTTTTTAATCGTGGTGAGTTTTTGCAAAAATTTAATTATTTAATATCAATTTAATAAAATAATTAATACCGTCTAAGCGGGTATCTTTGGCCACGTTTCGGCAAAAGATTTGTTTCTTAATTTCTCTTCATAGAATGATCTCATCTTAATTTATTTTACATTTTTGAAAAGGTGGAAACATCGCCAAAGATACCCGCTAAGCTCCTAACAGTGTCCTAATTTTTTAAACTAATACCAACTTTTTATTAATTTATAAACAATGCATAATGATTTTTAAGTGTTTAAATCTTTTTTGTGGTTAAATTTTGCTTCTTTTGTTAAAAAAAAAACCCTATAAATTTGGCCAAAGTTACTCGCACTGACGCTATTTAATAATATTTTAATCATTTTATCTAATTTTAATTGTATAAAAACTATTTGAAAAAATTATATGCTAATGTAAATGCATTTAATCCCCTGAATATTTTGTTTTAGTTGGTGTAAACATATTTTACATTTGCATTGCGGTGTATTTGTATGGAGACCTTGCAATTTACGCAGCTGCAGTGTCAAAGTCAATTAGAGATGTATCATGGTAATTTTTTTTTGTCGAAAAATATTTGGAAGGAGATTATTACTGTTTTATGGGATTATTTCTTTAATTACATAATTTTTAAGGAACACTTTCTATTTATAAATTCGAGATGCATAAAAAATATTTTATTTTCCTTTTGAGAAGGAATTAATGAAATGAAATATTGCTTTTGCGATTTGAAATTGGATGAATCTTCATAGAGCAATTTGTGCTACTCTCTTAAAAAAAATGACTAGAAATTTTTTTCATTATCTGAGAGCATTTGAAAAATATTTATGAAAAAAATGCTGGTTTTATGAAATTTATCTGCAGACCCTTAAGATTGATGTAATTGCATGCATGCATAATGTGACCAGACGTCCCGCTTTTTGTCTCACTGTCCTGCAGGCCGAATGTCCCGCTTTTTTTTTAAAAAAAGTCCTGCAACGTCCCGAAATCGAGAAAGTCTTTGATGAACACCTGGTTTGGCGATGGAGAGGTTAAAGGAGAAAAATTTAATGGATCTGATCTGATCCAGATCAGAGAGATAAGAAAGAAAACAAATTTCAAGATCATTGGAAATTTTAAGATTATTTTTTTACGAGATGTTTGGAAACTGCCTCAAATAGTTGATAGGGATATATAAAAAAACGAAGACTAAACTTATATTTAAGTCTTAAAATTTTAGAATTTTTTTGCATTTTGCTACTTCCAACCGTTAATTTGAACTCTGTTGTTTGTATAGTACATAAAATAAATAATAATTTGAGATAACGTTAAATCGAATTACTCAAAGTTCATTATTAAGCATTCTTCTGAATATACAACACATTTTTTTTCTGAATAGAGAATATTTTTTTAGTTGTGAATTGTTAGTAAAATGCTTTGTTTGTTGGGTTCAATATTTTATACTGTTTCTTGTTTCAGTACATTTAGTCCGAAAGATGAATTTTGTAATGCCACTTTGAATTCTACAATACACTGTTTTAGTGAGTCTTTAAATATCACAAGAAGCGATGCTTATAGAATATTTGTCGTAAGTTTGCAATTTTTAGAATTTAACTTCAAATCATTACTAAAAGTTGTAGAGTAGTAATTACCTTAGAATCTAAACTAACTTTGTTACGTTTTTTGTTAAAATGTCAGGGCTCCCTTTAAGTCACTATGTACTCACAAAAAGATACTTTTTTTAGTTACTTATAGTCACTTTCTGTCAAAAATAGTCACTAAGGTCACTATTTTTGCTAGTTTGCCCTGTTTAACCTTTAATGAATCCTCAACACTGTGAGGAAGATTTTTTCAAAAATATATTGATATACGAAATTGTAGAAACTGATTTAAAATGAGCCTAGAATTATTCTCAAACTCAGATGAAGCACTAAATCTTTGTAAAAGTATTTAAGGACGTAGATTCAATGTTTTCCCAAAGAATTTATTTTTTTAGTCACTTTATATTCAAATTGTCACTTTTCTCTATTTAGCTAAGTGGTTTCTTGGTGTGAATCCTAAAATTACATATATAAAATTTTATTCCTTATTTTAAAACAAAGTACTTGCCCTTCACTAACTCTATGCTTTAAGTTCTGTTTCCATACCTGCTTTAAATAATAATTAAAAAAATTAAATAAGGTTGCACCTATACTGTGCATTTTGACTTTTATATATAATTTATTCCTTTTTCTATTTAGCCTTAAAATAAGTTATATAATTTGTCAACATAATGCAGTTCTTAAATTTTTCTATTTTTGTTTCAGGTTGTCTTTTTACTATTGTTAGGACCTTTTACATTTTTTAACGTACAAAAGACCAAATATTTACAAGTTTTTACTACCATTATGAGATGGTTGGGTAAGTCAACCTATGTATTTATCTTCGAACCTTTTTGTATGTAGTTTAGTTAAACTTCTAAATATTGGCAATCCCCTGTTTCAAGGCCTTGATATATGAGTGAGAAATATTCAAACCGGAGTAATGAAATCATTGTAATAGGATTCAAAATCCAAACTAGATGTTTTGTGTTTTCTACACCTTATGCAAGATGCTGATCTGTAAAAATGTATTTTTTAATCATTTTTCTGTCTGTCTGAAACCACTCTACAGTTCGAACTAAAATTTGGTACATAAGTTCCAGATGCCTGATGGATATTATAGTAATGTTTTAAAAAAACTTGTGCACATGCAACAGGTAGCTGTTATAAAAAAAATGTTATAAAGTATTGCTAAAAAATTTTAAAAAGCTAGACTTCAAATTTGATATGTGTTACGCGTTGGACGTGATAAGGTTTTTGAGAAAATCCAAAGGGTATCTGCCATAGAACTTTTTAGGTTTTTAAGTTACTGAAATTAAGGTACATAACTACCTTTAAATGTATTGTTTATTTAACAGTAATTGAAAGTTGTGTAGTGTTATACCCATCTACACTACTCACCAACCTAACTTGGGTAAAAACAAAGAGTTAAAAGGCAGGGGGGAAATCGGGTTGGTCCGTTAGTTGGAAACTCTTGTAAGGTAATATTTACACACAAAATGATATAAATACAATTGAACCAAAATACACTTTTCATTCTGATAAAATTGCCAAATTTTCTCAAATAATATTCAAATCTGTTAGACCTTAAGCGAAATAAATGCTCTAAACATGTTTTCTGGATGGATACACAAATATTTTATGGAACTCTTTACATGAGCTGAAGTATCTTCTTCCATACATATTTCTATTTACCCAACTTAGGTTGGCAAGGAGTGTCGTTCTTATTTCTAAACAACACCTTTTTTCCTCATTCCAGCCTTCTCCACCATGATAATCCTGGCCGCGACCGCCCTGGCCAAAGGCCAGGGCAAGGGCCACCCTCCCATCGCCAACATCCGAGGCATCCCAAACCTCTTCGGGGTCTGCGTCTACTCCTTCATGTGTCACCACTCCCTCCCCTCCCTCATCACCCCCATCAAGAACAAGAACAAGCTCCTCCACTTATTCGTGGCAGACTACTCGCTGATCCTTCTGTTCTACTCGCTGCTGTCGTTCACGGGGATATTCGCCTTCGAGCACCCCAATTCCTTATACACCCTCAACTTCGAACCCAAGAACTGCAACGGATCGAGTTCTTCAGAGGAGAGCATCATACCCCAAAGTTTCGCTTTCTTGCGGTATTTCCTGGCGCTTTTCCCAGTGTTTACGCTCAGCACGAACTTTCCCATTATAGCGATTACGTTACGGAATAACTTAAAGTCGCTTTTCTTGAAGGAGACGAAGAGGTATTCGGTGTTCGTTCAGAAGATTCTGTTTCCGTTGCTGGCTGTCTTGCCGCCCATAGCCATTGCTCTGATCACGGAAGACTTGACCATTCTAGTTGGAGTCACTGGTTCTTACGCAGGGGCAGCTATACAGTACGTGGTACCTGCACTACTGGTTTATTGTGCTCGGAGGGATATACTCGGTAATTTAGGCTTAGGACTGAAGAACAAGCACGCGTCTCCGTTCGGTCACGTGGCTTGGATCATATTTGTCCTGGTGTGGGCGGCCATGTGTGTGATTTTTGTGACGGTAAATTACTTTCTTCCGAAGAAAGTCGTGGGGTAGGTGAAATGGTTACTTATACAGATTATAAAACAATATATTTTTTAGATTTATACATATAGTGTGTAAAAGTGAGATTTTAATAGTCTAAATATTTTTAATGGGCCTATAGATTGGTATGAATAGGGTATTATAAAAATATAATGCCTTTATGATCTTTTCATGTATTTATGATATGATTTATTCTGTGATTTTAAATTTTTATTCCTGATGTTTATGAAATTAATGAACAAATTGCATATTTCTTTTCTTAGTATTTTAAAGGTAATTTACTAAAACTGTTTAAAATTTTTATACAAACACTTTTAGAATGAAGTCTCAAGAATAACTACATTGAGCATAATAAAACAACATTTACTTTTTTACTGTGTAATATACTAAAAAAGTTAAATGGTAGCTATATTTATAAATTTATTTGTGAGTTATTAAATTGTGTGTATTTAAAGATGTGTAGAATGTTAAAATATCTTATATATGCACTACTTTAATAATGTGAATGATATTTTTCTTTAATTTTAAAACTATTATATTTGGTTTGTGTAACTTAATTTATTTAAAATCATTTGCAATAGACATTGCCACTAGATTGCATTGAATGCACACTGAGTTTTCGACCTCGTGTTATGACATTATTAAAAAGAAATTGTGAGGTCCGATGCCAATAGCATATATGCATCTCTAGTGTGATGTTAAGTTAACCAAAATCATTTTATATTTAATTGAAAATTCATTACCATTTGTTCTGACAGACTATAACATGACTGTAAATTATTTGGTATTTTATTTACCAATCTCATATGTGTTGATTAATTTTGTTGTAGACTTGTATAGATATGTTTAGTATGTCCAGCGTTCGGTTTAAAGTACTAATGATTGAGTGTAATATTTGTACTAAGAATTTCTTTTAACGTCACATCCGCTTCTTGAAAATTCTGTCTGAATTTTATCATTCCAAACTTTATAAATATGTATAACTATTTATTGAATTATTTATACATGCATCATTGTTTTACCTTTATTGTGAGTAGTTTTAAATTGAAACTTATTAAATATTTGAATAAATTCCCCATCCCCCTTCTAATTTGCTTTTTTTTAATGTTGAGGCGTTCTTAAAATTAACATAAATTTGCTTTGTTTGTTTCCAATGTCAGTTATAATCAAAAAAATAGTCATATTTTTATCTCATTTTCATTACTATTGCATTACTTCTGACTAAATTTATTTTCTATTTCATTACCTAAAAATTAAATGTTTTTAAGCTATTAATAGAGTTTAGGTTTTAAAACATTTTAATTTATTATTATTTTTTTTAAATTGCCAATACATTCATTAAGTTTCATTTTTTTAAGTAAAAAAATCCTATTTAAATATTTTAATTTTAAATCTTATTTAAATATTTTAATTTAAAATCCTACTTAAATATTTTAATTTTAAATCCTATTTAAATATTTTCTATTTTTAGCTGGAAAAAATTTAGATGAAAAGAAAATATAGCAAGTACTTAATACAGGTTTAGTGTGTTAACATTTCTCTCTAGTTAATAAAGCTAATTTTATTTAGTGACATACATTGTTTAACGTGCTGTTTATTTTTTTTTCTTTGGCTAATAGCAGTCTAATAAGTTAAGTAGATGAATACATATCAATGCAACTTTATACCCTTCTATTGCTTAGTGGTATCACTTGGTCATATAACCACAATTTAGTTACCTTACCTTATGAATAGCTTTAGTGTTCAAATCCCAAATTGGACAAGGTTCACGGAGCTTGTCTTCCATTGATAAAAGAAGGTCCAAGGTAGTTTGAGAACTAAGCAATAATCATTAGTCTTCGTTCTACTGAGTTTAGATATTGTCTTCTGATTAGAATTTTTTTATAAGTGAAAGTTGAAAAGTATTTTTAGTAATGAATTCTATATTTTAGTGTTAGAAAATGTTCACTTGTGCCATATGAGTCTAGTCTAATTATATTTATGAGCTTAGGCGAATAATATTCTTAGAATTTTAGTACCACTTTTACTCCAACCAAAACCAATTTCGATCATTAATTAATTTTAAGTAGACGTTTTAGTTATTTGTGCTGCAATATTAATCGTTAAGAAACTAATTCACATTAAATTAGAAATTACTTAAACCAGGGGTTCCCAACCTTTTTGCACTTGCGTACCACTTGACTTTTTGAGAAATTTTGGCCTACCACCAGATCTAAATATTTAAATAAACATATAATATTTACTCTTCTAAAAATGTTCAAAGGTTGTTTGAATTAAATTCCTGTGAAAACTTCATTTTTAATGGTTATATATTTGTTTATTTATAACATGCTTATAATAAAGGACAAATAAAACAATTAAAATGGTATTAATTTTCAGTATCTATAGGTCTAAAAACATACAAATAAAAAAAAATAGCTCAAACTCAGCAAAAAATTAATCATCGTACAAAAAATACTTCTATGGTGTTTAGTGTGAAACTTGTTCTAAGAGTTCAGAAAATCCACTTGCACACAAAAAAACTCGTTAAAAATACCAGAGCTTGCCAAAAGATCAAAGGGTACTAGGTTTTTTTATATCCGATACAGAAGTTTAAGATTTGTCTTTAAAATAATGTAAATTTTTAAAATAATGAGTAATATGTCTGCTTGCTCACTGCTCTTGTGTATTACATTTACAGAATCTATTATTAATAGCATCAAGTTGCTCACATCACTCATGCGTACCACCTCGAATTCTGTCACGTAACACCAGTGGTACGTATACCACCGGTTGGGAACCCCTGACTTAAACTATTTGTTATGTATATCTACGCACAAGGTTAATTGTATTAGGTATACATATGAGTTACCTTAAAATTTAAAATAAGTGGTTGTCTTTTAAATGTGAGTTGAAGAGCTTAGTGGAAGAATGTGCTAGGTGGCATTTTTGGAATAATCCAGATTTTTGTATCAATAAGCATATTACTAGAGGCCCAGTGGCTTAGTGGTAGTGCTTCGCATTGCCACGCCTAAGGTCCGGGGATCGAATTTCGGATTGGGCGAGGTTGACCCATCCTTTCATCCCTTGTTGGGTCGATAAATTGGGTACCACACATGCTTGGGAACTGAACACTGGGGATTCAACGTGAGACTGACCACCTTACAGGGACATATGCCTAGCACCCCAGAGACCCTAGCTCACAAAAGCTGGAATGGGCAGGGCAGGCCTTGGCCCAGTAATGGGCTGTTGCGCTGAGGAGTTTAGTTTAGAGCATACAACCAACTTCCTTCATGACAACATGTTTCCCTTTATCTTAAACTTTTAGTTAAGTATATTTTTTACAGTTTGCATGTACTGGTTTCAGCAGATCAGAGTGCAAATTAAAAACGTTAAAGCTCCTTTCCTTGTTTTTACCTTTTTGTCACTTAGCCCGTTTTTCCACTAGGCTGTTAAATTTATTGAGGCGTTATTTTAACACAACTCAGAATTATTTTAAGTGAGGGTTTTATTTTGTTAGTTTAAGAAAAAACTATGCTGTTAAATTAACGTATTGGATAATGTAAGTTTCCGTCCTACAGATCTTAATTATATTTTATTGTGTTTATCTCTATATGATGTAATTGCTTTTTACTGACAACTTGCTTGCATAAAAAATTTCTTTTATGTCTTTGTTAATTACAAAATAATAGAAACGAGGTATTTAACCCTCTAAGAATACCCAATTTGATTGAAGTGTGTGTGTCTTGCTTTCCAGTGTATGATATTAAAATTTTAACTGAATTTATTGTCTTTAAATTGTTTTAAATTTATATTTCTTGTTTCAATGATAAAAAATGACTCTTCCAAACTTCAAAATTTTATATTTAGTAAAATAATAAGATTTACACCTTTTAAAAAAAATATGTATTTTGCTGTAAAACCTGATTGTCAGTTGACGAGTTTTTATGTATGTATCCCTTAGAGGGTTATTGTATACTTCTGTGAGCAGGTAAACTGCAATAACCAGAACAATCACTTGGACCTTTTTTGCTCTGAAATAATTAGTGTTTCAGTATATTTTCTTATAGGTTAGTCATCTAGTGCTTGCAACAATGGTCTAAGTCAAAGTGTTAGTTATTGCAGGCTTACCACAGCAGTTCAAAACATCGATTGGTAAATGTGTGTGGAATTTATCTGATTTTTGCGTAAGTTGTTTATTTTTGTTGTTATTGTCGTAACTGTGATTTTGAACAGTTGTATCTTTCTTCAATTAATAATGTCAAAATAGCTATTTTTATATCGACAATTTATTGTGGATGTAAAGAAATATATATTATTGATACAAAATAAAAACCTTTTTGTAAATAAGTTTTATGTGTATTGTTTTAATGCCATGCTCTAGCATTCACAGGAAAACGAAATAGATTGTTACTTTTTAACCATTTGGAGTTAAATTAGTATAACTATTCAATGCGGAATTTTATCTCATTCTAATATGATTTTCTACTAATTTATTGTACTGAATTTACATCTTTTTTTTTTGTCAGCTCCATAGACCTAATACATTTTTTTACCATGTATGAAAATAGCATATACTAACAAATCAAATTGAAAAGAATCATATCATCTGGTTGTTTAATTATACTTTTTTTAAAAAAATTGTATCAAATAGTAATAAAAATAAAGATTACTTTAAAAAAATAGTTCTACAGTAGCTCAAACATGCTTTTGTTGGAATTTTAACTTTACAAAACCAAACCTTGTAACAGAAAGTTTAACATCTTTTATTGGAACTTTCCATAGAGGTTGTAAGTTTTCCTATTTTATAAAGTGTACTCAAACATTCGGACCATTTTTTTAAAAAATTTTAAAGACCATTAGACATCATGGTGTTTACAGTAACTTAAATTATCGGCACATATGCCTTTTTCAGTGAAATTAAACATTTTTGTAATATTTTTTTTTGTAGCTATTATTCGGAATCTATAGCTTCTAATCTACCAGTAAAACTGATTTTATGCATTTCGCTTTTCATTCAACTTGTCTATTAACTTGCGTTGTTCCAACCAAGCGATCTGAATCTTGGTTAATCGTTCTTGGAAAACGCTGTTTAAGTTGAAAAATCTCAGAAATTATCAGTGTCAAATATTTTTTCCCATCTTAACTGACCAAATTTTATCTACTTCACAGAAATCCAATAAAAAAAAACGTGGGACATGAATATTACATAATTACATCGATTATAAGTCCATAAAGCCTTTTTTTCCTCAATAAAGTATCTTTCCTTCGGTAATATATTCAATCCAATATTGAAAAATAAATCCTTTGGTTGCGTTAGAAGCAGGTGCGAAAATGAGATAATCCTCTGACCAGATTATAAACGTTTATCTGGTTTATTCGCCGGTTATTCATTTTTATTCGTGAGTGATTCCGCCACCTACCACTTGTAACTTCATTCGCGATGTTAAAACTGAAATTTCTTTTGTTTTTCGTCGCTTCTGCAAGCTTATGCGTTGTTCTATGGGCACCAGGTGAGACGATTTTCTTTTTTTATGATCTGTACATTGTGTTCCAACAACCCCTCCTCGTGTAGCTCTAGTACGACGATAATTCAAACCTAACCTAACCAACAACCCCTCGGTGCCGGGGAGCCCAGTCGGTTAGGCACTCGCCTAGCATGCGAAAGTCCCAGGTTCGGGTCCGGGCATCGTCAAAATAGCTGCCGACCTATAAGCGGCCCGTGCAGCCAAAAATGTCCGACGAATAATACCCCGTGTAAGGGAGTGCACGTTAAATATCCTTCAAAGTCCTAACGCTGCGTACGATGTCGCCCTTAACGGTTGCGTTGGATGCTATTTCAGGTGTTGGCTCGTCACCTGACTGTGGTTCTAAAATACGACGCCCGTCGCCAATAGCCCTCGTGTAGCTCTACACTCTCAAAACAAACACTCCCAATTTACCTCAGTCTGAGTGGATTTCACTCCTCCAAACTGGAAAATGCACTTCTCCTTTTGGAGTGGATCCTTTGTGTGTTAAACCTCCGACAGGATCACTCCAAACGAGTGATTTTAACTCAGTCTGAGAAAATATGCATGCCTTTAGGGTGTCGAAAATGCACTTCTCCAACTGGAGTGGATTTCACTCTTGTTTTAAGAGTGTAGGGCGACTATTATTCAAACCTAACATAACCTCTTAACCCTGTAATCCGTGTTTTTTTTTCATCCCGAAAAAATATAATTGAATCTTTAATACTCTTACATTATGGGAACAATACTGAAAAAAATTAACCGTATTGGAATTTAAGTAATTTAAATTTTCTAAATTTGTGCCATGTGGCAAAAAACAACTACAAAATTCCAATTTTGATAAAAATTGGAACTAGGTCTAGAAAACTACTAAATATATTTTAAAATAACCCTCTGTCCCTCTTGAACTATAATTATTTTTTCAAAACAATTTATTTGTAATTTAGTACTAATATTATTATACTTTGAATACCGCAAAAGACGTAATTTCACAACTGTTAATAATCGAGGACACACTTATCGAGGACGATTTAAAACTAGTTGAAAATGCTGGTATGCAGAGCCAACAAATATTTTTTATCCACTAGGCATCGATCTTTTTTTCCCCGGGAAATGTGAATACATGTCTTTTATCGTAATGCTTTCTTAAAGCCTGATTTGAAAACAACTTGGAATATATTTTTGAACTTAATATGAAAAAAAAAAAATTCTTTTTTTTTCATTTTATCGAAGTTGAAATTTTCATGGAATTGCTCTCCTCATTTTAACGATCGTATAAAATTCTGTATTTTATTTTATAGGGATTAATGGAGAAGAAGAAAGTGGTAAGAATGACTTAAATTATTTTTAATTTTGTCCATCAAAATATAAATTTCGTTAAAACTGTACGTACAATTAGTGTTTACTAAATATTTATTTTTTTAGTTTACTTAATATTTTATTATTTGTTTTTGTTGATGCAATAATTTAACTGTGACGAATGTTTTTTAGATATGCCAAGTAAGTACAATTTAGTTGATTATAAGTCTACTAAATTAAATTAATTATGCATGATAACTTTATTGCTCGAATACAACTTCATTAACAAATTTTTTTCTGTTCTTTTTCCTAATTCAATCACTGAAAGTTGTTTTTCTTATAATAAATCAACATTTGTAATGAAACAACTTTTACAGAATAATTAAAGAAAATTATTTTGTCAGATCACTTTTTTTTTACCGAAATTAGTAAATGAATTTTATGAAATAAACAAATTTGAAGAGAAAATATTACTCTTGATATTATAAATAGTCTTTTAAATTGTTTATTCTTCATTTTTTAAGTTTTAAAGTAGTGTCGTCATCTATTGATAAACGATTAAAACTTCCATAATTGTTTTCTTAGTTGGTTGGTAGGCATATATTTTCAGGCTTGTGTGCTTGGTCAGAGACCCGCTTATAAACCTTCGTCAAGTTTGACAGACACAACACACACACATACTCGACAGATGCTGTCATCTATCGCGCGCGACCTCCACAATTTAGACATGTATCTGAAGGAGAGGGAAATAGTCTCCAGGGACCTGTACCCGTGGGAAACTGCGCAATGACCGCCCAGGACTTTCGGACAGAACAGATTTAACGAGCACGTACTCCGAAACACAAACATCCATGCCTTATCGGGATTCAAACCCAGAGGCGCTAAAGGCTATCTTCCTAACCGTTGCGCCGCCGGAGTGGCATAGTTTTCTTAACAATTAATCCGTGCTTGCAATGAATCTGAAACAACTTATACATATAGAAAACTAAAGGTTTTCAGACAAAAATCAATTCTTGGTGGTAGCTAAAATGATGATACCCCCCCCCCCCCCCCATCGAAATAAAACAAAATTTATTCACGCAATATTTTCCCAAAAAAATATTTATGCCTGTTGTTGTTAAAGTAAATTAGTAAAAAATTACGGACGTGATTATATAGAAAATGTATTAAAGTCAAATTTTAAGGTGTTTAGAGCACTTTCAATTCTATATAGTTCCGAAAAATAAAATGTAAATATTTTAAAATTGCTTCTTTTTCTAAATTAACTTTTTTATTTAATTTTTTCAGCCAAAAAGGGTAAGCTTTAACCTTTCTTTAGTAACATAAGTCTTTTTTTGCAAAATATATTTTTTAAAAATGAATATTGCCACTAATATAATTTTTCGAATGCAAATATATAATACTTCTTATTATACTTAATTTTGTAGATGATGTCGACCCTGTCTGTAAGTAATTTTTCTTAACATCTTATTCTTATCTATAAAATTCATTGAATTGACAATAATTTATTCTCAATCCACTATTTTATGATCTTTTAATCTCAAGAATCCTTTACAGGTAGTTTAAACTCTAAAATAAAATAGAACTTATGCAACATTTTGAAATTAAAAAAAAAAAATTATTATTATTATTTTTTTTTTTTTGCCACTGGGGCTGCCCAATACCCCCCCCCCCCCCCATTAGTTGAAAATTTATGAAATACGAATTTCGGGGGGGGGGGGGGGGGAGACTCGGCAAATTTCCTGAAAAAGAGATCCTTTGTTTGTTGTTGCATAATCTAGGCTTCTCTAGCTGCTAATTTTTACGCTTAGCTACAATTAATCTGACCAACTATTAGTGTTTGCGTAAAACTATTTATGGATTTTCATTTATGTTTTTTTTTAATTTTTAGATAAATTTTATGAAGAAGTTAGTAAGTATCCACCCAGAGCATTAAAAATTACTATTATCAATTTTGCTTTGAAAAATACATTTTACACTTACCCAGATTATACAAGTGCTGCTAATAGATTTAAAACATGAAATATGATATTTAACAGAATTAGTTCATAACATATCATTAATTAACTATAGAATTGTTATTATTTTTAAAAAAAATCTTATTAAAATAAAATTTAAAAAGTGAGCAGTATCTTTGTTATATACGAAAATATAAGACTATCCAGATATATGAGATATTAAATCAATTTTTATTAGATTATGTTCTTAGATTTGTACAAAAAAAAAAACATGCCACCTTAACTTGGGTAAAAACAAAGAGTAGAAAGGCAGAGGGAAATGCGCGGCTGGTCCGTTAGTTGGAAACTCTTGTAAAGTAATATTTACATCGAAAATAATCTGAATACAATTTAGCCAAAATTCACTTTTCATTTTGATAAAAAAATTGCTAAATTTTCTCAAATAATATTCAAATCTGTTAGACCTTAAACGAAATTAATGTTTTAAACAAGTTTTCTGGATAGATTCACAAATAATTTATTTAACTCTTTACATCCGCAGAAGGATCGTCTCCATAGCATATTTCTATTTAGCCAATTTAGGTTGGCAAGGAGTATAGAAGAAAGTATATCGTTTAGTCAATATGCTTTATATTAACTTTTTACAAATTTAAAACTACATATCTTTTCTCTCATTTCAGTAAGATTTTTAACAGCGATCGCTGGTAAGATAAAATGATATTTTTAATTTTTTTTTTAAAATCTTAATTCCTGCTTATTTTGATACAATAAGTTTTGTTGTTGTTGTTGTTCTACTAGTATTCAATTAAAGTTTTCAATATAGAAAACAATTTTAATAAAAAGCAACTACCCATTTGATTAATATTATTTTTTTTAAAAAAATGTCTGACTTAAAAATCTCCTATGTTTCTTTTTTAGATTTTGTCTACTTTCGCTTATTTGGTTCTCAACCTTAAAGACGGCAACAGAAAGTCATCATAACATTAGCCATGAATTTTAAACATCGTAAGTACATACACAGTTTTTTTTTTTTTTTTTTAAATTGGTCACCCGAATACAGGAATTTTCTACTTACCAATTCTATTTTATTTTGATCTTTGATTTACCACTTCTTGGGTGTATGGTGTATCAAAGTTATGGTTTTACCACAAAATAGGCAAATCCATGCTCCAAATGGTGGTGGCATGGCAGCTAAAAAGTTCAGGTCCGGTGTAAGCTTGCACCAAACTCTCTAGCAGTGTAGTAAGCCTTTCGTGTTATTATTCTTTGCAGTTTTTAAAATTCGTATTTTTAGATAATGTAATACTACGACATTCCGCATAACAATGGAACGAAAATTCACGAAATTGTTTAAAGTTTTAAAAACTAAGCAAAATAAAAAAAAAAAATTGACTTACATAAAACAAATTAATACCCTATCATTTTTTTACTGCATTCATTTTATATATTTTACAATTGTTTGGATTATTAGTGAAATTTATTTTTACTTCTAGATTTTTGAAAAAAGGATATGTACTTCAAGTGACATCGATTTTGTATTAACACTGTATTGAATTCAACATACATATTTGTAATAAAATTATTTATATGATGATTTTCTATAGTTATATTTATGCTACTAGTGTGAAAAGTACCACTGTCGACACCATCACACAGGGGCCCGGATGGCCGAGTGGTAAGCATCGCAGGCCAGCAGTCAGCGTGCTGTAACGGGCGCGGGTTCGATTCCCGCCTTCACCCTGGGTGTATTTCCTCTCTTTGTGACAGTAAAAAATCTTTCTGTGTCTGTCTTACTTGACGAAAACTTATAAGCGGCTCACTGAGCAAGCACACAAGTCTGAATATATATGTAAAATACCCTACCCTACCCTACCCTACCCTACCATCACACAATACCTTCATTATCTTATATTTCATAAATAGGCAATTGAAAGTAAAAAAAGGACATAAAATATTCCAAGAGATGATATATTCTCTTAGACAGAAATTGTGCTAATGGAATTAATTCAGCTTTGATAGGTCAAACAATTTTGCGGGATAGTTGTTTGCTAGGAGCAATAAAAATACCGGCATTAGCATGCCAGCTGCGTAATCATTAAATGCACTTCGTTGAAAATGAGAAAATTCTTCTGTGATTAGTCATTTAATTGGTTTTGATTAAGTATCGTCACACTTAAGAGATGCCCTTGGACTATTGGTGATAAGGTTCTTAACATTTGAAGAGTACAGGGGAAGAACCGCTTGATTTATTAGGAGTCTTCTCGTAATTCTGTCTGCTTGGCGACAGGAAACCAGTTTTTTTTTCGGTACTTCATTCGAGGTACAAACGTGTGACTCGTGTCCACTGATCTCTGGCGTGAATCAGGGTTGCCGCGTAAGAAAAACAAAGCGCGAGTAACCGGTTTCTTTACACCAGTTTAGGTGATTTCTCGCTATTATTGCCAAAGAGGAATTTTGGGGAAAGCCTTCTACAAAAACAAGCGGTTTTTCCCCTGTACTCTCTTCATTTAGTGGTGATCAAGTGACGACCGCCGAGCTAGTCATTTGAACGCAGCGCCGAGCATCCAAAGCAACCTAATAGCAACATCGTATATAGCGTCTAGACTTTAAGAATACGATGGATTTAACGTACGCACCAGTCACACACACCATCATTTATTGTAGGGATTTTGAAATTTTGCTCTGCTCGATCAGTTTATGTAGAGCAGGGCTAGACTGGAACTGAAACATTGAAAGTAACCTACACAGGGCTAGATTTAAAGATTTGCCGCATCCTGTAGGTTAGTTTTCATAACTATTTTTTTATGGGCTGGGGAGCCCAGTCGGTTAAGCACTCGCTTAGCATGCGGAAGGTTCCAGGTTCTGGTCCGGGCATCGCCAAAATAGCTGCCGACCTATAAACGGCCCGTGCAGCCAAAAAATGTCCGACGAATAATACCCCGTGTGAGGGAGTGCACGTTAAATATCCTTCAAAGTCCTAACGCTGCGTACGATGTCGCCCTTAACGGTTGCGTTGGGTGCCTATTCAGGTGTGGCTCGTCACCTGACTGTGGTTCTAAAATACGACGCCCGTCGCCAATAGCCCTCGTGTAGCTCTAGTGCGACGATAATTCAAACCAAACCAAACCATAACTATTTTTTTTCTTTCTACAAATTAGAAATATCTATGTGCCTTTAGACTTTAAATCAAAAGCATAGTAATGTGCGAATTTTTTTAGACTGTTTTTTTTCTTTCAACTTCCAAATCCGGGGAGAGAATTTGCAATAGTCCTCGCAGCTTCCATGTTTACTTCTAAATATTAGTGCTATATGTACGTTTAAAATTTACGCATTGATGTAAATTTCTTGTTTTCTTTCTTTAAAATATTAGTATCTTTTAAAAAAAATTATTGCCGATAATGCCGCGATTTAGATATCCGGATCTGAACCTTTATATAGTATGACAACTTAACCCACCGGGTAGCATATTTCTATTCCTTACATTCAACCGACACTATGACAGTGACGTCAGGCTACTGGGCGGGGAAATGAAAAGTCTTTATGAAAGTGTCTCCAGAAGAGAATAAAGGGCAATCAAAAAATTGTGATTGCACTGCGAAAATTTACTTAAAGGTTAAATTAGAGATTGTCAAAGAAGACTGACAAATTTTTAAGGGTTCGTATTGATTTTTTCTAACAACATGACTACTATTAACTATCATTCAATAGAACAGAACATTTATTATATCTAATAGACACATATAGCTAATTCATAGAAACATGTATTCTGCAATTTTTAAATCACATTAAATAGGAGAATGAGAAACAAAGCGTTTTATATTATTAATATCAATAATATATTGTCAGTAAATAATTTCTAGTTAAAAAAAATATTTACTGAATCCCCAGTTAAAGGAATGTAATTACATTATCACAGGCTTTGTGAAATATATAGAAATACATTTCGAATATAGGCATGGATTTCGAATCCGGTGTATTATTTGCGAACATGTTTTAGCAGGGTAAAAATGAAGCTTAACTATTTTTGGGTACGTGATATTAGGCAGGCCTTGAAACCTGTATATTAATTGCACATTCGATTAAAAAATTAAATAAAAACATTTATTAAAATGGGAGGGGAGTTCTTATTTAATTCCGATGTATTCGGAAAAAGGAATATTTTTAAAAACTATTTTAGTAAAATTCAAGAATGTTTTTTTTTTTAATGTTTGCTATAGTATGCAGGATTTAGTTGCTGTACTTGAATATAGATAGCAGCACGAGCGAACATTCGAGATCTAAAATCTGTCATTTAGCGTTCAGAACATCTAAAATTATCTAGCTATAATAATCATCACTTCAATTTTTACAGATAAACACCATTCAATATTTTTTCAGCTAATTTTGGTATTTTTTGTGCGAATAATTAAAATCTCAAAATAGTGATAAATCCTACAAGACAATAATTCTTACACAACGCTGAACGCTCATTGCACCAAGACGGCCAATGATTGGTTACATTTATTTCGTTCCCGCCCAGCAAGTCTGACGTCACTGTCATAGTGTTAGTTGAGTGTAAAGCCCATTTCACACCTTGTCACAACTACTTGCAACTCCCATAGGACACCGTGCATTAAAAAGTTGCACTCAAGTCGTGAGATTTTTTCCTGCGAGCACAAAAAAATCGCAGTTGCATGTACCCTTAGCCAATCAAAACTCAGTATTTCTTTGGCGCATTGTGGCGAACTAGACTTCGCCAACTGGTTGTTTATTTACTTTTTACGACGCCAACCTTCCTTGCTTGCAAAAATCTGCGCTATTAAAAATGGATAGTAAATGGATGGCAAAAATGGAAATTGATCTAATTAGGGAAGTTCGGAAACATAAATTTCTGTTTGATGCAAACGATGCCTATAGTTTCATTATAGTTTGCTTTCTAAAAGATGAAACTTGCCAAATTGTGAGATAAATTATTTTTTGTGGAACCCGAAAAACCCGGTTACCACAAGTTGCAGTTGCAAGTAGTTGTGCAGGTGTGAAATGGCCTTAAGGAATAGAAATATGCCACCGGGTACTCTGGTTGCTCCCATACTATGCTTAATTCTTTTATGAGGTTTTCTGATGTTTAAAATAAAATTAGATATGGAAATAAATATATGGCGACTAAAATTAAAGTGGTTCTTAAAACAACACAGTTCCAAGTTCGTTCAGATAAGAACGGCCATACCCTGGGGACGTCTAAGCATTGTTTGTTTCAAGTGACATATCCCTTCTTGCTTTCATCCTTGACTTGGATTGAGAAATAATTTATTTTCATCCAGCATTTCTATTGCCACTTCAGACTTGAAGCATCCCAGTTGTTAAAAAAAAAAAATCCGAATCGTGGTATTAGCTTGTTTCACGTGGGATCTGGCAACACCTCTGCGGTCTTGTTTTCATTTTTCTCAAATTACTTTTGTTGATATTCGAAATTGATGGTTGGTTGGTTTCGGTATCGCAGACATATATTTTCAGGCTTGTGTGCTTGGTCAGAGACCCGCTTATAAACCTTCGTCAAGTAAGACAGATACAACACACATACACGAAAGATGCTGCCTTCTATCGCGCGCCACCTCCACAATTTAGACATGTCCCTGAAGGGGAGGGAAATAGTCTCCAGGGACCTGTACCCGTGGGAAACTGCGCAATGACCACCCACAGGACTTTCGGACCCAACAGATTTAACTAGCCCGGACTCCACATATACTCGACAAACACAAACATCCATGTCTTATCGGGATTCGAGCCCGGACACAGAAGCTCCATTTTTCGAAGACTTGCATCCTAACCATTGCGCTGCTGGCTATTCAAAATTAGGTTTTCTAATTTATGTTTTCTAAAAATAAGTTATTATTTTTTAAGTTGTTGTTATGTTTTGAAATAACTGATTCTGGATGGTTGTTTTAATCATTTATCAAGGAAAACTTGCATTGAAATAAAATAGAATGTTTAAAAAAATAACAACTAAAATATTCTCAGAAAATTCAACTTGGAATACCAAGGCAAAAGTAATTCGAGAAAACTGAAAACAAGACCGCAGAGCTGTTGTTAGATTTCTCTTGAAACAAGCTCATTTAGCCCTTTGTGTGCCGAAGCAATTGCAGCACATTCTAGTGCGTTACAAATCACAACCATAAAACTAAAAATAAATACACTGAACTTATATTAATACTTTACGTTGGCAACTTCCGCAAAGTTTTGTTCGTCAACTTTTCTGAAACCACGCGGAAATCAGGGTAAGTATTTATTTAATTTAAATTTTATATAATTAATAATCTATTTGATATTATAGCTTTGACCTCATAAAATAAATCTTGTTATTTTTTTTTCCTATTTCAAAGACTTGTAAATATATTTGTTTGACTTGTTAGCTTGGTCATTCGGTTATACGTGCAATCTTTTGATAACGTAAATTTGATACCAGAACTCTCCTATTTTGTTTTTAAAGAAATTTATTACAATGCAAAATTTAAAACTTTTTATAAACGAGTTATGCAAATTTGTAACCTACGTGACAAACGAATCGGAGAAATCCTATTTATAGGGGCAGGGGGTTTCTGGACTATGCTATCTCTTTTATAAGGTTATTTGAATTTTAAATATGTTTTATCTCAATTTGGTTGCAGGCTGCGATACAGTACCCTTTTTTTCTCCTTTAAATTCTAATGATCAGGCATGAAAGTGCAGCAATCTGTGTTTAAAAAGTTATCGCACTATCCTCGCCGCTGCGTTTAAGCAAATTAAAAAAAAATGTAGTTATATTAGTTCCTATGAAACGTATGTATTAGAAAATGCAGGGTAGAAGCAAAGTCGCTTGCTTGATGGCAAATGACAAAGTTTAGTTTTTTAAGCACTAACAATGATTCAAACTTTCTGACAACCACGCACACTTAACTAAAAGGTGTTGCACTAATGTTGCACACAATCAAAAACTGATTGAGACAAGTTTTATGATGACTTATGACTTTCCTGGTGGGGGGCAAGTTCGCCAAGCACTGCGACCTCAAGTCTATTTATTATACAACCCCAGAATGACAAAGAAGGCACAAAAGACACACTTAGAAAGAGGTAACACAAACACAGACAAATAGCATTTAGACTAACACAAACATCCATGCCTTACCGGAATTCGAACCCTTAAGCTCCAAAGGCTAGCTCCCTAACCGTTGTGCTACCAGGGGGGCTAGGTTTTCGGTGTGGTTCACGAAAAAATTACAAGCTAATACCGCTTTCATAGAAGGTGATTTTCAAGATGTCGCCAACTAGGTTTGGACCTTTAAAGTTTAGTGTTTTTGTCCTGATAAAACTCACTCATGGATCACCTTATACTGTACGGTAACTATTGGTGCAATTTTCAGATTTGGCGATAAATAGATTTTTGTGGCAACCATTCTGACTTCGACCGAAACCCATAACGGTCAGATAGGATTGCCGGAAAACGTCATCGTTGCGAAGAGAGCGTGACGTCAAAAGTCGCCAGAATCCAGACTTATGGAACGATTTCGGAAAGTTTGCCAATAGTTACTGTACAGTAAATTTCTACCCTCACTCATATGAAAATGCTGTGGCCTGAGAAACATGCAAACTGAGATTAATAAACATTTTTTTTCTTTCTAGGCCCCCCACCTACCTAAACAATGGGCAACACCAAAGGTATTCGTCGTGGCACGCGCTACATGTTCGCAAAAAAGTTCAAGCACCATGGTGTGGAACCCATCTCTACCTTCCTTAAAGTCTACAAGCGGGGCGACATCGTTGACATCAAGGGCAATGGCGCATTCCAGAGGGGCATGCCATACAAGTACTACCATGGTAAGACTTGAGTATTCGGATCAGATTTACTGTACGGTAACTATTGGCACAGTTTTTCATATTTGGAGATAAATAATTTTTGTGGCATCCTGTCTTACTACGACTGATGATTCGAATATCTTGACTTCGCAACAATGACGTATTCCGGTAACCCTAGCCTAACTATTTTCACATAAAATGTTTTGGATGTGGTAAATGTAGCTGATCTAAACTTTTCCTGTAATACAAGTTTTCGAAATCAGGATGAATATTTTGTTAATTTTCAATATATACCTGTTAAAATTAGCTATATAAAAATATAAATAGTAGAAAGTACTTAATGAAGAGTATTTAGAGAGGAGAGAGAGATAGCATGAGAGAATAACTTACTCCCAAGCATTGTGTAGTTATATACCCAAGTCCTGTTCTGTCTGTCAAAGAACACTGTCTATGTACTTGGTGCACATTAGATCTGTTGTGGTCAGAGCCTTATTTAGCTATAAGGTTGCGACCTAAATATGTGGGCCCCGTAAAAAATACCAATTGGGCCGGTCCTTTAAAAAAATAGGCATTTGACCAAATCATTTTTAACAGGCCCCATCAAAGGTTATTTATGAATAAATATTAGTTTAGTTTCAATTCGACCACAATATTAATTTTATAGATAATATTGTCATCCTTACAATTAGTGTGTATTTTTTCTTTTAAAAAATGAAACGCGTTTGCCACTAAACAATTTATAAAACTTAAAGTTTTGTTAAAGAAATTTAATTTGTTCTGCAACTGCTTCCTACAACAACTTCTACCTTATATTGAAAACCAGTGTTTTGGGATTTTTTTTTATTTTCTTGCGACCTGGCATCCCCATTTGGGAACATTTTTTAAAACCTCCTCACAAACAATTTACAAGTGAATTAGTTCCGAAATTGACCTGGTCTGATAGAAGAAAATACAAATATCAGTTTTAAATTGTTTTCTTTCTAAAGGTTCTTTTAGTAATTAATTTTAAGGGCATTTTTCACTAAAACAATGTTAAAATAATCTTTTAACTACAAATCTATAATAATAAAAGAAAGAGTCTGTCTGTCTATCTGTGTATATGTCTGTGGATCGCAAAAGACCTTAGACTGCTCTAAAAAATTCGAAATTTTTAATATAGATTCTGATAGAAGGAAATACAAATATCAGTTAAAAATTTTTTTCTAAAGGTTCTTTTAGTAATTAATTTTAAGGGCATTTTGCACTTAAACAATGGTAAAATAATCTTTTAACTACAAATCTATAATAATAAAAGAAAGAGTCTGTCTATCTGTGTGTATGTCTGTGGATCGCAATCATGAAAGACCTACTTAGACTGCTCTAAAAAATTCGAAAATTTTAATATAGATTCCTTTTAATACCTACGTGTGCACCTGAGACTTAGTTTTTTCATATTTGATTGTGATTTTTAATTAATATAATTAGTTTAAAAAAAACGTCATCCACGTGGGATTGCGGGACCTTAACAGGGCTTGAAAATACATGGACCGGGCCGAAACAGGGGCTTGACGTCATCCTCTATTAGTTTGATTGAGTTTGGTTGAGATATGCGCTTGTCCTAAGACTGCTTCATCCTCCATTAGTGCTTGCTTTTTTAAGTGCTCATGCGCCAACACGAATTAAATTTTGTTTTGATTTTGAGTGAATTTTCACAAGTAAGCATGCCTCTAAAAGGAAGCATTGTGAAGTTAACGGGTTCCCAGTAATAGTATGTTTAGTTTAAGACTATACGTGTTGGATTTTGCTCTGGTCTTAAGAGGTTACTGGACATTTGCTCCGACTTACAAAAGCCTAAACCTTCACACAACCTATGCCACCTCAAGTGTCTACATTGTCACTTAAGCCTTTTCCTAAACTATATTGGCCCATCAACAGTATCTCTGTATGCAGCTCTATTTCAACTTACTATGGTGGCCAAACGTGTGGACATTTTTTTAAAGTTTCATGCAACTTTGTGTGCTTGTAAAATATATTAATTTTCACTTAAGGTAGGTAGGTAATTTAATGTAGAATTTAGTACTAAAAATTGCCTAAAGTGAAAATTAATATATTCTACAAGCAAGCAATGTTGAAAAATATGAAACTGTTAAAAAATGTCCACACTTTTGGACAAAGGTAAAAATTAGCGGTCGCCACGGCGATTTAATTGTCAATATAGGCAATTAAAAAATTTGCCATAGGTCACCACTCTCCCACTGGGCTATCTTATCTTTCAGTCAAATTTAAGTTGAAAAATATTTTTGCCATTGTAATTTCTATAAGGAAAAAAGTTTCAGCTTTTTTTTTCTCTTCACCTTGTACCCTGTCTGAATTTCAAAGTTACCTTGATTTCCTTTAATGATTCGAACTGACTCGCAACGCACATTGGATAATAAAAGTTTATTCTTATACATTCATACTTTTTAAAAAAGTTTATTTTCATTGATAATATTTGTAATTCATTAAATTAAGTTGTTTTTTAATGATAATAAACCAAATTATTTAATTTTTTTACATAAAAAAATCGGCTGGTGGATGGCCATTAACTAAAAAAAAGTAGCCATTTAAAATAGAGGGTGCTGGCCACTAGCTATTAACCAAATTTGCTAATTTTTACCTTTACTTTTGGCCACCACTGTAATTTAAACTAACACAATCCCATAATCAACTATTTTCCCCTCAGGCAAGACCGGCAAGATCTTCAACGTGACCCCCCACGCAGTAGGAGTCATCGTCAACAAGCGCGTCCGAAACCGCATCATCCCGAAAAGGATCAACGTCAGGGTAGAACACGTCAGGCACTCCAAGTGCAGGCAGGACTTCCTCGACCGTGTTAAGGCCAACCGGGAGAAGAAAGCGGCAGCCAAGGAGAAAGGTATCCGGGTTCACACCAAGAGGCAGCCGACGACACCCCTCACTGCACATTTTGTGTCTTCGAAGGACAACGAACCTCAACTGTTAGAGCCCATACCGTATGAGTTTCTCGCCTAAATAAAGATTTGTTAATTTAGTTGTGTGTTGTGCTAATTTGTGTAGATTTATTTTTCATTTGAATAGGGGAGACTGACCAGTGAGTGAACAGGCCCCAGTGAATGAACATTTGGTAACTATAATTAAAAAGTAAATATTGAAAATCATTCCACTAGATGGATTGGCAACACTGACTTCCATCTAGTAGGAAAGGTAGCTATCTGACATATGGTTGGTTGTCCTGGTGTTTATTCACTGGCGAACACAGCGCCTTAAACATTCATTCACTGGTTAGTCTACCCTAATTATATAAAAGAAATTTAAATGTAAATTGCTCTGAAATAAGACTTAAAAGAATGTCAATTTTTAAATGATTTTTTTTATTTAAAGGAAGCATTTGGATGAAGAGTTTGAAAGGTAGAGCCATCTGCCATAAGATCTAATAAATCTGCTAAGCAAGGCTAAAGAGCTAAATTTTATTGTATAATGAAACAGGCATATGTTAACAGAAAAAAAAATTGCCTTATAATAGTTATCCTAATATAAAAAGCTATATGGATACCAGTCCAAGTAAATTTTTTGGTTATAAATTAATACTAAAGTAGTAGTATATCACTATATTTTCTGTCTGCGCTTGGAAGGAATACAAATCTGAAAACCTGCTCTTTGAGCTGCTTTATTTCTTTTATCTGCTCTATGAGAATTATTAATGAATAAAAAAACTGCTCAGTGGCTGAGAGGTCTAACGTGTCTACCTCATAAGCCCAATATCGCCGGTTCGAGTTAAGGCTGAGTCGTCGGATTTTCTGGATGGAAAAATCTTGGGCACGCATGTCATATGATTATGTGGCCATGTTAAAGATCACTTGAGTACCCATTTGGCTTGGGTTCTCTTGGCAAAATTAAATCTCGATGTGCATCCACAAAGAGCTCAGATTCATTGTAATATGCGCAGCAAAATTGGTAGCAAGAGTCGCCTAGAAGATGGTGCCACAAAAAATGTCTCTCAGTTCTGGGGAACATGCCAAGTCTGCAAAGACTTGACTGCCAATATTGCTGCCCCATTAGAGAAATAAATAATTGTAAAAGATAATCAGTCACATTTCTACCCTACTCTCATCGTTAGTAAAATGATTACAACCAACTGAATACTGAGGGTTTTTTGAAGAATAATTCAATTGACAGGGCACATGCTTCACACCCAGAGCTCTAGGTCAGAAAACTTGAAATGGGCACAGCAGGCTTCAGCCCACTATGTCACACTTGTTTCTTTTATAAAGATGCTCTAACAAAAATTAATTGCTAACAACAAATAGAGAACCATCAAACTAATTCTTAGTGATTATTCCTAATTTTAAAGTGCAATAAAAAGCAGTGATGAAAATATCAGTAAAACAAGGACACAGTTTTCAAAGGTTTATTATAATGAATGCTTTTTACATCCAACCTCGACTAGACATACATAGCAACTACATATAATTTTATTTCACTAGCTAAACAGTTTATAAATGGAACAATATCAAACAATTGAAGAGTATACGGGAAGAACCGCTTGATTTATTTGGAGTCTTCCCGTATTGTGTCTGATTGGCGACAGAAAACCGTTTTTTCTTTAGGTTCTTTATTCATGGTAACGTGTGACTCGTGTCCAATGATCTCTGGCGTGAATCAGGGTTTCCGCAAAACAAAAACAAAGTGAGTAATCGGTTTCTTTACACCAGTTTAGACTATTTCTCTTTCATCGCCAAAGAGGCCTATTGAGGAAAGCCTTTTACAAAATCAAGCATTCCCCCCCCTGTACTCTTCAATTTGATGAACTTAACTGCTATAGGTTACTATAATGGGAATCTAACTTATAGAAATAATACAAACTCATATTTTAAATGCCTTTGTACATATATTTACTTCCTTCAAATGTAGCTATATGCTGGAACTTATCATGAATTTTATGTATCATAGGTAATTAATAAAATAACCGAGTAGTAGCCACTAACTTTAGACATAGAAAATTCCTTTTATTAAGTGTGGATTGTGTTGGAGCAAAAACCTTTTTACTTAGTACAGTAGAACCCCGATTATCCGAGTTAATGTGGACCGAGACTAGCTCGGATAACCGAAAAACTCGGTTAAAGCGAAAAATGTAAATAAAACAATTGTGTATGTCCATATTGTCGATGTATATTTTAACAATACAAATGTTATACAGACCACGCGCAATTCAAAATTCATATGCATGACATTTAAAGAGTCCTTTCACTTAAAAAAGTTCTTAATTGTTTTTTGTTTTGTGTTATCTTGGCGTTTCTCGGCAGCAATGGTTCACCAATTTTTTTAAAGATAACATGATTGCTGGTGTCGCTACTTCTTGTTGTTCTCTTCAATAGCACTTTCGATAGCTTTTAGTCCATCTATATGAGAGATTTTCTGGGGTGGGAGGCATGCACATTGCACATTCACATTTCTGTGCAAAAGCCCATTCAGGGAATTATCATTTGTTGATTTCTTCTCTTTTTCTCTGTTCGGAATTTTTTAAGGTAGTCGTAGGAAAAATTCTAGAAATATTTTAAAGCTCGGTTAAAGCAGAAAATCGGATAATCGGGGCTCGGATAATCGGGACTGTACTGTAATCCAAATATACCGGATATAAATTATTTTTTCTTGAATACTGGAAGTCTTTATCTCTTAAAAAATAAGTTTGGCTCCGAGACAAAAGGTTCATAAAGCTCATTTCTTTAGATAAAATTAATACGATATGTATTCAATACTATGGTTCTTAATTTTGGATTCGAAAATTCCGATAACAAATCACATAAGCTCGGAAGATTAAGAAGCACCCTGTGAATTAAAAACAAAGGAAGCAATATCACAAACTTATAAATTTTGTCTAATCTAATATTTAAACTTTTTTTTGTTAATATTGTGGGATCATAACAAGAAACAGGCGTAAAGTAGCTTAGATATTATTTTATGTTTTTAAATTTTATGTTGTCACTCTTTTATTCATATTCATTCAAAATAATAATTAAGTTAAGTAAGCAATGTTATATTTTTTATAAACAACATTTAACACACAGTAAAGTGGAGCTAACACACATTCTTTGGCACTAGTAACATGTATGTGTTGCTCAGTAACATTTAAAAACACTTACACATTACACAACATTTTTTGCACAAATTAATTGTTTATGATGAAAAAAGAATTTTTTAAAATTGATTGCAGTTAGAAGAGTATTACAGTTCGATAGCAAAGTTAGTTTTTTAATTAGTCTAAAACCGATGTCCGATTTGCATCTTTGGCACAACCTGCCTTCATATTTCGATAGTAATTCAATATAATTTTCATGATGACAACCCTTTAAACCCTGATTTAAAATAATTTGAAACTTTTTCTGCATAATATAATTGATAGTACACTAGACATTAACTACAACTACATTTTTGATGGCTACGCCTCCTACACAACTACATAAAATAATCAAAAATTTAACTTTATTATAATAAATTAAGTCTTTATAGCCACCATACAACAATAAGGCAAGTATAGTTCCAATTGAGTCCTTATTATGCACAGGAAAAAACATTCACCTCAGTCTTAAACACAATATTTATTAATAGCGAACCCATAGAATTGGTTCCACAATTAGAAATGTTTAGACTTTCGACAGTAATTACACATGTGTGTGTAACACATTTCGAGAAAACAAACATCAAACACAATTGGAGAACACCATATATACAAAGTTCTTCTAGGTTTAGGAATAAAAAATTGGAAGATTTTTTTTAATTATGACCAAAAGAATTCGGCTCTTAGTTTCAATTAAATGGACCTTCTCGCAGAATATACACATTCAATTTTCATACACACAGTATACAAATTCAATATTTTGGCAAAACAAACATCAAATACGATCACAGAACGCTATAGATATACAAAGCCAGTTCTAGGTTTAAGAAAATCAAATCAAAAGGAAAATTTGAAGACAATTTCAGGGTTTTGTAAATTAAGAATTTTTTGAAGACATTTTTAGTTGAACTCCTAAACAGAATTCAAGAAAAAATATTGACAATTTAATTGGATACATGATTACAGAACATCAAAGTCACAATAGTTGAGTAAAGGACTATGCTAACATTTATCAATGGATCAAACTTCAGGAATAGTATTTTAAACAAAGACAGATTGGGTAAAAGTCACAACACACCCAACATAAATAAAGTGAAGTATTATAGTGAACGATCATTAACGTCAAGTTTTTCGTCAATTAAGTTTAAACCTTCCTATCTCCAAAAAGTTAAATGGTATATATCTCCTCATCTACTTTGAACTTGTGTACTTCAACAGTTGAATACAAATCAGGCTAATACAGGGTGTTTCAAAAACGATTAGAAATGGAAAGGATGCAACTCCGAAATATTTACCCAACCCTCCAGAAACAAGTACACAGCCAATTGATCATGCATTTTGGTCGTGTCATGGTTGCATCCTTGAACTAGGGCAGCACAAGAATGTGTTGACGAAGGGATGTATTCGTTTTGAGTTTGGTTTGGTTGAATTGACAGATTGTCTAGTAATTTTGCAGTTTGTAGACTGTTACATCACGGTTTGTAAAACTATTAAAACTGATTATTTAGCCGTTTTTTATTGGCGGTGGCTAGGTAAATATTTTGGAATTGCATCCTTTCCATTTCCAGTCAATTTTGGAACACCCTGTATATTCTGTCCGATCTGCAATTGGCTTGTTTCACGCAAAGTAAATCGTACATGTCTTCATTGGTGGTTTGGCACAGTAAGATCCTCCCACAGAATTGATTAACATATCAATTCCTGAAATTTTTCAAAATAATAACTTGAAATTTTCATTTAGAGAAAAATTCCTCTCTTGAACTTGAAATAGTTTCAAACATTATTAACATATTGGCCTCTGGCTGAGTATTTTGAAGGTATTATTTCTCGACATGAAAAAATTCATTATAAAGGGCCTCTTATAGATGGCCAATACAAGCTCGCATTTTTAAATAAAAAATCATAGTAATAGCAAGTATCAAAGTTTTCTTAGATGATAACAATAAAAAATAATGAATTATAATTAACAATAAGCATTGTCTCTGAAAATATTATAGATAGGTTTTCTCACAATAAACTATTACATTTTTGTACAAATAATTTACAGTGTCTGAATACTAATTTTGTTTTCACATAAATACATAGTTTACAGTTTTATAATAATTTATACATTATAAAGAGATATGTTTTCAAATTTAATATATTATATAATTTTAATTTCATCATAAAATTCTAATATTTTTAGGATTATTCCATTTTAAAAGTTAAAATCTAGTTTTTCTTATCAAATGATTTAATAGTACACAATATTCAATAATATTAATTTAGACTACTGAAGCAGCTTGACAAATATTATTGAAAATTATAAAAATATTTTAAATTTCTCCAAAACTTGCTTAGAAAGAGATTTTTATAACAGTAAAAAAGTACAAGTACATAAACAGGGTGTCTACTGGATTCCCAAAACCAAATTCCATTACTTTTCCATGACTTTTTGGGATTCCATAGAAAAAATCCATGACCATGAAAGAATAACAAATTTATGAAATTGTTAATTCACGAAACGGAAAATTTCCAACTTTTTGATGAAAACTAAGTTAATATTCAGGTCCAAACACTAAGTGACCTTCTAACACTGTTTTTGTTTAAAAGAATATAAATAATCTCACCTTTTTATAATACTTTGTTGTATCTTTTTTCCAAAATAAATTTCCCTCTGCTAAGTTATAATTAAAAATATAAAGCCAATACCACCACTCCGTATACATCCATTTATTTATATAGCCTAATTTTTTTCTTAAACTTACAAAATCAGCATCTTCAATTTGAATCTTATGTTTCAAAAAAGTTATATCAGTACTTAGAGCATTGCGGAAAAATAATATAAAGTAAAAAAAATTCAATTACATTTCGTATTCTGTAAATAAAAAATTAGTTTCTTTAATTTATTAGAACATTGCTGTTTTAATCCTTTTCTCTGAAACCTCAATTTGTTTTTGCCAAAGGCCAAAACGAAAAAGTTTAAGCAACACTTTTGATTTTACAGAGGATGGAAAATCGAAAACGGTGTAACCGGTATTAACCGGTTAAACTGTCACAAAAACCGGTATAACCGGTTAATTGCAATGATATAAACAAAAAACCGGTTCTTAATATAATAACAAATTGGTTGTTAAGCTGTTTATCCTACTTGAAGAAACATTAAATGCTGAAAAAACTAAATTTAGAAAAAAAGATACTCCGCGTTTCAATTCAGTTTTTGTTTGAAATAAAATAAAACTAAACCGTCATTTGATTTTCGGTGAAGGAACAACAGTTAAAATATTAAATAATTTTCTAAACCTCACAGCCCTATTCTTTTTATAATTCCTGACTGTGCTGTGATTGGCTCTTCATTTAGAACAATGAAGCGATTAATTGCAAGCCAAACAACCGGTTATGGTTTATCATCCTTACGTTTTAGAATCGTTTTTTTTTTTTATTATTGATGGCGATGATCTGACAAGGCAGTAAAATTGCGCCCCACAAAAATCTTTTTTTTTTTCACAAACTGGAAATTCAAGGACTTTCCAGAGTTTTTTATGATTGGGTTATTTTCAAACGATTTTTTTTTAAAAATTCGCGACCCTAGTATCAATTTCGTTACTTTTTCGGCACTTTCGTGACCGATTTCTGATTTCGCTACTTTTTCGGGACTTCCATGACTTTCGGGACCTGTAGACACCCTGATAAAAAAGAAACAAGATATGATAGTAACAAAGAACAATAAAGTTTAAGAAATACAAATCTAACCTAAAAATATAACTTTCAGTTTGCTTTATAATCAGTAAAATTACAGTAAACTCAATTTAGTGTGAACGTTAGATAATCATTTTTGCATTAATATATAAATACTTTAAAGCTGTTACTATTACAGTAGAGTGCCGCTTATCCGAAAGGTATGGGATCGGTTAATCGAAATTTCATAGAAATTTTCGGAATAACCGGGAGTCACAACCAACGCGCCTAGAAAAACAAACACTGCCGAAGAAAGCATTTGACATTAATTTGGCTACAAAAATCTTAGATACATAGAAGGCAAGATGAAGCCACTACTTACGATGTTCTTGTGTTCAAAAGATAGCAGGATAGGCTGCTTTAAAAATGAACCAAAATTGAGCAGCCAAAAAAAAGAAAAAATGCATATTTTGAGAAATAAATCCAACTTTGTAAGTGCGTATATATTTTTGTGTATTTCTTTATTTATGCGTTTATGCTTACACATAATATTTTAGAAAAAAATTCCGGAGCCTTTCCGTTAAGACGAATTTCGGATAGCTGGGACTCTACTGAACTTTCAAAGAAAAGATGGTAAAAATATTATAATTCTTTTTGTATAGCTTCCAGAATTTGCAATACGTTATATTAGATTTTTTTAAAAATACAAAAATTCAAGAAAAAACATAAATACTTAATATTTTTTATAAATGTTTAATATCCTCACTGCTCAATACTTGGTAGAGATATTTTTACACTCGTGCCCGTCCAATAGCATTCATTTCTGCAAAAAAGAAAATAAATTTTAAACAAGTAGGTCTGTAACATAATCTGTCATTTAACCGCTTCCACACAACAGTTGTGTTTAACAGGTAAAAAAGGTGCCAAACACAACAGTAATTGTATATTAAACATTTATATGCTTTTAGCTGGTATCATTTATTTTATTTCGAAAATTTAATAATTATTACTTATCGTTTGCAAAAATTAATTTATACTTCAAATAATAAATATCTGATATTCCTTGCCGTTACATAGAATGAAAACATTTCATACCAACATACAAATAATCTCGTAGTATATATTTGACTTCATTTCAAAGTGACGCAAAAATAAATTATTTTAGTTCATTGTCTAAAAGAAATAAAGTTTCTCGAGCGATTGTTGTGATGGCAATGGTGATTTAGTTCTAATAAAAATGGCTTCCTATAACTTTTAAATGAGCATTAAACTTTGCAGTTTTTTAAATAGTTGAACTACTCCGAATTCTTTTCTGAAATTTTCAATTATGTATTCTATTTTTGATGAGCTGAATTTTTTATTATAACACACTTGTCCATAGCATTTGTACTTTGGGCTATGAAAGTGTCTGACGGGCAGACGGACTAAACGATTATAATACCTTCCACATTTTACGTTATAAAGGTAGTGTGGAAGCTAAAATTAAATAAACTGGAGATGAAGTATGTTGGAAAAAAAGTTATTTAAATTTGTTTGAAACTCTGTTAAATTTAGAACCATGCCGTAAACATACTTTTTGTAAAATTTAAAAGGACTCTTTACAACATACCAATATATTTAATCAATTCCTTGCTGAGAGAGTTAGATGCAAAGCTAAAAAACAATATGATATCCAAAACGCCTTCTTAAAGAATTTTCCTACAATAAAAAGAGTCGTTTCAACCATTTAAATTTTATTTTATCCGTCAAATAATGCGAAAAGTAGCCAAATTAAAAATTTATTTCCAGCTTTAAAAAATTTATTGACCAGAGTTTTTAGACTTTTTACTGCTGAAAGTGATGTTTTTTTTAAATATTAATTCAGTTAACTATTTACAAATTACTTTGATTAAACTTTTACCAATAACACATAGTATACAAATTTATTCCATAGGCTGGTTTCATGTGGGATCTGGCAACAGCTACGCAGTATTGTTTTCATTTTTCTTGAATTACTTTTGCTTTGGTATTCCAAATTGAGTTTTCTTTGAATAGTTTAGATGTTATATTTTTAAAATCCCAACTTTTTTCGATGCAAGTTTTTTTTTTTGATAAATGATAAAAACATCCAACAGCACAGCAAGAAGTTGCAATTAAAAAAAGTAACAATTAAAGTAATTTGCTTTTAGAAAACTCAATTTCGAATTCCAACAAAAGTAATTTGAGAGAAATGAAAGCAAGACCTGTTGCCAGATCCCATGTGAAACAAACCCATAGATGTTATTTTATAATTCCATTAATTATAAGAGTGTACAATATGTATTTTTCATGATTCCCCCAACACTTATACACTATAGTTAAACTCATAGCTTCCTTGCACAGAAGCCTGGTCAATGGGCGGAACAATTAGATGAAGACAAAATAAAATGGCTGACATTTCCTCTTCATCTGATTGCTCAACGCGTTTTATAGCTTCGCCCATGGACGTGGCTTCTGTGCAGGGAAACTATGAGTTTAACTATAATATTCAACCTTGATATAATACTTATAACCTCATTAACATTATAATACCTTGAACAACACTTATAATTGGATTAAACTATAAAAAGTAAAATAAAACATAACTTACCATGTTCTTCATTATTATTATTATGATTTTGATTAAGATTGCGTACAGCAGCTGGCGCATATAAAATGAGAAACGAATATGCAAACAAGTTCCGCATTCCGAAGACAAGGAAAAGGAAAACCGTGAGGTAAGGGCTGGAATTCATAGACTTCACCTTGTCAGTAGGTCCCAAAATCTTAAAAGCAGCACTCTCCACCTATAAAATAACAAATGTATTTAACGTGTTTACTTTCAATTACCCAAAATGAATGACAAATGATAGTGATTGCGCCCTCTAGAAAGGAAGGGCGTAGGCTATGTAGTAGCCCATTACCCTGCTCGCCAGAAGAGACAGTCACAAGAGACACACGAAAAAGGACGCTACAAACCCATAGACAAATAACAACATTTATTGACAAACACAAACATCCATGCCTTGACCGGGATTCGAACCCGAGCCCAGCAGCTCCAAAGGCTAGTACACTAACCATTGCGCCAGCGGGCCCGGCACCCAAAATGAAATATAATTTAGTTTAGTTTCACTTATCGTCACACTAGAGCAACCTACAAGAGGGATATTGGTGACAGGCGTCGTATTTTAGAACCACAGTCAAGTGACGAGCCGACACCCGAGTAGGCACCCAACCCAATCGTTCACAGCGTTAGGAGTGTAGCGACGTAAATTCAGGAGGCATCGCAAAATAAATTTGAATGTGTGTTTATTATTTCATTGGTCTAGTGACTTAGACCGAGAATTAAGGAAACAAGGGATGTAAATGTTGTGGGAAATTTGAGGCTTCAGAGTAAAAGCCAACCCCCTTTTTAGGGAAAAAATCGCCTTTATTGATGAATTTTTAAATTTTCATGACCTTTGTTTTAATTTCATGATTTTCACTGGTAGATAAAGTATCCTGATAAAGTATGAGAGAAAACCAACTGAGAAAGGAGAAAAATGATTCAAGTCATCAATTTTTTCAGGAGAGGGAGGTTAGGTTTGAAATATCGTCGCACTAGAGCTACACGAGGGCTATTGGCGACGGGCGTCGTATTTTAGACCCACAGTCAGGTGACGAGCCAACACCTGAATAGGCAACCAACAAAACCGTTAAGGGCGACATCGTACGCAGCGTTAGGACTTTGAAGGATATTTTAACTTGCACTCCCTTACACGGGGTATTATTCGTCGGACATTTTTGGCTGCACGGGCCGTTTATAGGTCGGCAGCTATTTTGGCGATGCCCGGACCCAAACCTGGGACCTTCCGCATGCTAAGCCAGTGCTTAACCGACTGGGCTCACCAGCCCCAAGGAAAAATCAGGAGATGATACACAAATTTCAGGAGTTATAAGTGCCCTTAAAAAATAATAATGAAATTCAGGAGTTTTTCAGGAGGCGTAGAACCCTGATAATAACTTATAGGTTAACTATAGCTTACCTGAAAATACATGAACTGCATGACTGTAAGAATGGCTACAGAATAAACTCCAAACATCAAAAATCGCAGTGCTTTGATTCCACCCTGAAAATTTAACAAGAAAAATTTTACATAGAAATTTATAAGCATAATTATTCCATGGAATTTATTTTATGTACTAAATAAGATTTAAAGTCCCATTGATACTTCTCAAGATACTAAACCAAATATCAGGTTTATATCCTACACTCCGTGCCAACCTAACTTGGCTAAAAACTAGGGATGCACCAAATACCAAATTTGGCCAAATATCAAATAACGAATATTCGTCTAAAGTCTTAGCCGAATATGCAGCCAAATAAGCCAATTTTTACTTTTTATCAGATCCAAGTAAATTTTATTTGTTATTAATCAGTTTTAATTCAATGTAAACATATTAGTACACAAGTGCACAGTAATTTTAACACAATGAAGCAATTAAAATTTTAATTAAAGCAAATCAATAATGTAGTACTAGTTTTTGTTAAAACAAGCTTTTAAAGAAAGTGTTTGAAGCTAGTAAAATCAAAACATGAAAACGAAAACAGAAGTAGGTAGATCAGATGCAGAATAAAATTAGAAAAATAAATAATAAAACCATGGCTTACAATATTGCTATACAATAACAAAATTATTTATTTGATCTTTTATTGAAAAAATTACAATTGTGATCTATATAGTAATATTTTTTTTTAAAGCCCACTCCCTGTTACTGTTGCTTTAAAGAGACATGTTTATTTAATACAACATAAGAAAAGCTTGATTTACCATTATAAATAACAAAAACTTAAGAATTTAAGTCTATCAAAAAGGAAAACAAGTCCTGTTTGGGAATTTTTCAATGTTTTAGAGATAACATGAAGAAATTTGAAAAAAATTAAATTCCACTACTTGACTAACTATTCGGCCGAATAGTAAAGCTATTCGGTTAATGTGGCCGAATACCGAATAGTAACCTAATATTCGGCGCATCCCTAAGAAAAACAAATAGTAAAAAAGCAGGGGGAAAAGTGCAATTGGTCCGTTAGTTGGAAAATCTTGTAAAGTAATATTTACATACAAAGTGATCTGAATACAATTTAACCAAAATACACTTTTCTTTCCCAAAAAATTGCAAAATTTTCTCTAATAATATTCAAATCTGTTAGAACTTAAACGAAATGAATGTTTTAAACACGTTTTCTGGATGGATTCACAAATAATTTATGCAACTCTTTACATGAGCGGAGGGATCCTCTCCATAGCATGTTTCTATTTACCCAACTTAGGCTTGGGCCTCTGTGCTAATCCAATGATAAATCATGAAATTCAAAGCCACATTTCTCCGGTTGTATTGACTATTTTTACGAAATATTTTTAGGTGTAGCTGGATCACAAGGCTAAATAAATTTTACTTTTTGAAATTTGTGTGAATGTTCTGTTGCAAAATTATCCATGGAAAGTTAAAAAAAGATATTCGAACCCATTTCAAAAAGTGGGATTATAGAGCCCTGTAAGTCACTTACAATTATCATAAAGGGGACGTACATAAATTACGTCACACAAAATTTTGACTTTTTTGACCCCTCCCTCCCCCCTTGTCACGCTGCGTCATGTTTGGTCTAACCCCTCCCCTAAAATTACGTCAAGTTTGTAGCACCCCCCCTTTTTAAAAAACGATTTTAATATTTCCCTTTGCTTCTAAAATTTGAAAAAAATGCACAAATCTATATTAAAAAAAAAAAAACTGACTTGGAAAGAAAAAAAAGTAAAATCTGTCTTGGGTAAATAATTTAATCATAGGAATACATTGACATTTGTATTTACATTTTTGTTGTTCAAGGACAAACTAGCCATTCTCTTATGTCTTCAAAAAAAAGGGGTTGGGATGTAATCGAATCTGTCAACTGTCTAATTCTAGGTTTTTTAGATGTTCGTCCATGTAGCTGCTAGTATTCTGATTCCTCAAGATATTGTAACAATTTTGCGTGTTACTACCGAGTTCCGTTGGGAAAAGGTCTGTAAAATGTAGAAGGCTAATAAATGCCAACGTTATAGCATACAACAAACCCCTAATCTTCTTTCTGAAATTAAGTGTTTCTTATGTTGGTCTTATAATAAAAAAATATTTCAGATTTCTTTCTAAAAAACTTTATTTTATGTAAAACAGTTTTTGCTTTTGAAATGGGAAAATTCCAATCGTTACGTCACGCATGCGATTAGCCCTCCCCCCTCCATGTCACGATCCGTCACGTTTTCGCATACCCCTCCCTCCCCCTCTGAGCGTGACCTAATTTATGTACGTCCCCAAACGTAAAAAAAAAACTTGTAAAATATTTAATACAGATAGAGAAAAGCGAACTAAAAAAGCATGCTTTCCCTATTAGAATGACATAGTAGGCCCGTTTACATGCGCCATCGAATCCATGGAATTCCAAAATCCCCATTAGGGGAAAATGTGGTCGAGCAGGATTTCTAACCCAAATGATAGTCTATGACCGAATCCATAGAATGAAACATCAAAACCTCCTTCATTGGAGGGTTTGAGCCCCCCTCCCCCCCAATGAACCCTGCAATTCCGGTTCAGTCTGGGAGAAAATCCCCAAGAGGGAAAAATTGCAGAGTTTGCTCTTCAATCCATGGATTCGATGGCTCATGTAAACGTGCCTAGGGACACTTTGGGTTTTAGAACCACGGTCATTCAACTAATCAATGCAATGTTAGAAAAATGAGGACTTTAATTAACATTACCTTGTACAGATGATAGCCACGCGTTCGCAAAACGATCTTCTGTTTGATAATGGCCTCATTGTAAAAGGAATTAAACTGGAAGGAAACTACCGATATGTAGGTGGCAGAAAATATAACTAGGAAGAGGTTGAATTCAGGCTAAATTAAATATTAAGGAAAAGTCACAAAAGGCATACAAATGAAGACATATACACAGCATTTACAATAAAGGACACTAATATTTAAAATAAGGAGGCACCAAATACGGAATATTCGGCCTACCCAAACCAATTTTTATTTTTGTGAGATCTAAATAAGTTGTACAGTAGACGCCACTTAATGTGATCACGGTTAATGTTATCAATCACTTAAAGTTATCAAAATTGCTTAGTCCCGTCCTCATATATCAAAATACATTGAAAAATCATCGTTTATTGTAATCAACTGTTCGTTTATTGTCAGTTTATGTAAATTTCCCTAAAAAACCCTATATGAAAGCTGAGGATTTTGAAGCATAGTTGGAGATCGCGGAGAAGTTTGTGACTTCTACTTCGTTAACTGATGAGAACATTTGCGAAGCCTATGTGTCAAAGATCAAGCTTTGTCACAAGATTCTGATGCCAATGATGAACCCAAAAGTGCTATCGAGGACAAAATTCCAACGCCTGCTCAGATAGATGAAGGAGGCACTTCGAATCTTACATCTAGGTGTGCAAAACAAAGCCGACACGGAACACTTTCATAAACATTATGATTATGAGCGATTCGTAAATGACTTGTCTCGAAAGAATGCTAAACAATCGACAATTGATGATTTCTTTTTCAGCTAATAATTAACCTTTTGCATTTTGTATTGTTTTCTGCAGTTCATCATTAAATATGTACGTATACTCACTAGTAATTCTTTTTCCTTCGTGTGCATTAATTTATATTAAATACTATAGAGTTTTACAGCAACAACTCCCAATTTAAAATAAATTTTTATTTTAATACATAGGTAAAAAAATCATTTTTTTAACTTTCAACTTTTTTTCGTGTATTGTAATCAATTGGTTATTGTTATCAAATCATGTTCGCCCCGATGTGATCACATTAAGCGGCGTCTACTGTATTTATTATTCATCAATTTCAATTCAACATTGTGTGCATAAGTACACAATCACTCAATAAAGTAGTACATGTTTGTTATTAAAACATACCGTTTATAAAGTGTAACTTGGTAAAATCACAACACGAAAACAGAAGTATGAAAACAAAAATTGATGTAGGTGGATCCGATGTAGATTTAAAATTAGAAAAAAAAATAATAAAACCGTGGCTTGCAATATTATACAATTACAAAAATATTTTTTTTATCTTTTAGTATTAATATTTAATAAATATTTTTTTTATCTTATTTTAAATATAATAGTTTATTATATGTTAAGTACTAACAACTATTAGTGGTAAGTCTTGCCTAGGAATAAAAAAAATATTCAAAATTAAAATGAGCATTTAATTGTATGCTTGGGCCAAAGTCACCCTATTCATTGAAAAAAAAAACAAAATAATATAACAAATAACATAATTGGAGACCTTAGTGGAGGAACATGTTAAGTAACATTTTTGAAAAAAAATTGAAATTTTTATGTCAATGAACATATCATTGGTTTCATTAAAGATAGCAAATTTTCACTTTTTCATAAACTTCAAGTTTAGCACAATTTTTAAAATTTGTGCGTTGCATTTTTTAACATATCAGAGAGCAAACTAAAAACTTTAAAGCTCATCTTCTAGTTTTCTTCTATTTGAATCGGTGAGTGCAGAAACCACTTCCGTCAAAAAAATCCGAAAACTCGTTTTTAATGAAAATAAGAGTAGAAAGGCAAGATGCGTGTTGGGCGCAAAAACTACGTTAGTCTATTTAGTAGTTCCGTACATACAAGACGTTTGTTTCGAGTGTTTAGTGCAGAAATAATGGAGAAGTTTTTACGTTTTTCCTCCTTCCTGAAAAATTTGAAATTTGTGACTGACGTTGTTTCTGCACTCACTGATTCATTTGTCACTTAACATGTTCTTAGACTAAACTCTACAATTATCCTCATAATGTATTAATTTGCTCAAAAGGATACATCGTGTCGAACTCCAGAGAGAGTATCCCATATGCTGAAGAAAGGATTTTTAGATTGCACCAATCTGAAAGAGAAGAAAAGGACATGGAACTAAACGACAGATAAATTACATTCAGGGTTGCCACACGTTTTGGTTAAATAAAATGAATGACTTTTCAAGGATGTATTTCTCCATTTTCAAGGACTGTAGTAAATTCGATATGCAACACCTAAATTTCACGATAGTTTTTAAAAATTCATTTAGGAAACGGCTGAGAGCTCTCTAACTTTCAAATGAACTTAAATATATGTGATAAAATAACCATTTAGTTATTTAAAAATCAACCTAAAATCACTTGCTCTGCCTTCATGAATTATACAAACAATAAATCACAAAATAAAATAGGAACTGATTCACACTGAAAGTGTTTTTAATGAAGAACAAAATTAACATTTGAAACACTTCAAGATAAATTCGTCAGCCCAAAAAATTAAGGACTTTTCAAGGTGAGTAATGTTTTTCAAGCGCATTTAAGAAGGCAAAATCAATGGGTTTTTTTTCAAGGACTGTGTCAACCCTGTACATTAAAAAAATTTAGTAAACACCCTCTTCATTGGTTGAATGGGATTATTCGGACATTTTTGGCTGTACGGGCTGTTTATACAGTGGTGGCCAAAAGTGTGGACACTTTTTAAAAGTTTCATATTTTCAACTTTGTGTGATTACAGAATATATTAATTGTATATCAAATTAAACAATTGTATATCAAATTAAAAGTAATTTAATCTTTATGAGGACCACTGTGTGAAGATCACTGAAGCCGTCTATGAGACCTTTGGTCCCATATAATCTATATCCATGGACACAACATCATCAATATAATTTTATGTAAAATTAAAAATACAGTAAGTATTACAATATCTGTATTACGAATAAGTTATGCAACTAATAGTAATAGTATGATCTGTCTTAGTTTTGCAAGTCATTGAACCACCAACTTGTATTGCAATTTCAACATAAGAGAATCCATTGATTGTGCTTGTTTGTTCAACTAAAATGAGCATAACTTTATTTGTAATACAGATACTTAAATTCTGTTTCTTTAATGAAATTCTACATTAAATTGCCTTCAACTTAATATTTAAATGTTTGTATTTAAGTAAATTAAATAGATGCAAGAACACAGGTAACAGTTGAAACACATGAACCTTTCAAAAAGTGTCCACACTTTTGGCCACCACTGTAGGTCGGCAGTTATTTTGGCGATACCCGCACCCAAACCTGGGACCTACTGCATGGTAGGCGAATGCCTAACTGGTTCCCTAGCCTCCGTGTAAACCACTGGATTTACATGATTTCTTTGCAGTGTTGTTATAGGATGAATGGAATTACACCAAAAACACAATTTTGATATAAATGTGACTGAAGGGGTTTGCGAAAAAATTGATTCAATTTTAGGCTTGTGTTTTTAAGACCTTCTGCATTTTAATTAGGTGTCTTTAATTAAGCATTTAAATCATTACAGTGTTTTTGGGACCTGCTACATTTAATTTCCTTGATACTTTTTCAGGGTGGTTACAAAATCCTAGAAAAAAAGTTCCCCGATATTTCCATGATTTCCTTGATACTTTCACAAAAATTCCCTGATTTTACAATTACCTAGAAAACATGCAATACACACCATTCAAGACGGTACAGAAAATTTAATCCAAACATCGGGCGAATTAAGGCTTTCTGGATTATGGGGTTAGCCTACCTAACTTCTCTACATTTTCGAAAATATGAATAAATTTATAGGAATCATGTGATCAGAAAATCATTCTATAACATGATTCATGCGAGAGATTGATCCTTCCTCCAAGAAGGGTCCTTCAGGCAAATCGGATCAACCAGAATATACATATTTTTTTTTTATCAAGTGTCCGTTAGTAGTGATCACAAGAACCTAAACCTGCTGTTTAAATAATCCAAAATGGAAAAAAATTCCTTGATATTTAGCAAAATTTGAGAATTCCCTGATATTTCCAGAATTAAAAAGTTCCCTGATAATTCTCTGATTTCCAGGTTCTGTTACGACCGTTTTTTTTTTTTTAAAAAGAGGTAACCATTTAAGGTAAAATATTGAAATGCTCTTACTTTTCATAGAGATCAATTAGAAACACAATCAGGAATATGCTGAAAGGTGATAGGTAAAATTGAGTCATAAAAGTGTTTTTCCATGTCATTCTTCTAGGCTGAAACAGATTTTTACTTTGTTAGAAATGAAATATATTAAAAAAAAAACACATACAATTTTGTTTCGTTCAATAAACTTACTTTAAAATATAAATGTGAAAATATAATAATTAGAGTACAGTAGACTCCCTCTTAACCGGCCTAAACGAGACCGATGGTAAGCCGGTTAAACGAAAATTGGGTTAAACCGGAGAAATTAAATAAATTGAAATTTAGATGTTTACTTGATTGCACTTCTGTATTGATGATATTTGCCTCATGAAATACATGTACAATTGAAATAAGATGTCATTTTTCAGGTTATTTTATATATTATTAGTATTTTGTATTTTTGATTACCTACATACCTTTAAAAAAATCTGAACTTTTCTTGTCGAAGTTTGGGAAATTCGAGGACTTGACGGTCGATCCCCACAGCCTTCCAATGTCAACAAGTGCCCCCCTTCCCCTATTCTCCCCAACAAACCACGCGTTTGAACATGTGAGACACTGAAAACCGATTGAAATAACCAAAAACTTGTAATTTTAGCTATTTTTAAAATTTTAAAGGTGGAAATTTTCAGCCCGGTTAAAGCAGAGATCCGGTTAAATGGAGGCCGGTTAAGTGGGAGTCTACTGTATTATCAAAATAAACTGGAATTCAAAATTGTAATTAATGATAATTTTCCACTGCATTTAGCATCCATTACTAATTCCTAGGGTTACCAGGTCAAAGAAGTAAAAAACCGGACACTAACTTTTAAAAAGCAGGACAAAGGCAGGAAAAGCAGGACACATTTAAAATTGAGACAAAACCTTATTAGTATTTAACATTATTATATTATACAGTCGAACCCCGCTATAGTGAACCCTCTACGGAACCAACAATTGGTTCACTATATCCGAGGGTTCATCCAATTTTTCTGGAATAAAGTATTATACGATATATTAATATATCGCTATATTTTTATACGCTTTTATAAGAATAATAAAGATTTTGCATACCTTGAATTAATTAAATAAATAATTTAATTATTCAATAAATTTTCAAAAAAATATTAATTAATTTTTGAAATTTTCTCAAAATAATTATTGGTACAAAAGGAATGTAAATACATATAATTAAGTAATAATGAATTTAATATGTTACCTCTATATGCCTACATTCTGTGAAAGAAAATGGTAACTTTGGATTGTTTACGATTAGAGTTCATAAGGAAATACGAATAACAGATAAGTGCATGTGAATTGGACAGTTCCACTTATCCCCAGTTTTCAAGGGGTAGTTGAAAAGAAAGAATGTGTAGCTGGGAAGAAGAATAGCTATAGCTTCAATCAACTCTGGAGGAGAAGAAGTTGCAAAACCAGTGCGTATTGTCATACCAGCCGAGACTAATCGTCCAGGAAAGGGTATCGTGTCGTATGGAGACATAGCCTTCCAAGAAAGTGTATGCCAGTGGGTGGGGGAATATGAATAATGGTTCGAAAAGAAAGGGTGGTTCCTGGAACCCAGAGGGTGGGGGGGGGGGGGGGAGAAAAGGTATGTTTACTTTTAAACAGGTCCAGATTGAGTACAATAAGAGGGGAAGGTCAGGTTGAAATGTGCCACATTGTTAAAGATTGCTTCCTCGCTGCCACTTGCTATTCATAGTGTATCTTAAAATATGGAGAACTGAACCAAAAAAAAATAAGGAAAGGAAATTTAAGTTCACTATAACCGAACTCCCTTTTTCTAAGTAGTTCACTATATCAATATAAAATAACATTAGTTAAATAGGAGTTTGGAAGGGACCACTGAAAAGGTTCATTATAAGCGAGGGTTCACTATATCCCGGGTTCACTATAGCGAGGTTCGACTTTATTATTTAAAAATTATTATTAGCATATTTTTCTACAGAACCAATTTTTTTAATAAGTCCTTGCCTTTAGATGTATAGTCATAAAACTGCAGTCAACATTCTAACGGAATCAATGTGTAATCTATTTCTTTCTTATGTCCATTGGGCATTTATAATAGAAAAAGTTATTTAGGGGTTAACTTAAAAAAAGTAAGCTATTACACTTTGAAATGTATACAAACTTTCTTAAAAGATAATCAAAATTAACTAGATTTTCAAAAGTACAGACATTTAGAGATTTTTAAAAAATAAATACGGACGGCAGGACCGAGCCACTAAATACAGACGTGTCCTGCTAAATACGGACATCTGGTAACCCTACTAAATCCTTGCTCATAAGGTAATAATAAAAATATGGCAACAAATCAATACATTAAAATAAATTAAATTTATAATCTAAGATAAGTTAAAAGGAAACTTTGCTTTCATTAGGATTAAATAAGAGTAAAACTTTATGTTTAAAACAATAATGATCAAAACATATAATTTTTTCAGCTGCACAGTGTCTGAAATGACTGCCAGTCAGTTTGTTGAATCTTTTATAAAGGCTATGTCCGTCTGTCTGTCTGTCATCCACTTTCACAGTGTGTTCCTTATTTTGTAATTTTCAATTTACATTTAAGCATTTACTAATGAATAATACAGTTTTATCGCTAATTATTCCTTTTGATAAGGATGTTCTGTTATCCTTTAAATAGCATTAAAAATTATTCTTTGAAATACAAATAAATTTAGCAAATGATAAGTAAAAATTATTAAACTTTCATTAATAAAAAATAGTATGTTGAAGTCTGATATTTAAAAGTTTAATGTATGTAGAACTTAATGCTTTGTTTGATAATATTTTTAAACACATAGATATTGTGTGAAAGCAGTTGCAAGGGACAGTTTCTCCTACAAACCTAATTGCTTCTTTACTATAGAATGCTATAGGCTACAGTGGTGGCCAAAAGTGTGGACACTTTTTGAAAGTTTCATATTTTCAATTTTGTGTGATTACAGAATATATGAATTGTACATCAAATTAAACAATTGTATATCAAATTAAAAGTAATTTAATCTTTAAAAGGACCATTGTGTGCAGATCGCTGAAGCCGTCTATGAGACCTTTGTTCCCATATAATCTATATCCATGGACACAACACTATCATCATCAAAGTAATTTCATGTAGAATTAAAAATAAATACAGTATCACAATATCTGTATTACGAATAAGTTATGCAACTAATAGTATGATCTGTCTTAGTTTTGCAAGTCATTGAACCACCATCTTGTATTGTACTTTCAGCATAAGAGAATCCATTGATTGTGCTTGTTTGTTCAACTAAAATGAGCATAACTTTATTTGTAATACAGATACTTTAATTCTGTTTTTTAATGAAATTCTACATTAAATTACCTTCAACTTAATATTTATATGTTTGTATTTAAGCGAAATTTAATCGATGCAAGAGCACAGGTAACAGTTGAAACACATGAAACTTTCAAAAAAGTGTCCACACTTTTGGCCATCACTGTATGTTGGGTTCAGACCTTTTATGAAACAATATTTTAAAAAAAATATATATTTTTATAACTTTTTTTCAACAGCGCTGCTTTATTTGCAGCTTAGCAATTTCAGACGGGGCGTTTTCCAAAGAACTGAGAGACATTCTTTTGTGGCACCATCTAGGCGGCTCTCGCTACCAATTTTGACGCACAGATTACAATGAAACCCGAGTTTTCTGTGGATGTTAAGGCATGGCGAGATTTAATTTTGCATTGGAACTCAAGCCAAATGGGTACTCAAGAGATCTTTTACATGCCATATAATCGTATGACATGTGTGCCCAAGATTTTCCCATCCAGAAAATATGACGATTCGGCCAGGGCTCGAACTTGCAAACTTGGGGTAAATTACGCAATGTGATTTTGAGGATTATTTGACCCTTCCTACTCCCCTGGTGAAATTTCTTGATATTTGGCACGATTCCTCCTCCACGTAATCTCACATGACATTTTTCAAAAATTTGTGTTTTTGAATGTTTTGATTTGGACGGTTGATACATATTCTAAAAACTTCAAGACACATAATAATCGACTGCCAACCCCAAATTTGGATAGTCCAAATAGCAGCTGCATCAATATGATGATGGTGGAATGCTATTTGAATTGATATATAAAAAATATTTTCCCTCTAACACTCTTAAGTATGGCTTGGAAAGCCATGATAAAAATAATCATGTAATAATTTGTAAAATTTGAGTACAGAAACAAATTTTACTGAACGCTAACTAACATTTTTCCCAATTTCAGTTTGATTTTTCACAGGAAAAAATTATGCGATATTTAAGGTCACCCACAACCCCTCCAAAACAAATCACATATTTTACGGACGTCCCCTTATGGGGCATACATGTAATGCCTTTTGGCCACTGAACCAAAAACCAATTATGAGAACAACTAACCCTTATGAATTGCAGAAAAAACGAAGTGCAGAAGAATATCAGACTGGCTATGAAAAAGAGTTCCTGGTGATCATAGTTGTATAGCGCCGAGAAATAAATATCTGCAGATATTGTGAGAAACTCCAATGGTGCTAAGAAGAGTAACAAAAACATACATTAATTTTGACAAAAGAAAACTAGAAAACAATGTAATCAATTCAAATGTTAATCCCTTTTTTTGTAAATTTAATCAAACTTATAAAATATTAAACTTTAGAAAATTGACATCAAACTGCAAGAAATTTGCAACAAAAACATCTATTTATATATAAACAAGTATAATTTTAAATTAAATCAGAACTTTTAAAATTTTGTTTAATTTAGTAACTGAACATTAAAGTTAAGTTAAAAAGAACATTAAAGTAAAGTTGATCATTATTTGTATTAGGAAAGTAACAAAACCCTAATTAATAAATTGACAAAATTAAACAAGAAAATGATTTCAAATATCTTCGAAATATCAATCATTTTTTTTCAAATACTAAACAAACATTTATTAAGATAAATTTAAATTATAAAAACTAAAATGAAATCAAATAAATTATTTGCTGCAAAAAATGCACAATTTTAAATAAACTAAGAAACTTTATAATTTTATATTAAATTAAGTAAATGAATAGTATTAGCTTATCCAATAACTGGTAACAAAAACACCGTGATAATGGGAAAAATAACAAATTAAAACATAAATGCATTGAAAATATAATAAACAATTACTAAAAGACCTGTAAATTAATAAAACGAAATAAGATTATGGCTAAAGATTAACATTTTAATGAGCATTCCACCCCGATTTCTTATCGTTAATAAAATTTGAAAAAGGGTAAAAAGCAGGAATGAGCTTACTGTCAAGTACCCAAAGACAAAATCCCAGATAAAGACAGGTTCTACAGCACAGAAAAATTCAAAAGGAGTGTTAGTAAATTAACCAGAGTTAGCTAAAGCTCAATTTTGAAAGAGAATAACTTTTGTGATTTGTTCACTTTTTTTGTTGTTGTTACATATGGCATTTATTGGAAATTCAATCCATAAATACAGGCAACCCACGTGACAAAAGGTAAGACAAACAACTTTAGATATAACAGAACAGAAAATATAACAGAAACATTAACAAGAGAAATATGCAAAAAAAAAAGAACGATTAGAAAATAACAACTTAGGAGTAACAATTGAAGCATGGAACTATAGAGAAAACAAGTGCCGAACACAAAACAAAATGATATCACTATGATAATGTTCACATCAATGATAATGTTCACATCACAAAATGATAATGTTCACTTTTGTGATTTTGTTTCTTTTGTGATGAGAAAATCACAAAAGTTATTTAAAAGTTAATATATTTATATTCAATACATTTCTTGAAAAGAAGAGTTTACGTTAAGAGTATTTCCTTAAAAAAAACTTTGAGGAAAAAAAGATTATGCAGAACAATTGGCATAGGAAAATAAGTTAGTTTTAAAATTTCATTTTAAAGAAATAAATTACTTTTAAAATTAAAGCATCTTTAAAACATCACCTCAAGGTAGAAGTATTTGAAATACCTGTCAATGTTCAGTTTTGGCCTATAGTTAAGACGTTTCAGGTACCAAAGGAATACTTCCATCGTCAAAGGAAAGTAGATCAACTTAATGAGATTGAAGTTTCTTGTGTGTACTGCGGTTTGGTGTCGAAGCTGCGAAAAAAATATATACAAAGCAGATAAGATTATTATAAAACTACTCATCAAAATGATACAAGAAACACTTCTTATAATCTGCAACATTTGAGTTCAAAGTATGTACAAAAGGGCATCCTTTGATGTCTATGCTCACATGCGATACTGAAAAATATAAAATTACACAAACGAATGAACAAACATAAAGTTCAAACTCACAATCAAATGAATGTCTTTGATGTACAGCAGATCGGAGTTGAAAACGGAATTTCCGACAACGTCGTTAGGGAAGCGCAGGTTGATCAGGAAATGGTTGTGCAGGACTCCTGGCAGGCGGAAGAATGGGAAGAGATTGCAGCCGTATATGACACCGTGACCCTTGAGAATCTGGAATGAAGTCATGCAAATTGCTGAGTAATTCTAGTTAGGTTCGACCACACCGAGTTAAGGGGGAATGGGCGCGCAGGACCGGGGATCTCCAAACTCAAGTGCCTCAATGTTAATCCAATGGGGAAAAAACCATTTTCACTGCCACATTTCTCCGGCTGCATTGAATATTTTTACAAGCGGATTTTTTTATGTGATAGATGTAGCTGACTTACAGGTCTCTATCGTCCCACTTTTTGAAATTGCTTCGAATATTTTGTTGTAAAATAATTTATTGAAAAAAAATATTCGTACTAATTTCAAAAAGTGGGATTGTCGGGACCTGTAAGTCAGCTACATTTATCACATAAAAAAATCAGCTTGTAAAAATATTGAATACAGCCGGAGAAATGTGGCAAAGAAAATAGTTTTTCCCCATTGGATTAACATTGGGGCACTTGAGTTTGGAGACCCCCGATCCTGCGCGCCCATTCCCCCTTAAGCCGCTCAGTGGCTGAGAGGTCTAACGCGTCCGCATCATAAGCCCAAGATTGCGGGTTCAAACCCCGGCTGAGTCGTCAGATTTTCTGGATGGAAAAATCTTGGGCGCTCATGTCATATGATTATGTGGCATGTAAAAGATCCCTGGAAGGCCAATTTGGCTTCGATTCTCTCAGCAAAAAAAATCTCGGCATACTTGAACATCCACCGAGAGCTCAGATTCATTGTAATCTGGGTGTCAAAATTGGTAGCGAGAGTCAACTAGATGGTGCCACAAAAAGAATGGCTCTCAGTTCTGGGGAATATGCCGAGTCTGCAAAGGCTTGACTGTCAATATTGCAGCCCCAATATAAAAAAAAAACTAAGTTTCAATTTTTTTTTGGTTGTTTATTTTCAAGCACAATCTGAACCTACTTATTTACATCAAGAACCATTTAAAAGAAGAGAATGTGATAAGTAACTGAGAAGACATGTAATCATACACAAATATCTGTAGAAAGTTGTTGTCTGCTAAATTTGCCACTGTTATTTTTATTTGGATTAATGATTTTTTCACTTTAGACTTTTTATGGCTTTATTGTTTCCACTAAACTTAGTTTTTTAAAAAATTAACTCTCAGCAAAAATCAGTAACCAGATGAAGCAAGGGTTAAGGAGGAATGAAAGGGGTCTCCAAACCAAGGTGCCCCTGTACTAATCCAATAGAAAAACAATACTTTTTAAGCCACATTTCACAGGATGCATTGAATATTTATACACTAGCAGTATGGTCCCGCCTTACTGGGAACCCGTTAACTTCGCATTGCTTCCTTTTGGAGGCATGCTTACTTGTGAAAATACACTCAATATCAAAACCAAAAAAAATTAATTCGTGTTGGCGTATGCACACTTAAAAAAGCAAGCACTAATAGAGGATGAAGCAGCTTTAGGGCGAGCGCATATCTCAACCAAACACAATCAATCAAACTAATAGAGGATGGCGTCAAGCCCCCGTTTCGGCCCGGTCCATGTATTTTCAAGCCCTGTTATGGTCCCGCAATCCCACGTGGATGACGTTTTTTTTAAAAACTAATTATATTAATTAAAAATCACAATCAAATATGAAAAAACTAAGCCTCAGGTGCACACATAGGTATTAAAAGGAATCTATATAAAAAATTTCGAATTTTTTAGAGCAGTCTAAGTAGGTATTTTGCGATCCACAGACATACACACAGACAGACAGACTCTTTCTTTTATTATTATAGATGATAAATGATGAATGGCTACCTTATAGGGTATAATCTTACTTTGCGAAATATTTTTTGTATATACTGTTTCAAAATTATTCATTGATAATTAAAAAATATTCGAACCCCTCTTTTATTTTAGCAGATTAAGCCCTTTCCAGACTTGGTATATTTCTCAGAATCGAGTAGGGCAGCTCTTGACCAGAGTTGGGTTTTTACCGGTAAAAACTAGTTTTTACTAAGACATGGTAAAAACTTGGTATTTACCGGTAAAAACCAGGTTTTTACCTGGAAAAACAATTTTACTTCCTGTGCTTAAAAAACAAATTTTTTTACTATCTGTATATAATTTACGCTTATTATATGTCAACGCTAATTTCACAGGAGTTGTTCTTGATGTTTATAATTTTTTTTCTTCCTATTATGGTATGAATATTTTTGAAAAAAAAAAAAATAGTAATTTCTATGGAATATTTGTTCTTCAAACACATCAATGCCATAATAAAAAGAAAACTAGAATTCATCATCATCAACAAGAACATAAATTATTGATTTATCTGGGTGTTTTTCTATTTGGTAATAAATATGTTATTTCAGAAAAGGTGGGAAAAACATGTTTTACCAAGAGTGGTAAAAACCATGGGAAAAACATGTTTTTACCAAGGCGGTAAAAACTATGGTAAATACCGGCAAAAACCTTATATGGTTATCATGCCAACCTACCCTGCTCTTGACGACACTCCGACAACATTGAACCTGAGCTCTCGGTGGATGTTAAGGGGGAATGTGCGTGCAGGACCGGGGGTCTCCAAACTCAAGTGCCTCAATGTTAATCCAATGGGGAAAAAACTATTTTCTTTGCCACATTTCTCCGGCTGTATTGAATATTTTTACAAGCGGATTTTTTTATGTGATAAATGTACCTGACTTACAGGTTTCTACCTTCCCACTTTTTGAAATTAGAACGAATATTTTTTTTAATATTCAATAAATTATTTTACACAAAATATTCGAAGCAATTTCAAAAAGTGGGAAGGTAGAGACCTGTAAGTCAGCTACATTTATCACATAAAAAAATCCGCTTGTAAAAATATTCAATACAGCCCGAGAAATATGGCAAAGAAAATAGTTTTTTCCCCATTGGAATAACATTGAGGCACTTGAGTTTGGAGACCCCCGGTCCTGCACGCCCATTCCCCCTTAAATGCTGCTAGGATTTTAATTTTTCTGCGAGAACCCGAGCAAAATGGGTATTCAAGGTATCTTTTGCATGCCACATAATCATACGACAAGCATGCTGCCAATTCTCCCATCCTGAAAATCTGCTGACTTATCCAGGAAATGAACCCTTGATCTTGAGCTTATGAGACGCAGACCTATAGTAGATATCTACAATGCAAGCTTCAAAAAGAATTTCCTCCCCTCTCCTGTATGCAGTTTTCTCCGAAACGATGAGAGCGTGTTTTTCCCCCCACCCTACATGGGGAAATACTAACTGTTTTGATTGTAAACCTCAAGCATGCTAGGGTTAGATAAGCACTGTTCCCCCCTTTTCCTAGAAAACCCATTGAAGGGATGGGGGAAGAGAGTCTTTTCGAAGCTTACATTCTGGCTAGAAATGGTATAATAGCTCACAGCCATTAAGCCAAAAAAGTTAGTGTAATAAAGTTAAAGTACTTACAGAAAACTTGTATAAAGTTAGTTATAGTTTAATTTAAATCATAGTTTATATAATCATTAGCTACACGAGGGCTATTGGCGATGGGCGTCGTATTTTAGAACCACTGTCAAGTGACGAGCCGACACATGATAGGCACCCAACGCAACCGTTAAGGGCGACATCGTACGCAGCGTTAGGACTGTGAAGGATATTTAACGCGCACTCCTTTACACAGGGTATTATTAGTCGGACATTTTTGGCTGCACAGACTATATAGGTCGGCAGTTATTTTGGCGATGCCCGGACCCGAACCTGGGACCTAGAATCTCAGTCTAAGGGAGATGTTACACAAGCTAATAGTCTCATTATTTACATCTTCCTTAGTTATACAAATTTCTCTCATTTAATTATAAACAAACTTACTCCATTTGGTCCCAACCAACATTTGAGCGTCCTTGACTCTGTGGTTTCAGCCATTACTGTCCATTCGTCCTCGGGCTGCGGTAAAGTTTCGTTATCTATCCAATAACGCTTGTCGTTCATGATATTGTTTTGATAGCCCATTCTAACTTCATAAGTTAGTTTTGCCTTAGTCCCGAAAAAGCCTGAAATAGGTTTAACATATATTAACTGTCTTTGTTCAAAAGAAAATACAAAAACATTTTTTTAAATTTATAAATTTTAATAATTCTTAAAATTTAAAGAATGCAAGCGCTGATAATAAATATCTGCTACATAAATATATAAATAAAAAATTTTTTAAGTTAATACTCGGACCAGAGCCAGGGAACTTTTGCATGAAAGGTGAACGCCTTAACCGACTGGGTTACCCAGCCCCTTTAAAAAGTTAAAATTGAATTTCGGCTACAATTTAAATTATTAAACTTTCCCAGGAGGGTTAAAATGGTTTTCTATTGTATTTCTATATGTAAAAGTTTTAATTTGCTTGTTTCATATCCAATATATCACACAAAATTTTTTACAATAGCATGCAAAAGCGTGAAATTTGTGTTCTTACTTCTGTCTTATTTAATTTCCTTTAATAATTTCTGTAGTACTTGTAGTTTCCATGGAGATATTAGAAAATGCAAAAGTAATGAACCAATTGAAATAAGCGAGTTTCATGTCGGACATCATTTAGTTTCCAAGGAGATATTCATGACATTTTGTTTTTCGACCAATCAGATACTCTTATTTACTTTACTGCACTAGTGCCGAAAATCGCATTTTCGCCACTGTCTGTGACGTAAGCACGCAAAGTGCCACTTTCGCAACGATTTATGAATAAATATGATAGAAAAGTGAACTTTTTTGCACGTTGTTATAAAAATAATCTTACTCTCAGTACGATTTCTATCAAAGACAACATCCATTAACAGGTAAGCGTCGAGGGCTAGAATCCACGGGCTGAACCCCCTCGTCCAAATCCCAGTATTATTATTCCGCTTGACTTGCGGAACGATGAAGGTGTAGACGACTTCGTCCATTGTTATCCGTCCGTCGGTGTTGTTAAAGACATCCGACAGCTCCAGGCAATTGGAGTTCTGCTCTCTTGGTCCCCCACTGGGAATGTGCCATCGCTCGTCGTATTTGTACTCTCCGGTAGGGTGTTCTACAATGCACTTAGAGGCAGTGTAGGTGTCCACTGCGTAAGAGCCTTCCTCTGCAAGAAAGTTGTTTTGGGTTGAATTAGAGGCAATAGATTTGGGTCTATTAATGTAGGCATTATGCTAGAAGGGAAACTGGAGTGAAGTGTCAGCAAGCCGAAAACCTAGTTGCACCCTCTTAAAAAAACAGGGCAGAAAAGACTATTTTCCTAACACTTCTATGCAATGCTTGTATGAGACCCCTCTATCATATTGACTAGGGCTCCTAAATGTATTTTAAAATTTTTAGGTCGAAAGAAATTAACTTTAAATTCTAACTTTAAGAAATAATCATGTAGATCACTAATTAAGAACCAGTGACGATGAACCCAATAGCAAAAGGTTTTCTGCCCTGTTCATTCTGCTGCAGTGCTGTGTATTCCTCCGCGTTTCGTTATTGAACTGGCTTGTTTGCTGCCCTGTTCAGTGAATTACACACCTCACTCGACTTTTCTTCTAGCTCAATGAATGTAGGTTAATAAAAATCTTTAAGTACAGGGTTAGTCAAATGAATAGGACAATAAGTAGGTAGGTACAAGTAGTTAGGATACATTCGTCTCAAAATAGGCTTATTGTCCTCTTCATTTTGACTAACCCTGTACTTAAACCGAAGTTTGGTGGTTTCACTAAATAGCAAAAAAACATGTTTGGTAGCTGCATAAGCTTAGGATTGATCGATACTGGTGTAGAGGAATTGCCTTGGGTTGTGAAAGGTTTGGATGAACTGTTGTCACACTTGGGCTGCACAAGGGCTATTGGTGAGGGACGATAATTTAGAACCACAGTCAGGTGACGAGCCAAGTTGTTATGATATAATGGTGTGAAATTTTCATATTAAAAATTGTTAAAACTATGATATAAGTGTGCTTATTGGCGAGCTTGACAATTTAATCTGGGGTTGCTATACCAATCAATTTGTTTGAAAAATGAAGTGGAATGTTTACCATATTTAGCCATTTTCGTTGCTTGGCAACGTAGCGCTAATCGCCAAATCGAGACCGGCCATTATACTAAAGCTGTTCCTAAAAATCCCTCGAAAGTTACTATTTTTAAGAAGAATAAATATTTTATAATACCTACCTGTCGTATTTTGCAATGGCACTAGCACTATACATAGTGCCAATATAACACAACAGCAAATACCGACAGAGAATCCTATAAAAAGCCTGTCCAGTTTGCTATTTGCACGTTGAACTGTAACTCTGTGCATACTGGCAATTGTAACCGACATTAAAATTTATAAAATTCCATATTTCAGGCTTATAGAAAATAACTTATTTCGTTGTAATTGTATTGTAGTTAAGCTGTAGTAAATGAAAGTACCAACGACTGGAACTCGGGAATGGCCAAAAATAGTATTGCAGATTCTGCGTCTGCATTGAAAAAATATATAGTTCTCTTACACCTGCTTTTTCAAACCACAAGAACGAAAAGTTATTTTCCCCCAAGTATTGAGGCACGTCGCTTGAGTTAGCAGTATTAGTAAAAACAGCTTTATTAAAAAAACGATATGCTCGAAACCAAACCAATTCCGAAACATAAACAAACACATCCGCATTGCCGCTGTTATGCAACTAAATTTAAAATGTCTTCTTCCCCATAGCACATTTGAAAATAAAAAAACATTGGACTGATTTAAAAACAAATTCTTACACCATATACATGTGAAATAATAAATAATTCAATCGCTTCATGAATATAATTTTTTATTTAGTTTTCAATCTTTTTCCTTTTAAATTTAGCAGAAGTTTCAGCTCAACTCCGCTGAAATGCAAAAAGTAAACAAAATCGAGTCAGATTTTGTGCTGTGCTGCAGCAATTTATGAAAAAATGTTTAAATGTTGTTTATTTATGATAATATTAAATAAATTTGTGTGAGCGAGAAGTTTGTATATTTGTTACATACCTATAATATGGCGTGTTTGGAAGTCATCTTCTAAGTTTTTAGGCAGTTTTGAGGTATTCGACTTTACCGAATTGCCACTCAAACTTAAAAGGTATTCTGCCCTTTAATTTTTCGGAGTAAATTTCTTCTTGATTTACAAGTTTTTAGTTTCAAAGGTTACAAGCAAATGAATTGTCCCTTAATTTTTGTGTTCTCAGGGACCTTTTAAAATTTGGTGAACAAATCGTACATATTAAAAAAAAATACCATATTGCAAAACTGATTCTGCATACAATAGTTATAGATAATACAAATGAAAAAAAAAAATTCTGGTCTTTCCTAACAGCAAGGAGCTCGTTCAGATTCATACTGTTGAATTACATGCTATAATTTTTGTGACTTTATATTAAAAAAAATTGTTCCTCCTCTATTAACGCCTTCTGCCACTTAAAATACCTTCATATCAAGTAACAAGCGCCTTAGTCTGTGACACTGTGTACGATATCACTTCAAAGAGTTGCATTGGGTGTCGGCCCGTCACTTGATTGGGTTCTAAATTGTGACACCTGTTGCCAATAGCCTAGTGTAGCTCTAATGCAACACTAATTCAATCTAATCTTTAACCAATACAGAAGAACATTGATTATTTGTCCCTCTCTTATGAGGAACTCTGTTAAACTTGAACAAAATGTAGGCAACTTAAAACAAGTGAAAACAAATTTCTGGCTACCGTATATTTTTCAGAAAACTCCCTTAATCTTCTTAAATTGCAAAACTTCGACTGGTCCTACTGCAAGACAAAAAATCAGCAATTTTCTCGCAAGTTAGCTTAAGGACTGGGGACCCCAGTTGGTTAGGCATTCGCCTAGCATGGGGACAATCCGAGGTTCTGGCCTGGGCATCACCAAAATATCTACCGACCAATAAAATGGTCCGTGTCACAGCCAACATGGCCGAAAAATAATACTCCGAAAAATAATAGGGATTGCAATTTAAATATCGGGTGTCGGATCGTCATGTGACTGTGGTTGTAAAGTACGACACCCATCACCAATAGCCTTGTGTTACTCTAGTGGGACGTTAATTCAAACTAAACTAAGCAAGTTTGCTTACACATTTGAAAAATATCAGAATAGGAATTAAAAATGTTTTTGTACTTTCTATTTGGCAGAAAGTCTCAGTTTCAGAGAAAACATAACACTAATCCTTATTTAATGTTTACAACTGCAAAGCTATTTTGAACGAATGGCGAACTTGAGGTCTGTGTACTTTCGGCACTCCTCGGTACTGAAAGGTTTACTTGCTATTTAATGAAAATTCCTACTATCCGGAATTTTGTATTATCCGACCTACCTCTAGTCCCAATTAGATCATATAATCAAAGTTCTTCTGTACCTATAAATTAATTTACTAAAAACTTTTTCCCCTAAGATGGCAGCTGCCTCAGCCATGCAAGTCTTTGTAGCTGGCCTCAAGAGCAAGAACGAAGATGTCCGACAGAAAACAACGAGGGATCTCCACCATTACATAACGACAGAACTGCAAGAAATGAGCATAGAAGATGTGTCAGTGTTTTTGGACGAATTCAACCACCACATATTTGAAATGGTTTCAAGCTCCGATGTCAATGATAAAAAGGGAGGCATATTAGCTATTGGTGAGGGTTTATATATATATTTTAAAGAACTGTTGGTTTTTGTTTTCTCTGTTATCCATTAATATCCAGAGAAAGAAAATATAGATGTGTGTGCTTTAATTTTTCAGCCATTGTAGTTTTTTTTTTTAAATTCATCCCACAAATGTCCTTAACTTTTTATGTGTCATTAAAATATGATTTTTCAGCATAAACTTAAGAACATGCTAAGTAAGAACAAATTGAAAGCAAGAAAAGATGAGCTTTAAAGTTTTTCCGTTTGCATTTAAATCTGTTAAGAACGGTACTTGCACAAATTGTAAACGTCACATTCTTCCACTAAGCCTTTCAATTATTCTTATGACACTTCCTTACAACTTTAAAAAAAAATACTTATCCACAAATAACTCTTTAAATCAAAGCAAATTCATAAAAATATTTACTAGATTTCCTCACTTTTACTTTAGTCAATCAATGTTGGTTACACAGCGACTCACCTCAAAATTTTATCAATTATCCCATATTCTATTTTAGGCGGAAGCTTTTAAAAATATTGCATATAAATTATGTTGTGACAACTTTAAAAAAAAATTCTTATCTGCAAGTAAACTATTTTAATCTATACAAATTCTTAAAATCATTAACTATATTCCCTCACTTTTTCTTTAGTCAATCTTTTAGGCATCAAAGTTGGCAACACAGCGACTCGCACCAACCATTTCAACAACCATCCAAAAAATCTATTTTAGTCGGAACATTTTAAAACATAAAATACAATTTTCATAGCATAATTTTTTTTAAAAACTATTGTAAACAAATAAAAGTTCTTTTATTCAACATTATCTTAAAGTTTTTTATTTATTCTATGAATTTTTTTAAGTCAATCTTTTGGGCATCAATGTTGGCAACACAGCGACTCGCACCAGCCGTTTCGTCAACTACCTACGCAACCTGCTTCCGTCCAATGACACTGGCGTCATGGAATTGGCGGCCTATGCCATTGGTCGTCTTGCCCTCATGAGCGGAACCTACACTGCGGAATATGTGGAGTTTGAGGCGAAAAGGGCCTTCGAGTGGCTGAGCGGGGATCGGCATGAGACCAAACGTCATGGAGCTGTGAGTAGATGATTGTTTTATTCTTTTAATCTTCTGAGTGTTAGACCTGGTTTTAACTTGCATCAGTTTTTCAATCAAAAACAATAAATTTCAGAAAAATTTAATTAATAAATTTTTGTTGACTAATGTTATTTCAAAAAGTTGAAATTTATACAGATGACACTAACTTAAATTTTTGCTCGTTTCCCGGCTTCTCGGAGCATTAATATTGTTTACATTAGACTTGCTAAAAGACAAAAAAAAAAACACCTCAAATTTGTAATGCATACCTTCTAATAATGTTAACAAGTTACAAGTTAAAGTTATGCCAAATTTATTTTGCAGTTTTTTTCATATTAATAGACAGATTCAAAAGCTGCACTAAAATTGCCTGTATTTTTAGCCTAATCTCTTTTTTTAGGTTCTTGTTCTCAGGGAGTTGGCTGTGTCCACACCGACATTTTTCTTCCAACAAGTGCAGCAGTTCTTTGAGTGCATTTTCAACGCATCCAGAGATTCAAAGGTACGAAAAGTGTCAAGCATTTTTATAAAATTACTATATTGGTCTATACTATTAAACCATTTATGTTAGTAGCACTGGAAAATACAAGTTGGTTTTTGCTTAGGGGAGACGAGTAATAAATCTAATTAATCCTTGAGTACAATTGACACTTATTAAACAGCCCAATGAGTAGATTTGATCCATGATCAGGTTTTTAGGCTGGAATCGAACTGGAATCTTGGCAGTCAGTCAGGTTTCAAGTCAAGTGATGGTTTCAGTCAAGTCAGTCAGGTTTCAAGTCAAGTGACTTGGCAGTCAGTCAAGTGATTTGAAGAGTACATGGGAAAAACAACTTCATTGCATAGGAATCATCCTGTATTCTGGTGTGCTTAGTGGACATTGGCGACAGGAAACAAGTTTCTCTTTCGTTTTTTTGCAGTACCAACGTGGGACTCGTGTCCAAAGAGCAAAAGAGGCTGTATGAATGTCAGCTTTTCTTAGAATTTTTTAAGTTTCAAATACTGTTCTGATTAGATGAGTGACTGAAATAAACATATGCAACATTTTTGGTGTGCCCAATGCCTTTTTTTTATTTCTGGGATATTTACAGTTACTTAACTAACTATATTTTTGAACTTTCTTGCAGCCCTCTATTAGAGAATCAGCCGCAGCTGCTTTGAGAGCCGCCCTGGTGGTCACTTCTCAAAGAGAGACCAAGGAGACCCAGAAGCCAATGTGCTATAAGGTATAACTTTTTTTTCATATATTCTGTTTGTTTGCTTCATCTTTGTATTACACTTGCTTTAAATATTGTTTTCTTTGTGTATTAGTATTACAAATGGTAGTTGAATATTCAACTTTTATTTGGATAATCTTTCCACTTATCCATAAGATACAAAAGCCAATGTGCTACAAGGGACTGAATTTTATAAATCTATATATCAACTACGACACACATTATTTAAACCTCTACCGCAACTGTTTTTACTTATTTCTTAAATTATCATTCATTAAAATAACCCATTGTTCTAATATAACACAATCGTATCATATTAATATCTTGGCTTTAAAAATATTTCTATTGAAGACATTATCTTTACATATAATGTTATATGTAAATATTATGGTTTATAATATTTTAGCTTAATTATTTATTCTAAGGGCATACAATGTATACATTTGTGTTTGTTATGTCCTGAACTAGTGGTTCTGCACTCCTGAAACTCCTGAATTTCTCTATTAAAAATAAAGTATGCACCCTAAAACAGAAAATTATAATTTCACTTCTTTAATCTTTTCATATATATCTAAGTGCTAAAGAAAGCATCCCGTAAAAAATGCTTCTGATTCTTAGTAGTAGTCTGGTTATTAGAATTAAAAAAAAGTTGTCTGCATGTAACTAAAGACAATTCCCCAGCAATATTGATTTTGCTCACATAGTATACAAGTTCTATGCCTTTTAGTTTTACCCTTTGTTACTTTCTTCTGTTTTCCTCAGCAATCATACGACGAAGCCTTGAAAGGATTTGACGAAGCCATGCGGGACAAGGGGATTATGAAAGAAGACAAAATCCACGGATCGCTGCTTGTCATCAATGAGCTCCTTCGCTGCAGCAATGTGGAAGGAGAGGTAGGTTATAGTTTGTTTCTTGTTTTGATTGTTTCTGTCGAAATTATGCCAGTTTTTTTCAGCTAAAATAAATTATTTAACTCGCCTAATGACATACAGGATTGCCCTTTCTTTAGAGTAAGTCGCATGCGTTAAAAAAATTATCACTACAATTTTTAGCATTGAATTAAAAAACAAGAAGTTCTTAAAGAACTAAAATAGCCTACTTTCCTGTTACTTAAATACTTACTAAAATTCTTATCTTGAAAAAACTAGGTTCGTAACAGTAAGTGACATCAATAACCGTTTTTCCACATTAAATTTAAAATAAATTTCACTGAACGCAGCATCTAACTAAACACAGCTTTATTTGCAGTTATAAATAATATTTAATATTTCGTAGAACAAAAACCAAAAAACTACTATTCAATAAACATTTACTTGCTAAATTCGGCCAGTTTCCTTTATTTTATTTCGAAAATTAAATAATTATAACTTAAATCGTTTGCAAAAATTTATATTTCAAAGAATAAATATGTAATATTCCTCGCTTTTAAATAGAATGAAAACAATTCTTAGTGAAATATATATTTGACGTCATCTGAAATTGACCGATGTCTCAAAAATAAATTTATTTTAATTTATTGTTGAAAAGAATTAGTTTCTCAAGCAATTGTTGCAATGGCAATGATGATTTAATTCTAATAAAAATGGCTTCTGTGCTTTTTAAATGAGCATTAAATTTTGAAGTTTTTTAAATAATTGAAGTACTTCGAATTCGAATTCTTTTCTGACATTTTCAATGTATTCTAATTTCGATGCGCTGAATTTTTTGACGTATCTCACTTGTCCGTAGCATTTGTAGTTAAATTCAGCGATTTAAATGACTCGAAATTGAATTTCAATGCTAATTCAATGGGAAATTCGTCGTCAAATAGTAGATTTATGTCCGTCCTATCGTACAGACAGATGGACAAAAAGTATGAAAGTTGGGTGTCTGAGGTTATATCTTTCTAATAAAAAAAGAAATTTTAAGATTGGATTGATAGAACTGATTTTGGAAGGGGCGTAGGGACGGACGGACATCGACCGCATGTCAATACCTACTTTTTCATTTTTTTTTAATTCTTCGAATTAAAAAAAAAAAGAAAAGTAGGCTAAAAATAGTCGAATGATATGGTTGGTCTACACTTTCTACAATAATGTAGTCAGTTTTATTTTATTTGATTTTTATTCACACTTAAGTGTTTTTTTAACAGCATACATTTGCTTTAAATTATTTTTTTATTTATGTATTGGGATTGAAATGGTAGTTAAATATTTAACTTTCATTTTGATAATCTTTCTTTAACTACAACACACATTATGATTTAGAATTTTTTTTAATTACATAGAATTATGGAATGAAAGCTTTGTGAAGCTACTAAAGTACATATTTCTAATTGTCAAATGAATGGCAGGTCTTTCACATGGGAGAATAATTAATAGTTAGGTAAATTTAGGTAATAGTTTTAGTAAATTTGTTCCAAATTAGACTACACTTTTCCCTTCCAGGGCTTTTATGTTATGTTGAATTCGCCTGAAATCTTTTACTTTAATTATCCTAACATTGAAATATTTAAAGGCAAATAATTAAAATTGAAACTTGATTCAGTGCATGTTGGTTAATGTAAATTTTAATTGGGCAAATTTTAATTGCAAAAACAATTAATCAATTGGTAATTGTTACTACTGCAATTAAAAATTAATCAATTGGAATTGTGGAAAACTGCAATTAACAATTAATTAATTGTGAATTGCAGTAGTAACAATAACAATTAATTAATTGTGAATTGCAGTAGTAACAATAACAATTAATTAATGTTAACTCCCACTACACGACCGCCCAACCAACACCGACTACCCAACCGAAACTAATCTACTTTGATATAATTTTGGCAAGTTAAATGTTATAGTCCAATTGTTGACCAGCAATCTAAATGTGTATCTAGATTTCAATTTCTTTCCATATATAAGCCATGTCTTAAGAGACCAACAAACCTTTTGTTGACAGATGATTCGTCAAGAACTAGAAGAGATTATTCAGCAGCAGTCGATCCACGAAGCTCACGGCCATCGCTACAGCTTCTTAAAAGAACTGGGAACAGGATCTCTCACCAGGTTAGAATTGTTCTCAGCTAAATTTCTATTTAAATGATAGCTCTAATAGGAAGTGTGTAGTTGTAAAACTCGTATTCTTCATAGTATAACTACGATTATTGGGTCTGGTCATTGGCTAATTGATGATTTTTAAATTAACTGGATGAACTCATCAATGATTGGACCAGACTTTGGAAAATGTGACTTTTGCAACTGCTCTTTATGTGTTAAAACACTTGTTCAATTTCTTTGATTTTATAGACTAAACTGTTACTGTATCAACATGTTTAAGTTTGGTTGATGATTCTGGATACAAAATTAAAAGCTTCCTTATCCACAAATCAGAACATTGAACCTCTGGTTTTATTAAATAACTTCACACATGATTATAATTGCTTATAGTTTATTATTTGCCCTAGTTGAGTTATATAAATCCAAATTTGAAGGATGAAATAATTTTGAGCATAGTTATAGTTACTTGAGTTAGGTAACCATAGTTTAATTATAAATCTCTTATTAAAATAAGTGTAAAAAATGCCAGTAATCATTTATAATAAGTTAAAAGATGATGTTAGGTTAAATTATGTTCTTTTTGAACACACTGGCTGATCTTCAAAACTTGATAACATATTTCCTTTTTATGACAGATTTCCTGCATTTTATAATTTAAGTATATCCATCTACGTATGTTCAAAATTTAAAGTCAAACTACTTTTAATATCAGGTCCTTCCGAGCTTTACACCAGCTTCACCACCATGGTTCAGGTGGTTCTCAGAAAGGAATTGGGCTATCAGCTGTGGTACGGTACCACAAGGCACTTGGTACCTATCCTGGAGACCTGCTACCAACTAGGCACAACCAGGTCTATGAGAGTAACACCTGTAAGCTGTTGATGGCTGAGCATTTTGATAAGGTGAGATTGTTTTTTATGTATATCTATTATAATCTGTTTAGAGGAAGTTAAAAGTTCTTTTTTTATGACTTTTTTTAAATAAGATTGAATGGCCAATGCTGCAGATGTACAATGCAGATGCATGGCCCTAGGTATAAGACTTGGAGATTTTATGTGAAACATCTTCCCATCCAAAAACTCAAATGGAAATGAGTTTTAATTAGTACACAATTTGATGCAAGAGTACTCATTTATAAGGCTATATTTTTTTATAGACTAAGAAAAACTTTTAAAATAAAAAATAATAGGTTGAAATTATTTTCTTTTACTACCAAAACCCTTTTTTAACATTTAACTTGCTACATTCTCATAAGGCTCTAAGACTTAAAATCGTTTAAATATAGGCAATTGGGGAGTTAACATTTACTCATAGAAGCAGCAACGATCAGAACCGGATATATTTTTTAAAATTTATGAGTGGTGTACCAAGGTTCATAGTGGCCTTAGGTACATGCATAGAGTTAGGAAGGAGGAGTAGAGGTGTCTATCAGTTCAAATGGCTTGAAGCAGGGCTGTCAAGTTTTTCGAGCTACTGTGCATAACAAACCGGCACTGAGGTATCCCAAGATGCACCACTTTAGCGTTTTATTGAGCTACTGCGCTTAACATAGTAGCCGAAACTATGGAAACTGTCACTGAGGTATCCCAAGATGCACTGCTCTAGCCTGCTTCTTTTGTGCGTTACATACATGGCCCACTCTATTCTCTTTCCAAACTCTATGGGTACATGCATCTTATCTATCCATGCTTAGCTTTTGTGATCTATATAAAATCATCATTTAATTGTATTTAGACATAGTGTATAGTGTTTTTTTTTAATTTCATGAAAGTTAAACAATGATTTTTCTTCATGTGTTTGAAAAATAGATCAATAATTTCCGTGTAGTGAATGCCTCTTGTTTAAATGCTTATAAAGTTCAATTATTTCCAGGAGTTAAATTAGATTGAAAGTTATTATTATTTTTTTTAAATAATACTTTCATATTTAGATAAATTAGTGTTAGTTGCAATCTGTTTTATTTTCTAGCTATGAATCTTTGATTCTGATATACTAAAAGCTTATTTGTTGGTGTTTATAGATCTGCCAACAAGTCCTATGCTACAAGAACATCAAAAACGTATACATCCAACAAACGTTACTGAACATCCTTCCTCGACTTGCAGCATTTCAAACAAGGACGTTTGTTGCCAGGTATAATTTTTGTTTGATTTGATATTTAAATAAAAAATACGAAAATAGACACAAAGTATTTAAATTTAAACTAATTTATTTATTTTAATAAGCATGTTTTATGACATGAATGGTAAAAGTTCCAGTGGTATTATTTTCATTTTTTGTCTTTTAATTACATTTGTTTTGGTTATAATCGGATATAATTATGACTTTATAAAAGATATTGGAATTGCTAAATAATTTAGGGGAGTGTATGTTTTCATAACAATTTCTTTTGATTTTTTTCCTCATTGTTAGTCTTCTCGTCTTTGTTCCATTATTGTTTTTTTTACGTTGTTTAATTTATTCTACTCTAATTTGTAGAATAGTTTTATCTAACTACTAAAAATTACTAAGCACAAAATATCGTAAATACTAAATTATCCACCGTTTTTTACTGCACACTGATAGTGAAACTGAAACAACCAATGAACACAAAAGGGAGAGAATGAAAACTATAGACTTACATAATCTCAAACAATATAATTCTATTTATTTTCTTTTCAATTTCTAGTTACTTGAACGAAACCATGGTGTACTTGCTGGCTTGCCTGAGAAGAGACAGGGAGCGGTATTACGCCTTTAATGCCGTGGGACTTCTAGCTGTAGCTGTCAAGTTGGAAATCAAGCCCTATATTCCGAAAATTATGGATGTCATTCGAGCTGCACTCCCGTCAAAAGATGCCACTATAAAGTAAGGATGGGCAATGTTCATATCATTCCTATAAAGTACTTGTAATGGATTTCTGCTATACAAGGATGGGTTATGTTTTGAATTGAATTTCTTTAGGCAAGAAATTGCTGCAGTGCTAATAACCATATATGTGTTTAGGAGTGTTGTTTTTATTCTGCAGTAACTTGAGCTATTACAAAAGTATATTTGTGAACATAAAAAGATTTTTAATTATAGCTAAAAAGATTCTTCTTTACTTGATTGCATAGTTAAATGCAAATAAGATATTGCTGTGTAGGGGAGCCAGTGCAAGTTGGAATCAGTTGTTTTCTAATTAAATATCATCTAGGTAGTGTAGCTATGTCTGTGAACATCTTTTTTGCATGTGAAAGGTCCCAGGTTCAAACCCAAGAACTGCCAAATCCTGTATTAAGGGAGTGCATGTATAATATGCTTCAAAGTCCCGGCTTTGCGTACTGTGTCACTCAGTTGCGTTTGGTGCCTATTCAGGTGTCATCTTGGCACTTGACTTCTAAATTGCAATGCTCATTTTCAATAGCTCTAGTGCAATGAAAATTTAACTCAACCTAATGTAATCCACAAATACCATCAGAAGTTGATTTGATCCCTGTTTGGGTTTTGCTGAAATGTAGCTCTAAAGTGATTTTAATCCTACCTAAACCTAAATCTGAATATTTTTGTATTGTTAATTTTAATGTCTCATTTATAGGAAGAAAATGCAACTCATGGAGCCTGCCGTATTCACTTGTATAAGTATGTTAGGACGAGCTGTGAGACATACTATTATAGCAGACATCAAGGAGCTGCTGGAACCCATGATGGCTACAGGACTGAGGTGAGACTTATTTAAGTGGTTCTAATAATTCATTAGTTAGGGTAATTCAGGATTGCCACAGTAATTGAAAAATGCTTGAATAGAACCCTTTGATTTTCAAGGTCTTGAAAGTGCTTGAAAATAATTATCCACCTTGAAAAGTTCTTAATTTTTGGGGGGCTGACGTTTTTATCTTTAAGCGTTTCAAATGGCTTTGGCTTCATTGAAAACACTTTTTCTATGTGAGTCAATTCCTACTATATTTTTTTGATTTATTGTTTGTATAATCCAAGAAGGCTGAGCAAATATTCCCTGAAACCAATTTTTTTCCTCAAAAAGTCATGCTGCAGCCACTTCAGAAAGTTCTGCTACTGGGTAAACAAAGAAAGGTGAAAAAGTGGCTTTTTAAACAGTACTTATAAGCACCGCCACCAGAAAAAGAGTTAAAAGCTTCTATTTATACTTCTTCTCTGCAGCAAGTCTGTTAAGGAACTGTTTTTATTTAATTATTGTAAATTAGTTTATCAATCCCCCCAGTCCTGCCTTAACTGCCTCCTTGTAAGAGCTGGCCACTCAGATCCCCCAGCAGAAGAAATATATGTAGGATGAGTTGTGAGTTAAAAATTTAAATGCCCATTTGCAAAAAGCCTCTGTAGATGCTACTTTTTATTCAGCTAAATCAAACCTGTATTATTAGCCCCTTTCACTCTCATGCTTAATTTCTCGTGCAAGATAACTTGTACACTGAAAGCTGGCAAAAGCTATTTACTGTAGAGTGGATGGAGTAGATCTTGATCGTTGAAGATCAAGAAAATGTACTCTGTTTTGGGAAATGATGGGGCTAAAAACAAAATCATAAATGTCCCCTCCTCTAGTCCTGCCCTGACTGCCTCCTTGCGAGAGCTTGCCACCCAGATCCCCCAGCTGAAGAAAGACATCCAGGAAGGGCTTCTGAAGATGCTGTCGATTGTCTTGATGAGAAGGCACTTGCGCCACCCTGGGATGCCAAAGCACCTGCTGGCAGCACAGCACTCTGCCTCATCAGGTATTTTAAACAACAAAAAACACTTTATTAATGCAGAACAAACATTACAGAAAAAAAATAATCGTCACGAGGGGGTAAAACAAGAACCCTGTATATGTGATTTAAAAAAATCATAATTATAATTAATAAGACACATAAGTTAATAACAAAAAAACACAAAAAATTAAATTTAAATACATAAATATACACAAAGAAAAAACAAAACTGTTTCAATGCCATATTATCAAAACAAATGTCCAAAAATTCTGTGCAGCCGGAAATATATATGTACAAAAAACCATTCGCTTCTATAAATTAAAAAATACATCAATATCGTCTATTTACAATATAAATTTAAATAAAGAATTTTTAAACCTGTTTAAAGAAATGATACTTTTAAGTTCAGTAGGTAGTTTGTTAAATACTTTAGAGGCTAAATATGAAAAATGTTTTCAAAAAATGTCTTTATGTGGAAATGGGATATGATAAATTTCATTTAAACGTCTAGCTGATATATTTACTTTTAAATTACAAAAAGAATTATTATGATGTAAATATAAAATATTTTGATGCATATTCTTTTGGTATTCATTGTTCTTGTAAGTTATTGATAAGAGAAAGTTGTCAATGAATTTTGATGAACGAAATTTGTTTTTTCACAAAAAAATCCTATGAATATATTCTTTATTGTAAGCATAATTTTCAAACAATTGTTGATTTAATACTATAGTATGTTTCACAGCAATTTTGAGTGTTTGATATTTGGTGAGGGTCGTCTGGTTGGTCAATCTTCTTTAAACGGGTTGTCTCTAGAATACCTGGAAAAGTCAAGGAATTTTTTTAGACAGGGAAATGTTGATTAAATTTTATGTTTTGAGTGAAAAAACCTGAAAACTATTTAAGGTTTTTTAATATCAATATGATTTTTTTTTGTTATTATTGCATTTTCGAAAGTCTATTGCTAGACTTTCGAATATATTTAAATAGTATTAATTTTGTAAAATTAGTGATTGTAGTAGTTTTTAATCGTAGTAACTCTGACTATTAGAACTTACTTCAAGAAATGGCTTTACAGCATCACAAATCAACCTTTAAAAGCCATGCATGAACAATAATTATTGGTTTTATTGGGAAAAACCCAGTGACAAAAGGGAAGCTTGAACAAGTTTTTAAGTAGACACTCTGTTTTGATATTTATTGTGTATATTCTATATTGACCAGAAAAAATTGTCAATTCATTTTGAATAAGATTAAAGTTAAAAATAATAGCATAGTTAGGCTATTAGTTAATAAAAAAGACTAGCAGTATATTTAGGTATGCTCCCCATCAAATTACATGTTATTTTTTTATATTTATTTTGCATTATCAGTTGTCAAAAACCATTAATAGGTATTTTATGGCATTCTTTTTCTTCTTATAGCTCTACAGCCCGGTGTGGGCCTTGGCTTGTTGCCCAATTTTATTCCATGCAGCTCTATGTGTGGCCTTTGTTTTCCAGTTACGGATCTTCATACTGTCAATGTCTTTCAGCACATCATCCTTCCACCTTTTCTTTGGGCGGCGTCTTGGTCTTGTTCCCAAAGGTGTCCAGTTTAAGATCTTGATTCCTCTACTATCCTCCATTCTTTCTTTTTGGCCAAGCCATGACGGGCGCTGAGATTTGATAAATCTGACGATATTTTCTCCTCTGATTAATTTTTCTAGTTCAAGGTTTGTCCTAATTCGCCACTGGCTATTTACTTGAACTGGTCCCATTATTTTTCTCAAAACCATAAGTTCGAAAATAGGTAGATTATTTTCATCTTTATTGTTCATCGTCCACGTCTCGCATGTGTTACCACCCGTTTGATAACTGTTTTATACAGTCTCATTTTTAATGGTTTTAAAGGTAATTTGTTTTTCAGTAGGTAGTTTTATAGATAGAAGCACCTGTTTCATTTTAGTATTCTTGCAGCAATTTCTTCCGAAATATAATTTGTGTCGTTAATGTTCAAACCAAGGTAGGGAAAGCTATTAACTCATTCAAAATCAAACTGGTCTACCGATAGCTTAGTAATCTGTGACCTGGATGTTTTTGATCTTTCCATTTATTTTATGGCATTAATTAAACCAAAATCAAACTATCTTGTATTTTTCTTCTCAATATATACTTTATAAAACACCATTATCTAAACAGACAATAAATACCTAAAACAATATTGCAGGCTAAGCTGTTAAAGGTGAATAGGTGCGCCTTCATTTTAAAATAAAAACACATTTTCTGCCAGAATAAGGGACTCATTTGATTTAAATTGTTTGTAGTGTCTTTTAAAACAATTTTCTAATCTTAAAGATAAAAAACAGAATACTACACTTTTTTTTAGCTATTATGCCCTAATAAAAATTTTTGAAGTTAATAATATGAAAAACCATAGATTTGTAATTTTGTATTATAAATAATATTAATGATATGTTTAAATTTTAGCATCACATACGAACATAGTGGAAGCCAACGATGTTGCAAGTATAACTCTGGCTCTGAAGACATTAGGAAGTTTTGATTTCCAAGGTATTTTTAATTTATATAAAAATAAGTTTACAATTTTTTTTATTAAGATTCAAAATAAATTATTGCTTTTAAGTGCCTGCCAAACATTTTTGTTATTCATTAAGATCTTAGAGCATTGTTTTAAATTTATAAAGGAGTAGGTGTTTGATTTTATTTTGGTAATTTCATTTTGTGAAATATTTAAATTTTTGGGAAATTTTGGTTCAAAGTACCTGATGAACGAGAGTTTTTATAAGTTTTTGAAAGTCCTTTAAAGCTCCCTGAATTTGATTTTTAATTTCAAGGACCCAAAAGATTCTTCGATTTTGATTAATAATCTTTAGAAACTCCATTTAAAAGTAAAGTCAAAGTAACTTTTTTATTAATGAGTTGGCATTAAAGGAACTATTTACTGACCTTGTATCTATTAGCTTTTTAATTGCAACTGAAGCCTTAACATTTTTTTTTTATAATTTTCCCTCATTTGTAGAAAAGGCATTGTTATAGGGTCCTTAAAAAAAGTCCTTGATTTTCTTAGAAACCTGTTAACACATTGGATTTTTTTCATAATAATTATTATTTTAACGCCCTTTCAACTTAATCACAGTTGGAGCTAAAAATTATAAATTAAACTGGTTTTGTAAAAAAAAATTACCAATGTTGACTGATACCTTAAAAAAAACACATCCCAACAAATATCTACAGTGGTGGCCAAAAGTGTGGAAATTTTTTTTAAAGTTTCATGTAAATTTGTGTGCTTGTAAAATATATTTGTTTTTACTTAAATACAAACGTTTATACATTAAATTGAAGATAATTTAATGTAGAATTTAGTAATACAAATTGCCAAAAGGGAAAATTAATATATTCTACAAGCACATAATGTTGAAAAACATGAAACTTTAAAAAATGTCCGCACTTTTGGCCACCACTGTAACTTTGTGCTAAATACTAAATTTCTTATGTTACAGGACGGCCATTAATGTTGTTCGTCCGCTACTGTGCTGAAACGTATCTCTCAAATGAAAGCAAGGATATTCGGTTGGAGGCTGTCCGTACTTGCTGCAAACTTTTGACTCCAGCTATTCAGGTAATTTTTTTCAAAAGCTGTATCTTAACCACTTAATTCCTGTGAAGTCAAAAAGTTAGTTAAAAAATACTCTGGTTAGAAGGACTGCACATTAAATATGCTCCAAAGTCCTGGCCCTGCGAACAATGTCACTCCTAAAAGTTGTGTTGGGTACCTACTCTGGTGTCGGCTACTCACTTGACTGTGGTTCTGAATTACAATGCCTGTCGCCATTTAACCCCTCCTGTAGCTGGAGCCTACTAGAGTTTATACTAAAAAAATCTGCATGATTATTAAAATTTATAAATTTTAAAAATTTATAAAGTATTTAGAATGTTTTTTTATACATTTACTACAGAAATATTGGTTTTTAAAAGAATTTTAAAGAATTTATGTATTAAAAATTTAAATTTGCATTCTTCATGTAAAGGTGGTGTGGGTTTGTGGGTTTATATAAATGATAAATTTTATTTTTCTGTTTTAATAATAAAATGTATTTATTTCACTATGAGAGTTTATACTTAAAAAAATCTGCATGATTATTAAAATTTATGAATTTTAAAAATTTATAAAGTATTTAAAATGTTTTTTTTTATACATTTACTACAGAAATATTGGTTTTTAAAAGAATTTTAAAGAATTAATGTATTAAAAATTAAAATTTGTATTCTTCATGTAAAGGTGGTGGGGGTTTGTGAGTTTTTATAAATGATAAATTTTAATTTTCTGTTTTAATAATAAATTATATTTATTTCACTATGAACAGGATATGAAAGAAAATGGCCGGTACAGTCCATCTCTGATGGCCACTGTTCAGGAAGTCCTAGCAAAACTACTCATGGTTGGTGTGACTGATGCTGGTTAGTATTATTTTGAAGTTAACTTTTTAAAATTTTGCCCGACTAACTGTAAACAAAAGAATCGGCGTGTGCTTGACAAGCAGCAGCTACAGTTCAAAACTTTTAAAGCTGATTGGGCTTGTTTCACATGGGATCCGGCAACAGCTCAGTGTTCTTGTTTTCATTTTTCTCGGATTACTTTTGTTAATATTTGAAATTGAGTTTTCTAAGAATAAGTTATTTTAGTTATTTTTTTTTAAATTGCAACTTCTTGCTGTGCTGTTGGTTGTTTTAATCATTTATCAAGGAAAACTTGCGTTGAAAGAAGTTGGAATTAAAATATATAACAAATAAAATATCCTTAAAACATACATTTTTTTAATACCAGGGCTAAAGTAATTAAAGAAAAATGAAAACAAGTCCGCGGAGCTGTTGACAGATATCTCGTGAAACAAGCCAATTAGCTTTTTTTGGGCAAATTTCCTTAAAAATCTGCATTTTGTTGGCTCGGCATAAAAGTCTGGAGGGCCCACTTGGTAAGGCGCTTGCCTTGCAAGGTCCCAGGTTTGAGCCCAGGCATTGCTAAAAAAAACCCCGCTGACTTACAGTCTGTGCAGCCAGAACCTTCGACGAATGAGACCTTATGTAAGGATACGATGCAGGTAGTTCAAGTTAGATATGCTATGCTTTAAGTTATGACTTTTTGTTGTTGGTTGTTTCTGTTAGATATAGTCGGCAAACATAAAACACTAGCGCTTGAAAATTTACCTAAGTATTCCAAGGCTTTGTTTATAAACCTTCTTGTTAATTTAATATAGATCATGTTTTTTTTTATTTTAAATAATTAAGCTCTTTCTAAAAGAAATCATGTTGCAATCCTTGCCAACCTAAGTTGGGTAAATAGAAATATGTGGAGAAGATCCTTCCGCGGATGTAATGAGTTTCATAAATTATTTATGAATCCATCCAGAAAACCTGTTTAAAACATTAATTTTATTTATGGTCTAGCAAATTTATATTATTTAAGAAAATTTTGCAATTTTATCAGATTGAAAAGTGTACTTTGATTAAATTGTATTCAGATCATTTTGTATGTAAATATCACCTTACAAGAGTTTCCATCAACTAACAGACCAACCGCGCTTTCTATCCTGCCTTTTTACTCTTTGTTATTACCCAAGTTAGGTTGGCCCGGAATGTAAACATATAGATATTAAATAACAAACATATAATTGCACTTATACTAAAAACTTCTATAAATACTAATATCATATTTTTACAGATCAGAATGTTCGTTATTCCGTATTGGCATCACTGGACGAGAAGTTCGATCCCCACCTGGCCCAAGCCGAAAACTTGAATGCTCTTTTCATTGCCCTAAATGACGAGATGTTTGAAATAAGAGAATTGGCTTTGTGCACTATTGGTCGACTGAGCTCTGTGAATCCAGCGTATGTGATGCCATCTCTCAGAAAAGTTCTTATTCAGGTAAGTATTAAAAAATATTTGTTGCAAGCGAATTGATTTACAAGTTTTGGTTTTAAATAAAGTTTTGTTTTTGTTAAATTTGAAATGTTTTATTTGTGTTGCCTTTTTCCTGTTCTAGAATATGTTAACTACTTCTTAAAAAAACTCATTTTACCTATGCGGATGTGTATTGATAATTTATTTATGGATATATAGACAAACAAATCTAAGATAAATGAAGACCATATCCTGAATAATATTTGTAGGACCAATCAAGTTACATAAAAAATGAAACTAAAAGTTAACATTATTCCAAAATGCTACTGTTAATGTGTTCACAAAGTGGAGTTGCATTACAAAATCATAATCATAAATTAAGAGTACAAGCAAAGGTTTAACATATTATTTATGTCTTTATTTTACTTCAAACACATATTTAATAATCATCAATTTCTTGAATTTTTTATTGTAACCTCATTTTCTTTCAAAACGATTGCATTTGGATTTAAATGTGCTTGCTTTTTTTCCAAATCCCATTTTTCTTTTGATTATTATTTTTTTTCTAAACAAGCATCCCTCCCTGTCTGGCAGTGATTTTATCAGTGATATTCTTTATTTAAAATAATAGAAATGACAAATAGAATGACAAACTTTTGACTTTTTCAGATTTTGACGGAATTGGAACATTCGGGAATCGGCCGGAACAAAGAGCAAAGTGCAAAAATGCTCGGTCATTTAGGTGCAAATGCCCCTCGCCTCATCAGACCCTACATGGAACCAGTTCTTAATGTGAGTACTAAATATTGGTGCCCGTTGCCAGTAGTTCTCGTGTAACTCTGGTGCAACGATAATTTAACCTAACCGTAACTAATCTGTACAAAACTGAAGCAGTTAAAATTTAAATAGGAAATAGACAAATTACCTGGATTGTTTAAACATGTTAAGAAATAGAATTTTTAAAAGAATAAAGGTGTTTTTTTATTCTTTAAAAATATAATTTCTTGTATGTAAATTTAATTTTTTTTTTATTTCTTAACAATTTAATTAATATTCAAAGTAATTAGTCTAATCCACTAAAAATGAATCTTTAGACACCACAACTCATTTATATTGTATTTTAGGTTCTCATTCCTAAGCTGAAAGATCCGGATCCAAATCCAGGAGTTACAATCAGCATTTTAGCTGCTGTTGGTGAACAGGCACAGGTAAAACTATTTTCGTTCTTAAGGAATCTATTGAGGAATAAATTTTTTTTTATTACGTACCCAGAGTGTTCGTAAAAGAATGTCCAAGTTTTGATGGTGTTTTACAGCAGTTTATTTTTTTATAAATATAACAAATCATACATGACATTGAAGGAAAACTAACCTAGTTTTTCCTATAAGTGCTCAATGTGCGCGCCTTTAGTGACACAGCGTGCATCCAAACAAAAATGCAATTCTTCCCATACTGTCAGCAGCAAGTCCGGAGTAATGGAAGCAAGTAATGAGTAGATGGCACTGCAACTGTGAAAACGATGTAGTTGTACAAGCGCATGTGCTTATCTGAAGCTGTTGGAGTTATTCTTTATTTGTCACCTTCAACCACAACTGTCGAACGATTGCAGCTGATACTATTACAATTTGAAAGTCGGACGTTCTTTTACGGTCACCCTGTATTTTTGTTTTCACTTAAGCAAAACATTTTCCCATCCCTATAGAAAATTTGTAATAAAAATTCTTTTACTGTATTTCAATATCTTATTCTTGCCATAGGTGAGTGGTACAGAAATGCGAAAATGGATGGACCAGCTGATGCCGATTGTTCTGGACATGGTACAAGACTCAACTTCGTTGCAGAAGAGAGAGGTAGGTGTCATTTGAGCAGTGATTAAACTAACTTTTTCTCCTTTAGCAACAAAGCGTGATAGTCAATAATATCAGTCCTAGTAAAAAATTGGCAGAGCTTGCTCAAGCTTATTAAGACTACTACTCGAAAGTTCTTCCTTAAGTGAGTAATAAAAGTAAGAAAGCTTAAAACTTGTCTCCAGAAGTTAAAAACCAGACTTGCAACTCGCACCCATCACTGCTCACAGAGCATGAACACCTTACAAACAAGAAGGCAAGAAAGAGAGATGCAACATGATTGTCTGCAACCGTATATATAGTGCTGTTCATTTACATATAGACAGCAACCAGTCAATCGTGTTGTATTTGCATAATCTTTATGAAAATTGAAAAAATCACATTGAAATATTATATAGTACACTATTAAACATAATTAATACGGCAAAAAATTGGTTGAAATAAATTAGATTAACTATGGATAATACTAAAATAAACCTAGCCCGTTGAGCTCCGACTTTATTCAAATTTCGTTAATATGAGCTGAAGTGAAAACATGTTGCCGAAATATTTACCGGTATTAATAAGAGAAAAGTAAGTTATGTGAAATCTTTATATTTGGCTAATCAACTAAAACGTTATTTCTCAATAAAGTGAAAATGATAATTTTATTTAAGCAAAGTGGAAAAATTGAGTAATTCAATTGAAAAAAAAAAAAGATTTTTAAATCAAATATGATTATATTTATAAATTTTTATGTAATTACCCTCAATAAATACAAACATTGAAATCCAATTATCATAACTTCAGTATCATCAACATTGCAAACAAGCAATTTTATTTATCAAAACATTTTGCTTACAATTCATAATTTTTCTATCGTTTTAAATTTTCCCATTTTATGGATACCTCTTTGAAATCAAACAGATTCCTGTTTGGTCATTCTACATAATCCTAAAGGTGTTATTTACATTGAAAATAATTTTGTTTCTTATATATATTCCTTAGCTTTTTATTGAAATTCAGGGGTTAAACGTTTTTGCTTTAACGGTAAACACAATTCGGGGATATTTTGCAAAAACAAGTTTTTCTTTTCCCATTTTGATTTTTTTTCTCGGATTTTGCTAAAAATGTGATTAATGTTAATCCCTGAATTTACATTTTTTTTATTGGAAGTATATTCCAATGATTTCACCTATTTCTTGCTGCACAATACATGAAAATATTTGTTAAAATGAAAAATGGCTCGTTATGCTCGAATTAGTACATGACCAACATTTCCTCAAGTAAGAATGTTTCATACTAAGGCAATTTCTTAAAACAATTGTCTCTTCATTATATTTCATTGGAGAAAATAAGACACTCGAAATAATAACAAACTCGAAGGGAGCACCGAAACATTTTGTGTTAACCCAATTTCATGTTAACCGCAGAATTGTTTAACATTGAACCCGTGAATATAAAACAAAAACATTTAAAGGTACATATTCTAATTTATGTTGTAATATACTAATAATGTACAGATATTCAATTAGCAATTCAATTAATAACCATTCATTTTGAGTCTTACATGCAATAGAAAATTAAGCTTATCTTTTAAAAAGATTTTTTTTAATGTTTTGTTTCATTTGTTTTTTGAAATACTAACAAAAAATAGTCAAATTCTGAATTTTTGGTTTGGGTTAAGCAGGATTTCGCCTAAAGCAATTTCGCATTAAGAGATTTTTTAGTATTAGCTCAACGCCTTTTGGTCTAGGGAAATGCTTTCAGTTGATCTTGCAATATTTTGTTTAAGCGAGTTTGCTTTAACGAGGTTCGACTTTATTAGAAGAGAATACAGAATTTGTTTGGGGAGACATTACTTTTGTTAATGCATATTTTTAGGCATTACTAACTGCCAAAAAAAACTTAAATACATTCATTACTTTTTGTGCTAAAATTAAAGTTTTTTTTTCTTTTAAGGTGGCCCTATGGACATTGGGTCAAATGATTGAAAGCACTGGTTACGTCATCGAGCCTTACAAGAAGTATCCGAACCTTCTTGAGCTGCTGTTGAATTTCTTGAAAACAGAACAATCCCCTACCATCAGGAGAGAGGTTTGTAAAAGAATTAATTTTAGTTATTTTATACTTTTTAAAGTAATATTTTTAAAATTACAAAGGTATATCAAATAACTTTTTTTTTTAATTTAAAGTTCAAGTCTCTTAATATTGGTAATGCTATCATCATCACAAGAAAATTTGACCCTATGAGGGAAGGCAAAAGCCAAAGTATAAACTTGTTTTCACTTTCCTTGTTTTAACTTTTTAGCAATTTAATTTTAAAAAAAATGTATTTTTCAAATTTTATTATTTTAATTTTCCTCATAAGAAATAATCCCCGTTTAGACGAGGTTGGCTCAGTCTTTCATCTTTGTGTGTCGATAAAATGAGTACCAAGCATGCTTGGAAACTAAACCCTGGGGGTTCCATGTGAGGCTGAACACCTTGCCAGGACATATGCCTATCACCCCTGAACCCTTGGTCATGTAAGCTGGAATTGGCACGGCAGGGCTTGGCCCACTAATGGGCTGTTGCGCTGAGGAGGTTTTTTTTAAATATGAAATAATTTCCTAATAAAAATATTGCAATAGTGTTGGAAATCCGAAATGGAGATTTTGTGTTTTGCACATAATTATTAGCTAATTCTAAAAAAGTGATAACAATTGTCCGTCTGTCAGAAACCATTTTACATATCAAACTAAACGAGCTACAGACTTCATTTAATTTGGTGTTCAAGCACTTAGAATTCGTATTTAAAAGAATGATCTTCACATTAAACTATAAAATCTATGTAGGATTACATGTGGATTTGGAAGTATGTGAATTTATTAACTATATTTTGGTTCATTTTTATTGCAGGCTATTCGTGTGCTGGGCTTGTTGGGAGCCTTGGATCCTTTCAAGTACAAGGTCAGTTTGGGTCTGATTGACCAGTCAGATGAATCATGTGGAGTTTTAAGTATTGGAAATACCTCTTCTTCTGAAAACCAAGGTAATTTTTTCCCAAGATATTTACCTAGTTATATATATATATACATAAATTGATGTACAAATTAAAAAATCTGAATTTTTACCAAACTATTTATACAAATTCAAACCATACGATGGCACCACCAAACGGTGGTATATATATTTAATGTAACTGGTCCATAGAGATCTTAATTAAAGTATTAGAGTGGAAGATGACGTCACCTCCAATGCTAACGGCTTGACGAGCATGGAGGCCGCCATATTGTCAAATTTGGCAGAAATGAGGCCAGTGTTGCCAGTACTTTAAGTAGAAAAAATGTTGCGAACAAATAAATTTGATTCTAAAATTATCAAAAAATATCATAAAAATAATAGCTGCATTTTGGAACATTTTTATTGGCTTTTAAAAAACTTGAAACGCTTTTCTAGTATTTTTATAATATTTATTTTGTAATTTTAGAATTATATTTTATTTTTCTGAGTATTCTTCTCAATGTGGCAGCGGTGGCGACAAGTTACCAGTGTTGCCATCACATAAAGAATGCTACGAAAAAATAAAATTAAATTCTAAAAGATATTTAATTCTATAGAAATATTGTAAAAATACTAGAAAAGCGTTTCAAGTTTTTTCAAAGCCAATAAAAATATTCCAAAATGCAGCTATTATTTTTATGATATTTTTTGATAATTTTAGAATTAAATTTATTTTTTCACAATATTTTTTCTACTTACTGGCTACTTACTTTCTAAGTACTGGCAACACTGGCCGCATTTCTGCCAAATTTGACAATATGGTGGCCTCCATGCTCGTCAAGCCGTTAGCATTGGAGGTGACGTCATCTTCCACTCTAATACTCTAATTAAGATCTCTATGAACTGGTCAGATCTCAGCAAACCCCTTCATAGGGAGTGGTCGCAGTTAACCTTCAGTAAATGCACCTACAATTCAGGAAAGTCACCTTCAAGACATTAAATCCTTAGTCAAAAATCCCATTTACTTCTTGAAATTTGAGGAATTTTTGTTCATTGTGGATTAATAACCACAAGTTTTTAATTTTTAACTGTTAGTAGGAAATTGTATTCTTTTCCCCTTAGTTTCCATTAAATATTCACTACCATATAAACTAATTCTAAAAATCAATATTTAGTATTATTAATTGATTACTAAATATTGAATTCTATTGGAAATCCATTAATCAACAATCACTACATAATGGTGTGCATTTCGATCCTCCATAATCTTTATATCTCTCCAGAAATGAGCGCAAGCGAGATGCTAGTCAACATGCCAGGGACCCTGGACGAGTTCTACCCCCAGATTGCCATCGTGACCCTGATGAAGATCGTCCGCGACCCCCTACTGTCTCAGCACCATTCCATGGCGGTGCACGCACTACAGTTCCTCTTTAAAAGTATGGGCCTGAGTGCCGTGCCATACCTACAGCAGGTCATGCCGTCGTTCCTCAATGTGGTGAGGAACGCTGATCCCAACTTCAAAGAGGTACTTGCAAGGTTTTTTTCAATGTCAGGGTTCGTTCGCCTCCTAAAATTCCTGAAAAACTCCTGAATTTCATTTTTATTTTTTAAGGGCCCTTATAACTCCTGAAATTTGTGTATCATCTCCTGATATTTCCCCCCTCTCCTGAAAAAATTGACAACATTAATTATTTTTTCGCCTATTTCAGTTGGTTTTCTCTCGTACTTTATCAGGACGTCTGTCAGTCGAAAAAGTCATAAAATTAAAACAAAGATCACGAAAGTTTAAAAAATATCCATAAAAGCTGATATTTCCCCCTAAATTAGCATTTACACCAAAGCCTAATTTTCCACAACATTTACACCACTTGTTTCCTTCATTCTCAGTCTATGTCACTAGACCAATACAATTATAAACACACATATTCAAATTTATTTCGTGATACCTCCTGAATTTCACTATCATCGATAGAGTACGAACCCTGCAATGTTATTAAATTGTATCAAGAGGGTAGTACTTATTTGTGAAGTAAAGGGTAACTATTTGTGAAATTGCACGATTTATTGTAGTGCTTTGGAATTTAAGCTTTTTTTTACAGGGTAGCAATAAATCCAATGAGGAAGTTAAGCTTTTTTAAAAAAAAATCAAATCAGAATTTTGAGAAACTCGTATATTCAAAATATTTTTTCATTATGTGCAATTTGTACTTAATTGGAGCAATTTAAAGTCAGTGATCTTAAATAAAATCATTCAACAGTGCTTGCATTGTTTTTCTGGACGGGCATCATTACTTATTAGAATATAATAAAAAGCTATCAAAATATTTATTATCCTAAAAACATGCAAGATTGCTTTCTAGAATTGTTTGATTTTTTGAATAATAATTTTTTTTAATTCTGAGAACTCTTTAAAGTTTTTCATATAAATATATGACATATTTCCATTTATATTATAACGTTACATGGATAAAATCTCTTCAATCTTTTTAATTATCTTTGGTTTTTAATTTTTTTTAAATTTTGTTTTTTAGAGATGTTTGAGGGGGGTTACAGGTCCCATAAATCTAGTTGTTCTAGATTATGACGCTTATAGCCAATAGTCCTCATGTAGGTCTAGTACATCTTTAATTCAACCTAACCCTAACCTATAGACCTAATGCATTTGTAAAATCAAAAATTTTAACTAAGTAGTATTTTGGAAATAGAAAATCAATAACTCGATAACGTGTTTCAAATTATTATGTGACAATTTGTTTCTAATTATTTAAAAATCTGTTTATTAGCAATTATCTTTCATTCAATAGATAAACTTTAAACTGTCATTACATTCTAACAATGCCATTAACTTTAAAAATCATTATTTTGCTTATTGTCCATGTGGTTTAGATATCTTTATAAACAATTCAAATTCTCTTTTAGTTTCTATTTCAACAATTGTGTCAGATCATAAGCATAGTTAAACTTCACATCAGAAACTACTTGGACGACATATTTGGACTTTTAAAGGTAAGAATTCCAGGCAGTTATCTTAATACTGCCATTACTGTATCTATAGGCTAATTACATGTAACTGTAGTGTAAGTCACAATTTAAAAAAGCTTTTTGAATTTGAAAAATAAATCGAGCACAACATTATTTAGTTGCAATAAGTATTGATCAACTGTTTTTAATTTAATGCTAACCTCTAGCTACCTGGCTTCCCCATTTGGGGAAATTTTTTAAAACCTCCCTATAAACACAATTAACACGTTAATTAGTTCCAAAATTGACCTGATATGATAGAAGGTCCAAATATCAGTTTTCAACCTTTGATTACAGTATCAGATATTTATTTCTATAAAAAAATGAAGTTGAACAAGGGTCCATACAATATTAGAGTTCTTAAAAAAATTGATAATTTTCTTTTTCAAAATTTTCAAAAAGTTCTTTCAGTAGTTAATTTTAAAGGTATTTTGCATTAAAATTATCTGTTAACTACAAATAAGTGATATGGCTTTTTTTGTTGCATTTATGGCACAAAAAATTTGTATTTTTAGAGTTTAAGGCATGTAGTACTGGCTTCCTAGTAACTATTAAACATGTTTTTTTTAAAAATTTCTTTGGAAGGCTTACTTTTTAGCAATATTTGTATGAAAAGGATGTTTAGATTGAGAATATATGTGTAGAATTTTGCTCTGGTCTTAAGGGGGAATGGGCGTGCAGGACCGGGGGTCTTCAAACTCAAGTGCCTCAATGTTAATCCAATGGGAAAAAATTATTTTCTTTGCCACATTTCTCCGGCTGTATTGAATATTTTTACAAGCGGATTTTTTTATGTGATAAATGTAGCTGACTTACAGGTCTCTATCTTCCCACTTTTTGAAATTGCTTCGAATATTTTGTGTAAAATAATTTATTGAATATTTAAAAAAATATTCGTACTAATTTCAAAAAGTGGGAAGATAGAGACCTGTAAGTCAGCTACATTTATCACATAAAAAAATCCGCTTGTAAAAATATTCAATGCAGCCGGAGAAATGTGGCAAAGAAAATAATTTTTTCCCATTGGATTAACATTGAGGCACTTGAGTTTGGAGACCCCCGGTCCTGCACGCCCATTCCCCCTTAAGAGGTTAAAAGTTGTAGCGATAATCATTTTTTACAAACATGACTTGCACTACATAAAGGGTAATTTTGATTGGAATTCGCCTATAATTAACTTCAGGTTGATTCCATGAAAATGCGCCATGGAGATAATTTTTTAAATTTCAACTTTTTTATTTCAAAATCTACTCGGCAAAAATTTTTGACACTTCATTTACTCTTTTTATACCACAAAATAAACAGTTCGTTAAAAATTCGAACATTAAATTTAAAATTTGAGTTAAATATAGAACATTAAAACTTTGTCATGTCTGTCACATTTGTCACACTAATAAATATTTATAATATTTTACTATTTATAAATTTCTTAAATTTTTTTCTTTCTTGTTGGCACATCATAATCATCTTATATTGATTCCAAAAAAATTCTACACTTGAAATGCATACCAGTTAAGAGCAAAAATGGTAATAATATAAGGTCACAAGGTCACTCAAAATCTGTGTCTCAATTTTGTCATGTCAGTCACGGCATGTTTTAACACAATTAATTTCGGGTATTTTCTCTTGAATGAAAATTTCAGCGTTTTTTATAATCAAGACCTTTATTTGCATCACCCCATGGTAATTTTTTAACAGTCAATTAATATTTAGTACTTTTTACGAGCCAAGAAAGTTGTCTTATGTCATGTCTGTCACAAATGGAATTAACCTTCAATTTAAGTATTTAAATATAAATCCAACTCCTTTAGGAGTTCTGGACACCCCAAAGCCCAATGCAGGGGACTATAATCCTGTTAATAGAACAAGTAGTCATTGCGCTCGGAGCCGAATTCAAGATCTATCTACCTCAACTGATTCCGCACTTTCTGAGAGTGTTTATGCATGATGGCAGCAAAGACAGGATGATTACTGTTAAGGTAAGTTTTTGCTGGATTAAACGCGTTTTAAATTTAAATAAAACCTGGATATGTTATTTTAAAGAATGGGCATGTTTCATGTCTTGAGAGGCAACAGTTCAATAGGAATGAAACTAAAGTCTTGGTAGTCAATATTGTAGGGGGAGCTAAGACAGGATGATTACTGTTAAAATTGGTTTTTGCTGGATTAAACACATTTAAATTTAAATTAAACTTGGATATGTTTTAAAGAATGGGCATGTTTCATGTCTTGAGGGGCAATAGTTCAGCATAAATAGAATGAATTTATCGATTGGTAAACAATGTAGTGTGGGTGGAGCTTACCATGTCATACAACCAATATCAGAAACCACCAATGGAATGTAGTAATAAGAGCAGGAATGATTTTACATTATGTGATATATATACCAATTGCACTTTCTGATGTCTAGAAAACTAATTAGTTAAAAACAACTAATTTGTTGTTAAAATTTATTTAGATTTTTGTTCGAAATGAACTTGGTAATTTTTTTAAAATTCAAAACTGTGATTATTTTCTTCATATTTAAAATGTTTTTTTTTTAAGGAAGGTCAATTAAAATGTTCCCTGCCTAAAATTGATTTCTTTATAAAATACTAATACCAATATACTACTTTATTCTAAACAATAAACTACATTTTTTAAATCAAGCAGGCATTAACAATTATATTTGTAATTGCAGATAAATGCGAAATTGTATTTGTAACAGAGGAATAATTTGATATTTTATTTTTTAAGTTCTCATTGTATACGATTTTTATGTAATTATAACGATTTTTAAATGATATTTACAGCTCTTGGTTGCCTTGCAAAAATTTGGGAACAACCTGGATGATTATCTTCACCTTGTTCTGCCTCCCATCGTAAAGCTTTTTGATTCTTCTGATGCCCCCATAAATGTTCAGAGGTAAGTGTTAACATATCGCACTATGCACGTAAAAAGTGACCTATCAGCAAAAAGATGGTTTTTCAGAAAAATCGTCTGAAGCCAAGACACGTTCAGACGTTGAAGGTTATGTTTCCCATTATATAGAAAAATAAGGATCTGCTAATTGTATTCCAACTATTCTATAAATCATTTAAGATATGCTGTAATTAGAGATGCACCTAATACCAAATTTGGCCGAATAATGAATATTCGGCTAAAGTCTTAGCCAAATATTCGGCTGAATATTTGGCCTGCATAAGCCAATTTTTATTTTTTTTGTCAGATCTAAGTAACTTGTATTTATTATTCATTAATTTTAATTCAAGATAAACATATAGGTACAAAAAGTGCACTATAATTTTAATGCAATATAGCTATTACATTTTTAATCGAAGCAAAACACCATAAATAGTACTCGTTTGTTATTAAAACAAGCCTTTTGGAAAGTGTTTGATACTTGGTAAAATCACAACACGAAAACGGAAGTATGAAAACTAAAACAGAAGTAGATAGTAAAAAGAAAACAAGTACTGTTTGGGAATTTCACAATATTTTAGAAGATGATGACATAAAGAAATTTAAAAAAAAATTAAATTTCACTATTCAGTTGACTATTCGGCCAAAGTGGCCGAATATGCCGAATACCGAATAGTAATTGAATATTCGGTGCATCCCTAGCTGTAAATCATTAGATATTTAAAATTTCGAATAGCTTAGTATTTATAACAGGCCCAGTGGCTTAGTGGTAGTGCTTCGCATTGCCACGCCACAGGTCCGGGGATCGAATCCTAGGTTGACCTAGCCTTTCATCCCTTGTGTGGGTCGTTAAAATGGGTACCAAGCATGCTTGGGAACTAAACACTGGGTGTTCCGCGTGAGGCTGACCACCTTACCGGGACATATGCCTAGCATCCCAGAGCCCTAGGTCACGAAAGCTGAAATGGGCACGGCAGGCCTTGGCCCAGTAATGGGCTTTTGCGTTGGGGTGTTTGTTTTTAGTTTTTTAGTATTTATAACTTGAAAAGTCATATTTTTCCGGTCGGCTACTTTTCCGCAGGTGAGGTGGAAGAAGAAAACAAACTACTTAACTATTTCAATGTTAACTTATGAAGAAATTGTATAAATATTTTCAGCATCTACAATTTTTTGTCTATTGTTTCTAAACTTGTTGTCATGCTTTTAGTCTCACATTTGTGTGTATTTTTAAATCAAGTTTTTGTACATTGATTTGAACATTTATTGTAAGCTAGCAAGCAAAATAATTGTGATATATTAGATTAAAGTCATTTTCAAAAGCAGTATCAAGGATTTTGCTACACACAAACATAGGATTATCAATACCAAATCGTATCAACAAATTGGGAACCAATAGTTTAAAAGTAGTGGATGCTAGTCATGATAAACTTTATATAATTTCTCAATAGATTTTAACATTGGGGAAGTTAGTTTGGTTTTTGGAAGTTCAAGTCACCCTAACAAAAAAAGAGTATAATATTATATAGTCATTGAACTTTTGACAAATTTTATAATATTTTATTTCAGATGTGCCTTAGAAACAATTGACTACTTATCAGAAACTCTGGATTTTTCCGAATTTGCCTCGAGAATTTTGCAGCCTTTAGTTCGTAATTTGGATACAGTGCCTGATTTGCGTCATGTAAGTTGTTTTATATACTTCATTTATGGTATTTTATTATCATGCTCAAATTTCAAGATGTTATTACCTACCATCAATTTTAATATATATATATTTATTTATTTTAGACTGCCATGGATACCTTGTGTTCTATTGTCATACAACTTGGTAAAAAATACCAAATATTTATCCCCATGGTTCACAAAGTTTTAACTAAACATAAAATTAATCATCAGCGGTATGATGTTCTCATCAGCCGAATAATAAAGGTAAGAATTATAAGCTTTTTAAATCTTTAGTCTTATTCACCTTTCATTTATTTATCAAAGGTATCTCAGTGGCTGAGAGGTTAAACGTATCTGGCTCTCAAGCCCAAGATTGCGGGTTCGAGCCCAGCTGAGTCGTCGGATTTTCTGGATGGGAAAATCTTGGGCACGCATGTCATATGATTATGAGGGATGTAAAAGATCCCTGGAGGGGCCATTTGGCTTGGGTTCTCTCGGCAAAATGAAATCTTTTACATCCACAGAGAGCTCAGATTCATTGTAATCTGGGTGTCAAAATTGGTAGCGAGAGTCGCCTAGATGGTGCCACAAAAAATGGCTCTCAGTTCTGGGGAATATTCCCAGTCTGCAAAGACTTGACCACCAATGTTGTAGCCCCATTAGAGAAAAAAAAATGCTAATTGGTGAAGCGTAGTAATGTGCTAATAAAGTAAAAACTAATTATAAACCAATTAAAAAGCATCAATAAGATTAACGAATTTTTTTGAAATTTCAAACTAAAGACAAATTAAAAATGAATATACATATAGTTCATACACTTATTTTTTTACAATTGTTAGGAATAAAAAAAGTTCGGCTTCTTTATTACTGATTTCTTAAAAATTATATGATCATTAAAGGGTTTAATGTTCATTAAGTAAATCGTTACATTCATTTATGTTTTTTTCAGGGTACTGCTGCCGAAGAAAGTGATGACCTCCTTATGTTCCCCAAGAAGAAAATAGTATCCAAAGCCCCAGATGCTGATATCAGTGCTACCAGCATTGATATTGGAAACCCTCGCAGGAAGCTTCAGATAAATGTTTCCAACTTACAGAGGGTGATTATAGCTATACTTGATAGTTCCCTTAACCCTTTCAGTCCCAAAAATTTACTACACTACAAAAACATATGATATTCACAAAATAAGCTTATTTTAGGTAAAATATAAGATTTCCATTAAAAAAAATTCATTTAAATTTTTTATGTGGTTTTTGAAATAATGCCAAAATTTTTTAACTGTGGAAAACAACAAAATAAAAATATATATATTACCTAAAAACACTTCAAGTTATATATTTTAAGGTATCTGGCCATATTATTAAAAAAAATTTAATAATTATTTTAACCGAAATAGTTTAAATTGTGTTTTCAATATGAGGAACTGAAGTGAACTTGTCAAAAATCAGGTGAAACGCTTGTTAGCTATTTTCTGAATTAAAAAAATCGTAGTTCTGATTTCTATTGAGATTAATGTAAAATACTGTCTAATAGAACAGAGTGTGAAGAATCGAATAATGTGTGTTTAGATGTCAAACGGGGCGTAAACATTTAGAAAAAAAAAATATCGAAAGTGATGATGCCAAATGGCATCACTGGGACTGAAAGGTTTAAGGGGCTGTGCACGTATAATGTTATCAATTTTACAAACATACTCTCCCCTCCTTCACTTTATGATATCGTTATCAGGTACAAGAAAGAAAATTTAAGTTTTTAATTCTTTATCCCACCCATTCCTTCATAAAATTATTGGTTTACAGTCAATATCAATAGCCATAATTATCAGTAAGGTTTTTCTAAAATCGATTCATGATTAACAAAATTAATAAAAAATAGAATAATTTTAATATCGCGACTATTATTTCAATCAATCAAATATTGTATGGGTTTTGTGCCTTAAATTTCTTTTAAAAATGATTTCACACAATTAAATTTAGAAATAAACTCGCGAATATTGCACACTGTAAGAAAAATGAAAATAAATAAAAATGATAACGTTATCAAACTCAACCCCCTGCCTCCCCCCCCCCCCCTCGATATACTACGATGTCATTTTACTTACCACCTCCCCCCATAAAATGGGGAAATATACTTGCTAGCTACTCAGTCTCTGAACGTGTCTGCTTAGCAGTTAGTTGCCTGTTAATAATAGTAGCCAGATAATCCGCAAAGATTCAACTGCAAATAATCAGGAGTTTACTGTATTTGAAATCAAGACTGATTTTAATCAATTTGAAAATTAACTTCATTACCTCATTTGTCAAATGTATCTAATGTTCTAATGTCTCGGGTTTGGTTCAAGTTATCTCACAGATAGCAACTTTTTACAGGCATGGGCATCTTCTAGACGTGTGTCAAGAGATGATTGGCTGGAATGGCTGAAGAGAATGAGTGTTGTTCTTTTGAAAGAATCCCCTTCCCCAGCTTTGCGTTCATGCAGTGCACTTGCAGAATCATACGATCAACTGTCCAGGTAAGATCCTTTAAATTTCATATTTAAGAGCTGAATAATTTTTTAAGACTGACTATCAGGGAATGGGGTTTATGCACCTTTATCTCTCAGAGGGCTAGGAATAGTTCTTGTATATTTCTTTTAATCAATCATCACAGCTTGCTTCAATAATTTCATGATTGATTGTAAAATTTAATCATGTTTGATTATTTTCAACTATGAACTTATCGATTCATATCAATCATGAAATTATTGATTCATATCAACCATCAAAAAATTTATTAGTATCAATCCTGAAGTTATTGATTAATATCAATAACATAATTATTAAAATTGTATAAATCACATAATTATTAAAATTGTATCAGTCAGGTAACTATTTAAATTGTATCATTCATGTAATTATTAAATTTATATCAATCATGTAATTCTTAAAATTGTATCAATCATGTAATTATTAAAATTGTATCATTCATGTAATTATTGTATTGAAATTATAAAGCATCAATCATAAAATTATTAAATCAGATAAATTGTTTATGAATTTTTTCAAAATGTTTTAGGGACATGTTCAATGCGATCTTCCTATCTTGTTGGTCCGAGCTGGCCGAAACGCAGCAAGCTGAACTCGCAGAGAGCCTGCAGCAAGCACTGACTACTCAAAACATTCCAGAGATCACGCAGACTCTTTTGAATTTAGCTGAGTTCATGGAACATTGTGAAAAGGTATACTTTTTTTTTAGGGGGTTCGGTCTGTTGTATATCGGTAATGTCAAATTGGCCAATTGCAATGTACCTTTTCACAATAACTACTGATCAGATCATCTTAAAATTTTCAGTGTGTGTAGATTTTTTTAAATAAAATAAGTTTTAAAGTACCAAAAAAATCATGAAATTTTTCACTTTTTTGCCCCACGAATTTTTTTTCACTTTAGTTTTATTAAAATTTATAACCTCAGATTAATCTATACTATGTATTACATCATATAAAAAAAGTTTACGAGAAAACAGTGTAGTTTTTGAGAAAAGGTACATCGAAGTTCAAAAAATCAAGTTCTGAGAAAAACGCGTTAAGTTTTTATTGTTAACCCATTTCCTTACGAAGAATTTTTGCTTCTTCGTAATATTTGATTGGAAAAATATTTCCTATCGTCTTGATACTTTGTGACAGTATTAATAAATGTTGTAATAGTATTTTAAGCCGATAATTTTGTTTTTGATTTTTTCACCGATTTTGGGGTACTGTACCCCCTTAATAATTGAAACTTAAAGTTGATGAAAGTTCATTTTGCTTTTTCAACTGACTTTGCAAAGTTTGATTCTCACTGTGCCCCTTAAAGGCTTCTAAATTTCCTTTTGAAATATAAAAAAGAGCCTTAAACTCTAGTTTAACTTTTGCTGTATTTGAGGGGGTAGGAGAGGGGGGATGGAAGCAGGTTTCCCCAATCAAAGTCTCTGTGTTAGAATGTTAAAACAATTAAGTCTCACTGTGCTCAATAGAAAATAATTTTCTAGGCCAAATAACTCTGTATTAAATATTTTTACAAACGTTTTTTTTTTTTATATATAAGATTGGTTGGTGGCTTGCAGCAGTTTTTATAATTCCAGTTTTTGGTTGGAATATTTTTGAGGTTTTCAGTAAACAATTTTATGACAAAATATTCAAACCAATTTCATAAAGTAGAATTATGGAGCCCTGTAGGCCAGCTACATTTATCTTATAAAAAAAAAGTTAGTAAAAATATTCAATTCAGCTGAAGTTATTGAGCTTAGAAAAATTATTGTTTTTCTTTGGAGTAATATAGTCTTTGGTGTGGAGAACTGCTTCCATTTCCGCTGAACAAATTGAGGGTTCGACAAACAACAAAGTCAACAAAACAACAGTCAGACAAAAAGTTCGACAAACAACATACATACTATGTGTAGAGAGAGTTCCTGTTAAATATGATTCAAAGTCCGGAGCCTAGGACGGTGCCCCCAGAAGTTGTGTTGGGTGCCTACTCGGGTATCAGTCTATCACTTGATTGTGGTACTGAATCATGCCACCTGTCGCCAATATTCCTCCTGTAGCTTTTAGTGTAATAATTATTCAACTCAATGTAAATTTTCTAGGGTCCCCTTCCTCTAAAATCCACCTTGCTGGGAGAGAAAGCGATTGAGTGCCGAGCCTATGCGAAAGCTCTGCATTACAAAGAAGATGAATTCCACAAGGGACCAACAAGTGAAATTTTAGAAACATTGATCAGGTATGTATTTAAAGAAAAGTATTTTGGTTATGGTTTTTGCCAATGCACAATATATCCGTCTTTGGAATAGGCAAACTGGCTGAAGTGTAAACTTGTTTTTATTGTGTGAGATTAAAATTTCAATTTTGCACTGAAAATTTAATTTCTATATTTTTTAATTCAATTTATACTGCAGTTGATTATAAATGACTCTTCCATACATGAAATTTTAAGATTTAGTAAAATCATGAAATTTGTATTTTTTTTTTTTAATTTATATAATTGTTACGGGGAAAACCTGACAGGCAGGTTTAAGCTGTTTGTGTCCCTTTAGAGAGGGATATGCAGAAAGATTTAAGTAAAACTTATTTAATATACCTAAGTACTATAAGGTCTTTTCAGTGCATTAAAGGTCTAGAAGTATAATTTTTTTAAATTAATAAAGACAAAAAATAAAATGCCCTTACTTCACTGTATTTTTATTTTGTAATTTGGCAGGTTTACTGTTAGAAATTAAGCCAAATGCATCAAGTGATGTGAAGTATGAAAAATAACCTAATAAATTGCATTTCTTTTTCACACTTGGCATTGAATTTAGACAAGCATTGTTTTTGAATACACATATTCTATTTGATTGCATTACATATTTGAAAAGCATAAAGGGTCTTTTTGTTGACACCGACTCTTAAATTAAACTTGGAATTACTAATAAGTTTGTATTAATGTATGTTTCTAATTAAATAGTTCTTGATATTGTTGTTGTACTTTCATTTCACTTTGTTGTTTTGCACCGAGTTGTAAAGTATACGAATCAGAATATTTTTGCAGTATTAACAACAAACTACATCAGCCAGAGGCTGCTACTGGTGTTCTGGAGTATGCTATGAAAAACCATGGAGCTGACTTGGTAATTTTCAAAAAAGATTTCTTAATATCATTTTATATATATTTTTTATTTTTGTTACAGTTTTATTTTGTTAGATAAATTTAAAAGCACAATTTTTTAGCACATTTTAAAGTGAAATTAGTTATATACAGATTTCGTACTAATCCTGATATCTGCAAAAAATCCCGAATTTCTTATTTTTTTTTGTCCAAGGGCCTTTATAACTCCTGAAATTTAAATTACAAATCCTGATTTAAAGTTTTGTTTGTTTTCTGAACTATTATCATCTAATAATAGAAAAGAGTTTTGTAGATTTGTAAGATCCATTTATTTTGTATGAGCAAATTGCCAGTTCAAGAATATTTGAGATTTTGGCTCTCTCAAAGTTTAATATGCTTGTACTTTTTGCTGTTAGCAAATTATTAAAGTTTCCTGATTTTTAGCTTCCACACTACGTTTATAACGCAAAAAGTGGAGGGTTTTATAATCGTGCAGTCCGTCTGTCTGTCTGTCACCCACTTTCACAGAATGAACCGCAAGTCTCACAAACAAGTGGGATACGTCATTTTGAAGCAAAAAATCAGTTTAGGCTACATTCCAAATTTCATTAAGATATTTAAATTAGAAGTTTATTTAAAATTTAAATAACTAAAAATTTAATCTACATTGAAATAACATGCGAATTCCATTTTTATTCAATATTTCCACTGTTGCCATGACATCAAGCGCACGAGAAACTTAATTTAAAATAAAAATAAAATTCTTGAAAAAATATTTATTTTGTGATATAGTTCAATTTATATTGTTGTAATAGCACAATAAAGTTATTTTGAAAGTCCATCATATGTGAATGAAGAAAAATGCATAAAAAATTATAAATTTCCATAAAAAATATGCAAAGTTTTGTATTTATTTTTAAAGCAACAATTTTACTAATTTATTTTTCGAAATGTAAACTTATGGCTGCAAAAAGGTAATTTATTTAAATAGTACATCAGCATTCTACGAACTTCAAAAAAATTAGCAAACGATAAAGATTAATTATCAAACCTGCAAAAGAAGGTTAAAGAACATTATTAATTTTTTCTTGTTAAAGTTTGAATTAGAACTAGCTAAAGGCCCTGTTTGACAAATTTCTTTCTGAGGTGTTGTTGGTGTGTTTCCTTTTGAGCGTAAATGTTGTGTGGAAGCGGTGTAGGTGAAAGATTCTGTAACAAACCAACTTTTATGGTGCTACAAACGCTAATTTGTAGATCTTGGACTTTTTAAAAATTTTGATATCATCTGCAAGGTTTATTTGATTGTCGTTAAATGATCTAGATTTTAAAATGGTTAAAGTTATAAGATAATCAAGCATTTTCCATTTGCCAAAAATTTTGCAATATATTGATGTCCTAGTTTAAAAATGCGTGTTTATATTAGGTTTATTTTAGTGTGATAGAATGCTTTTTCAAGTGTATACAATACATACCTTTGTCTTTTTTTAATTCCTGAATTTGTGACTGTATTTCTAAAATAACTTTAAAACTCTTGAATTTCACTATTGAAAATGGAGTATGAACCCTGTTTAAGCTGCTAAGTAATTAAACTGGGTATTCTTTTTCAACGAAATACTATCTTTCTCTATTTTTACAGAAAGTAAAAGAGCGTTGGTATGAGAAGCTTCACAAGTGGGACAAAGCTCTAAACGCGTACCAGCAAGCAAGGGAGCAGCGACCGGAGGACATGGAGCTCATCATGGGCCAAATGCGATGTCTCGAAGTGCTAGGGGAATGGTGAGGACAACACCTGATCTCATAAATAGAAAATATCATCAATTTTGTGCATGAAACATGAGATTAATCCTGTAATTTTGTTTAGATCATATATAAAATGATTTTAAAAAAATACTTTCAGGGGTCAGTTATATCAACTTTCTTCTGAAACCTGGCCAACAGTAGAAGAAGGTGATAGAACAAAGATGGCTCCGATTGCAGCTGCGGCCGCATGGGGATTGGGTAAAGAAATTGTTTAAAAATATGTAGGGGAGAGTGTTGTACCTTGGGACACTGACAATTTCTAATAATCTATTGGCAATATTCATACATTATTTTTCTTCTAATAGTAACCTTAACCAACAGAAATCATCAAAATAAAATTTAACACTAGCATCATTGAATTGATGAATTGGTGACAAAAAATAATATTTCATTACCCCAAAGTAAATATTTTTCTCATTCTAATATAATTTTTTACCTTTGTACTTTTACAAAAAGTGAACTGCATTTTATTTTCTTCATAAAAGAGAAGATTTTAAAATATTTTGGTTATGAGAAAATAATGATAATGCATTTATATTGGCCACTATCTTGCTTTTATTTAAACCATGTAGTGTGTTGTACCTTGGGACAGTAAAACATATTGTATCATCATATAATGTTAAATAATTGGGACTTGCAATTTTGCTGTATAATTTAAATTATTCTTGAATTATGAAGTTTTATTTGTGTATTTCCTTGAAAAAACTGTAAAGTTTGTTTCCTGACACAAATTAGTTCAAGTGTATGACTATTGACTGAATTATAAAGTATGTCCCAAGGTACAACATCATATTGTACCTTGGGACAGTTTATCCTATCTACTTTAAATGAGTGGCAATTTTTTAATTTCAAGCTGCCAGAATTTAAAAATATATAATATAGAGGAATATATCGGTGTGTTGAAATACTGCTTTAAAATTTTTATTTTGACTATAATTATCGAAGAAAAAAATTAAAATGTAAAAATTGTCCCAAGGTACAACACTCTCCCCTATCTGTGATTAATAATTTAGCGGTCCATTACTTTGTAACTTTTTGGCAGATTCAATATGTATTTAACATTCAAATAGATTCATGCAAGTATTTTTAGTCCACTTAGTCTGCTTCACTGACACATTCCTTTAATTAAAAGCTTTTATTTTTAGCTCAATTTTATTGTTGTAGTGGGATTAGTGAAATGTCAATAAAGAAGTAGATAAATGGGGCAAATGAAGGTGGTGTGTTAGAAATTTGTGTTTTATTGTTTATTAATTTAATTTTTTTTCTTTTAAATGTTTTCAAATTTTGTCTTTTTATTTTATTCAGGTTTTAGGATTTGACAACACCATTATTTTTTCTTACTATTTTTTGTTTATTTCATTCTGTTTCAGATTTTAGAAATCACCATTAAGATAGATTTTTATCTTTTTTTTCTGAAACATGCAGTGTGCTTTAAGTACAGTTACACCCAAATACAAGTTGACCAAAAATAAAGAGCGTTGCTTTTTTTCTTGTAGCATATATTTCTAATGTTGAGTTGAAAATCTCTTACTCTTATTTCTTAAGCTTTAAACCTTGCTTTTAATTTTCTTAGGACATTGGGAAAGCATGGAAGAATACACAAGAGTCATTCCTCGTGGTACAACTGATAGTGCATTTTACCAAGCCATACTCTCAATTCATCGTTCGGAATTCCATAAGGCTCAACAGGTATGACAATTTCGTTATTTGTCTTTTTTACCTTCCACCCTACACATATAACGTAAAAAGTGGAAGATATTATAATCGCTCAGTCTGTCTGTAATAAGCTTGTAAATGTTTCTTTTAGAATTAATATGGTTTTTGGCGCCTTTTTTCCTGTTAAACATAAATGTTGTGCAGTAGCAGGTTAAGTGACAGATTTTCTTACAAGCTTACTTGTTTCTTTTTTAAAGTATTTTCAATGGAGCTAATCTGCGTGATGGCCTTATTCAAGTTTTAAATGGTTGCAACAGTATTCATTACAGTGTTTGGATATAATTGTTATGTATTTAGTATATTGTTAAGTATATGCAGTATTGATTAGCTATCAATGTCATTTTAAGCCACAGCATACTAAAACGAATTTCAAAGAACAAAACGCCAATTTCATTGCCAAAAATTAAATTTCCAATTTATACTTTTAATTCCTGAAACTAAACTAAAAATAAATTGAACTATTTTTCACCTATCCCATACTGTATTCTTTCTCCCATGTCATTAATATCCTCTCTACCAAATCCAAAATATGTCATTCCGATATTTAGTTCTATGGAATCTCCCAATTGCTGTCAGTACAATTAATGACTTTTAAATTTTCATTATGCATATGATCTTTTTTTAAATGCGATTTTTAAATGTTTCTTGTTTCAGTTTATTGATAAAGCTCGTGATCTTTTGGATACAGAGCTGACTGCTTTAGCTGGAGAGAGTTATAGCAGAGCTTATGGTGTAAGTAATCTATTTTTGCCATTCAAAAATTAATATGAAACCAATGTTTAGGTAACATTATAAATAACCTAATTCTGCATAAAAATTTTGTATTATTTTTTAAAAATTATGTGATAGTGTATATCACTTTTGGATCTGTCCAACTACGAGTAATATAATCAAAATTAAGCTACATGTCATTTCTTTTTCTCCAATGGGGCTGCAATTTTGGCGGTCAAGCCTTTGCAAACTCGGCATATTCCCCAGAACCGAGACAATTTTTATGTGGCACCATAGGCGACTCTCGCTACCAATTTTAACGCTCAGATTACAATGAATCTGGGCTATCTGTGGATGTTAAAGTATGCCGAGATTTAACTTTGCCGAGAGAACCCAAGCCAAATGGGCCCTCCAGGGATCTTTTACGTGCCACATTATCACATGACATCGGTGCCCAAGATTTTCTCATCCAGAAAATTAGACAACTACATTTTTACGTTATATCTCCAACTGAAAAGAAAGAATTTACTAGAGTAAAAAGTCCAAAAATGCATTTAACCCGAAAAAGAATAAGAGTTTATTTCTTTGTATCTATATATAATAGGTAGTATATTGGTAGCTAATAAATATGGCTTATTAAATTTTGACTAAGTCAAGTTTTGTGTATTCATGGAGCTTACATGCATGTTGCCAATCATGTTGAATTGATATTCTTCCTCCAGGCTATGGTTCATGTTCAAATGATGTCTGAACTAGAGGAAGTGATTCAGTACAAGCTCATTCCTGAACGTAGAGATGCCATCAGAGAGAAGTGGTGGGACAGGTTGCAGGTATTTTATTACATTGTTTGTGGGGAAAAAATACAACTGCTAAATCATGTGTGTAACAACACATAAGGAGCCAAGGTATGCTGTGCCCATTTCTAAAAATTGGAGGAAATTTGTAGATTCAGCAGATTATCCAGTTTTTTGTTATTTAAATTGACACAAAAACTTCATTTTTAGTTCCCAGTTATTATTATTTTTGGATATGAGGCATTATTCCTTAGCACCTTGAATGTATAGCATTTAGTTTTACAAGTAGCTTCATCTATTGACTTCAGTAACAATGAATAGTTTAACATATTCAGATTAGATCCTGCTTCTAATTATAGTTGACTAAAAGCTGAATAACCAACTGTCTTCACCTTTAGGGTTGCCAGAGGATAGTGGAGGACTGGCAGAAGATAATGCAGGTCCATTCGCTGGTGGTGAGCCCTCAAGAGGACATGCGGTCGTGGCTGAAGTATGCCAGCTTGTGCAGAAGGGCTGGAAGATTGGTACGTCTGTTAATCATTATTTTTGCTTGAAGGCTTTATTACTGGTGAATTTTAAAGGTTTATTGCTGAGGGTGATGGATATTATTGGGTTAAGTATATAAGCTAAAAAACTGACCCGGCAGTCTTGCAATAAGTTCAAAAGGAGCTGGGTAGCCTAATTGGCAAGGCACTTGCCTTGCACCAGCCGTTGTACACCTCCTTTTTTTCTAAGGGCCCTTGTAACTCCTGAAATTTATGTCTTATCTCCTGATATCTTTTTCCTTCTCCTTAAAAAATGTGACGATGTAATTTTTCCCCCCGATTACTTTACTCAAAATAAGTTCACTGCGTATGGGCAGTAGAAAAACATAGCTTGCACCTGGTGATATTAGTTAATGTCCCATAATGAACTGCATAACTCATTAGAAGATTTTTCCTTCTGTTTTATCATTTGAAGTGCAGTTTAGTCACTGGACTAATCCAATAATAAACAAACATATTCAATTTTATTCCTCGTTACCTCCTGAATTTCCATTGCTGCTCTCCAAAAAAACTCCTTAGAAATTCCTGAATTTCACTATCATAGACAGTATGAACCCAGTTGCAGGTGAAAGGTCCTAGATTGGGCATTTCCGAAATAAATACTATCCTATAAATGGTCTATGCAGTCAGAACTCGACCAATAGTTATACCCCATGTAGAGGGAGTGCAAATTAACTATACTAAGTCCCGACGTTGCATACGATGTCACCTGTAAAGGTTGAAGGTTACCTATTTAGGTGTTGGCTCGTCACTTGAATGTGGCTCTAATTTACAACACTCATCGCCAATAGACCTCATGTAGGCTCTAGTGGGACTTTAAAACAATTCTACTACGCTCAACTTTATGTTGAAATCTGTAATTTTTTGTTTTCACAAATTTGACATTTATTGTGGTGTGGTTAACATTTAAAAAAAAACATATATACTTGGGTCATTTATCCCATTTTTTTTTATTTGATGAACTGCTTTTTAAGCATCAAGTAATTTTAAAGTATACATATTTCATTTAAATATAACTTAAATTTTCAATGTAGTATATTAAATCACTTTTTTTATTATAAACAAATTTTGTATATTTATTTCATTCAGGCTTTGTCGAATCGAACCCTTGTGATGCTGCTTGGAGTAGACCCTGCTTCACACCCAAATGCCATTCTGCCCTGCACCCACCCTCAAGTGACCTTTGCTTACATCAAGCACATGTGGAAGAGTAACCATAAAGTAAGTGTCATTTTAGAGTTACAGTGGTGGCCAAAAGTGTGGACACATTTTGAAAGTTTCATATTTTTCAACTTTGTGTGATTACAGAATACATTAATTGTATATCAAATTAAACAATTGTGTATCAAATTAAAAGTAATTTAATCTTTATGAGGACCACTTTGTGCAAATGGTTGAAGCCGTCTATAAGACCTTTGGTCCCATTTTATCTATATCCATGGACACAACATCATCATCATCAAAGTAATTTAATGTAGAATGACAAATAAATACAGTATTACAATATCTGCATTACGAATAAGTTATGCAACTAATAGTATGATCTTTCTTAGTTTTGCAAGTCATTGAACCACCGACTTGTATTGCAATTTCAGCATAAGAGAATCCATTGATTGTGCTTGTTTGTTCAACTAAAATGAGCATAACTTGATTTGTAATACAGATACTTTAATTTTGTTTTTTTTAATGAAATTCTACATTAAATTACCTTCAACTTAATATTTAAATGTTTGTAGTTAAACGAAATTTATTAGATGCAAGAACACTGGTAACAGTTAAAACACGTGAAACTTTCAAAAAGTGTCCACACTTTTGGCCACCACTGTATATGTGCCATATCCATTGATTGGAGTAATAGGTAATTGGTATCGGGTAACAGTTATTTTTTTATTTAAAGCAGAATAACACCATTAGATTTTTCAGAAAGTAATTCTGTAACTTAGTTCAGGGTGGTAACAGAACCTGGAAATCAGGGAATTCTCATGGAATTTTGCAAAATATCAGGGATCAATCTCTCTCATAAATCATGTTATAATATGATTCTCTGATCACATGATTTCTCTAAACTTATTCAGATTTTCCGAAATGTAGAAAAGTTAGGTAGATTAACTCATAATCCGGAAAATCGTAATTCTCGCAAAGTCTGGATTAAATTTTCTATACTGCATTTAACCCTTTCGCTACGAAGGATTTTTTCCCCCTCGTAATATTTGATAGGAATAACATTATCGAATCCTTAGTTGTTCGGGCGTCTTGGGCCGCTTCAGTTAGGAAAGGGTTAATTGTTATAACTATATTGCATGTTTTCTAGGTAATTGTAAAATCAGGGAATTTATTGGGAAAGTATCGGGGAAATCACAGAATAAAACTTCTCCGTGCTACTTCCTTGCGCAAATATTTTCAACAGAGTTTGGCTTAAATTTAATTATATGAAACTTAATTTTGAACAACATTGAGTTTTCTTTCTTGACTTTTCCTGATTATCAATATTTCTTGAGTCTATTATTTAAAAAAATTAGAATTCAATTTTTTTTGTGGTCCGTCTTTTTTGAATGTTAGTTTTATCTTGAATGAGTTAAATCTGTATTTCAGCAAAATGCATTCAAGCAACTTCAAACTTTTGTGAACGTGTCCTTGGCGTCTCAGGAATACAAAAACATGAACAGCGGATCTCATACTACTGAAATCTCCAAACTTCTTTCAAAGTAAGATTCTTATGGATGTTGAATATAAAGTCTATATAAAGTTTTCCTGTTAGTGATTCAATAAAAGTAAATTTTGTGTTTTATATTTATAGTTAATTTTTTTTTCATATTTTGGATTTTTTTAAATTCTTAAAGTTATCAGCATACCTACTTGTGATGCTTTGTAGGTTCAACACTGTAATTGGCATGTTTTATGCCTTGAGTGGTAACCATCTACAGGAATGAAAATGAGGCATTGATTGGTTAATGAATGTAGTGGGCTGGGCTTTACCATGACATATTACCAAACATAAAAACCATTACTGATGGTTTAATGATATCCAGACTTGAATCTATGTCTGGTTAAACAAGCCAATTGATTTAGTTTGGTTGAGTACTTTAACCCAAGAGTACATGCTTACATACTAATGACTACTAATTTACCATGACCTTCAACGCACATTTGATTTAATTCCTACATGATTGGAGCAGAAATCAAATAAAGCAGATTTTATTACTGTTAGCCAGTAGGGGCTGGGGAGCCCAGTCTGTTAAGCATTAGCCTATCATGCGGAAGGTCCCGGGTTCGGGCATCGGCAAAATAACTGCCAACCGGTAAAACGGCCGTGCCACCAAAATGTCCGACTAATAATACTCCGTGTTGAAGGAGTACACATTAAATATGCTCCAAAGTCCCAACGCTGCGTACTATATCGTCCTTAACATTTGCTTTGGATGCCTACTCAGGTGTCGGCTCTTCTCAGGTTTTGGCTCAACTGTGGTTCTAAAATACGCTCGTCACCAATAGCCCTCGTGTAGCTCTAGTGCGACCATATATTCAAACTAAACTGAAATGTTAGCCAGTTGCTCACTATCCAATAAACATAATAAAACAATAAATGAAACTTAATAAACTTGTCTTATAGTAATAATCATTAAAACCTTTGTCTGACCAAACTATTTTCTAAATTCATATGTATCCTTTACTCAATTGCTTAGTTAGTGTTTTAATTGTGTACTTGAACTCACAAATTTGTTTTCTTTCCTCAGGTGTTACTTGAAACTCGGTGAATGGGAGGAAAACCTGCATGGAATCAACGAACTTTCGATCCCTCAAATTCTACAGTTTTATTCTCAAGCCATGGAAAAAGACAGGAATTGGTATAAGGTAGGGCTTTTTGAGCTTTAAAACAATGTGCCAAAAAACAAGGTTTGGGAAATTTTGTTGTTGAAATTATACTGGACATTGTGTCATTTTAATTATTAATATATTTTAATTTTAAAATGTAAAAATATCGATAGTTTCTTGGAATAACTATAACTAGATTCATATACCCAGTAATGGTGTTTACTTGATTATGCAGCTGACAGCTATGCTATAGTAACCGTCTTAATTTAAAGATATTCATTGTTTGTATTGCAAATATATTAGAATTTTTTTTTGAAGTACAAACTTTCTATTACAGCATAAATACACTTCTTGCCAACCTAAGTTGTGTAAATAGAAATATGCTGTGGAGAAGATCCTTCCGCACATGTAAAGAGTTCCATAAATAATTTGTGAATCCACCCAGAAAACATGTTTAAAACATTAATTTCATTTAAGGTCTAACAGATTTGAATATCATTTGTTAAAATTTCGTAATTTTATCAGAATGAAAAGTATATTTTGGTTAAATTGTATTCAGATCATTTTGTATGTAAATATTACTTTACAAGAGTTTCCAACTAACGGACCAATCGCGCTTTTCCCCCTGCCTTTTCACCCTTTGTTTTTACCCAAGTTAGGTTGGCACAGAGTGTAGTCCTCGATTTGTTTACATTTATAAACAATAAACAAAATTAAATGGTTGCATAATTGAACTTAAAATTAACCAAATTATACAATTAAAGTTCTGTTTTATATCTAACCAGTGTTTTATATTTAACCAGTAAAATACATTCTCCCATGCCTTCTTGTTTGCAGGTAGCCCATGCATGGGCCTACATGAACTTTGAAGCTGCCCTCTTCTACAAACACCAGGAACAACAACAGAAGCTTCAACTTGATCCGGAGGGCATTGACGCTATGGAAGGACCCAGCCATGCTCAAAGGTCGCTCAATGTCGCTTCGGTAAGTTTTAGTCCTTTCCAATTAAATATTTAAATTTTATACTCCTATTGATTACAATGCAAGCATGTCATGTTCTTTTTTTATTTCTGAAAGTCTTAACATGTTTTCAAACATAGTTCTTGAAAATGTTTCAATATTTTCCGTGTTTCTTTGCAAGTACCGAGTGGTTATAAAATGACGCTCGCTATTCAGAGTGGTCTGTAGCTTGAATGAATAATCCAAATGCAAAAAAACTTTAAGACATTTACTATTCAAGAAGGGGGAGAAAGAAGGGAATCATAAAAAAAAAACTTTTCTCTTGACCAGGGTTCTTAATTACGAGGCGTAATTGGATGTGTTGGCAGTAATTGGCTACACCTCGTAATTTAGAACCTTGGTCAAGAGACGAGTTTCTGTTTTATGATTCCATTCTTTTTCGAAAAAACAAACTCGTCTCTTGACCAGGGTTCTAAATAACGAGGCGTTATTAGCTGTGTTGGCCATAATTGGCCATAATTGACTACGCCTTGTAATTTAGAACCCTGGCCAAGAGACGAGTTTTATTTTTTATGATTCTATCTTTTTTTTATGATTCCATTCTTTTCCCACCCTCGTGATTAGTAAGTGTCTCAATGTTTGATGCATTTGGATTATTCATTCAAGCTACAAATCACTCCGAATAGCGAGCGTTAATTTTATGATCACCCTGTATTATCCACACTTTAGAATACTAATAATGTATAATTTCTTTAAGAAATTATGTATAACAATGTTACCTTTGTTAATTATTGCTTTAATTTCCAGTCTACCGAGCATGTTCGAATGTATGCCGTCCCAGCCGTCAGGGGGTTCTTCCATTCCATTGCACTTTCATACGGAAGTTCCTTGCAAGATACCTTGAGGCAAGAACGCTCATTATTTATTATCATTTAATAAATATGAATCTAGAATATACTTATGTTCCATCAGAGTTTTAAAAAAAACCACCAGTATATAAAATGCAAATAAAACATCTTAAAAAAGCATACCGCCGCTTCTGGACTTTAACCAAATTCTGTGAGTGTTCAATGCATTAAAAGAATAATGAGAATGAAAGAAACTTTTTAAAAGATCTTTTAACTTTTCATTTGCATTTTATAAATTGCTTTCCAAAACTCTTAATAACGCAAAGGTTTTTGTACCTTTTCATTCTTGATGTTGTGTATGTCGATTATATACTGATTTTTCTTCAATTTTATCAAACTAGGGATTGGAAAGTTACTTCTAAAAAGTGGTTTGACAATTCATTCTTATTTATTAATCTTCTAGACTTCTTACTTTGTGGTTTGATTATGGACACATGCCAGATGTAAATAAAGCTGTGATTGAAGGTTTAAAGACCGTGTCGATTGAGACTTGGCTTCAGGTTAGTAATATTTTGATTGTATGAATGGCAATGTGTTTCTTTTTCTGACTATTATGTTGAAAAACTGAGTATATTTAGGTACTTTAAACCTCTTTTTTTTGGCCGAGATTTAACGTGTTGGCCTCATAAGACCAAGATTGGGGGTTTGAGCCGCGACTAATTCGTCGGATGTTCTGGATTAGTGATCTTAGGCACACATGTCATATGATTATGTTATTATGTGGCATGTAAAAGATTCCTGGAGTAACCATTTGGCTTTGGTTCTCTTGGCATACTTTCACATCCACAGAGAGCTCAGATTCATTGTAATTTAAGCATCAAAATTGCTAGCAAGAGTCGCTTAGATGGTGCCACATAAAAATGGCTCTCAATTCTGGGGAATATGGTGTGCATGCAAGAGCTGGACCGCTATTAATGCAGCTACATTGGAAAAAAAAATCTGTCATACTTTAACTATTTTATACTTAAACTATTTCATACTTTACTATTTTTAGATACTGTAAATGGCATACGGTTTGACAAGGAAAGGGAGGAAATTAAGTTAACTAAGATTCACCACAACTTAAGAATCAAAACTTATCGCAATCTGACCTACTTTATAAATGTAGTGTTGAATGTAAAAGTATTTAAACCCTATTCCGGGTTCGGAAAAAAATTATATTTAAAAGTTTGTTGTAGTACTGAATCGATTAAAAATTATTTAACTATCTTCACCCTTTCAGTCCCAATGACATTTTGGCATCCCATCATTATAGATTTTTTTTTTCTGATGGACTATAGCTGTTTATGATAGCAAAACGGGCATCATTTGATTCTTCGAACTTTTTTCTATTAGAAAATATTTATTAATCCCAATAGATGTCAGTCCTATAACATTTTATTAATTTTAATCAGAAAGATGATGATGCCAAATGGCATCACTGGGACTGAAAGGGGGGTTAAACATGAAGAATCTCATATTTAGCCATTTCTTCCAAACAGGTCATCCCCCAGCTGATAGCCAGGATAGACACCCCACGCCAGCCTGTTGGTGAAGTCATCCACCAACTCCTGATGGATATTGGCAAGCACCACCCCCAAGCCCTGATCTACCCCTTGACTGTCGCTGCAAAGTCGACAGTGCCCGCAAGAAACCTGGCTGCCAACAAGGTCTTAGATAGCATGACGAAGCATAGCGGGACGTTGGTTGAACAGGCCAAAATGGTATGTTTTTTGGTGTAAATTAATTGCTGACTATATTCTGTCTATCCAGAATGTGAGCTTCGAAAGCATTTTCCTCCCCCATTCCCTTGTGTGGTTTTCTTCGAAACAACGTGAGCGTGTTTCCCCCCACCCTACTGGGCTGGGGAGCCTAGTTGGTTAAGCACTCGCTTAGTATGCGGAAGGTCCCAGGTTCGGGTCCGGGCATCGCCAAAATAGCTGCCGGCTTATAAACGGCCCGTGCAGCCAAAAATTTCCGACGAATAATACCCCCGTGTATGGGAGTGCACGTTAAATATCCTTCAAAGTCCCAACACTGCCTATGATGCAGCCCTTAATGGTTGTGTTGGGTGTCATTTCAGGTGTTGGCTCGTCACTTGACTGTGGTTCTAAAATACGACGCCCGTCGCCAATAGCTCTCGTGTAGCTCTAGTGCGACGATAATTCAAACCTAATATTTTAGGTAACCTTCCTTTGAATTCTGTAGTGGTATCGAAACTGAACATCTTCGTCTTTCAAAATATTGAAATGCGTAAAAATCCATGAGACAAGCATCACAGCTTTTCTTGTATGTTTTCATTCCTCGTCCAAAAAAGTAAAAAAAGTCATAATAATATCTCGTATAGTTCCAGAGAAAAATGTTCCTGAAGTTAGGAAAATTAACTTGGGCGAGATAGGACCTTCCGACTCCCCTTAAATGCTAACTTTTTTTCAACTTTTACTAATAATCGAAGTATTTCCCTCCCCACAGGTGAGCGAGGAGCTGATCAGGGTTGCCATATTATGGCATGAGTTGTGGCATGAGGGGCTCGAGGAGGCTTCGCGGCTGTACTTTGGCGAGAAGAACGCCAAGGCGATGATTGCAACACTCGAGCCCCTACACGATCTGGTGCAGAGGGGGCCGCAGACCCTCAAAGAGACTTCTTTCACGCAGGTATGATTTTCACTATTAAAATGTACAAAATGTTCCGAGTCTGAAGGTATGCATATAAGATATGAAGAGTACATGGGAAGAACCGCTTGATTTCTTTAGAGTCTTTCCGTAATTGTGGCTGCTTGGCGGACATTGGCGCCCGAAAACCGGTTTCTCTTTCGGTTCTTCATTTGAGGTACAAACGTCTGTGTTGTATCCATTTAGCTCTGGCGTGAATCAGGGTTGCCGCGAAAGATAAACAAAGCAAGTAACTGGTTTCTTTACGCCAGTTTAGGCTATATTCTACGAAATAAAGTGGTTCTTCCCGTGTACTCTTCATATATGAATTTCTAAATAACTAAATTAAAAACTAAACTCCTTGGCGCAACAGCCATGTTAGAGGGCCAAGACCTGTCATGCCCATTCTAGCTTTCGTGCCCAAGGGCTCTGGGGTGCTAGGCATACCATATGTTCCGGTTAGGTGGTCAGCCTCACACGGGACCCCAGTGTTTAGTTCCCAGGCATGCCTGGAACTCATTTTATCGACCCACTTAAGAGATGAAAGGCTGAGTCAACTTGTCCAGTCTTGCTCTACTGCAAGTAACACATTGTGTTTTTTAGCCTCTTTTAAAATTGCCTCCCAGGACAATAGATTATTGTTTAGTTTCTGTCGTTTTCAACAAACAGCTATTGAAGGGTGCTGTGATTAATTTGCTGGGTCTGTTTTCAAACAAAGTTAGATTTATAGTAAACTGACTTTTGAATGCTTTAACAGTTAGTGTGAATTAAAAAAAACATTTATTTGGAATAGTTTTGTGCACTCTCAAAATGAAGACTGTTGTGTACTTTCAGATTATTTATTTTTATGTATTTTAGTTATACTTCAAGAAGCTACCCTTATTTGCAGGTTTCCTTTATTGCAGCCTAGCAAAAACGCGTAGCCTTTAAATTAAAGTTGTCAAGTTATAATTATGAAATCAGCAGAAAAAATTAGTCTATGAATACAAGAATATATTTAATCCCTCTGCCTTCTATGGATTCTGAATAAAATGCGTTTAGTTCTTTAAAAATTACAAATATTTGGTGTTTTAGCATCAAGATGTAATTATTATTTTCGTCAGATTTGCTGCATCCTGATACTATGTAATATTTTAAGGTACAAGTTTTATCGAATTAAGTTTTAAATTTATCGTGGTTTTTCATTTGATCAACAATGTTTTGTTCCCGGCCAGTCGTACGGGAGGGAACTGTTGGAGGCCCACGAGTGGTGCAAGAAGTACCTGCGCTCTGGCAAAAATGTCTGACCAATTATACCCTGTGTAAGGGAGTGCACGTTAAATATCTTTCAAAGTCCTAACGCTGCGTACGACGTCGCCCTTAACGGTTGCGTTGGGTGCCTATTCATGTGTCGGCTCGTCATTTGACTATGGTTCGAAAATATGACGCCAATAGCCCTTGTTAAGCTCTTGTGTGATGATAATTCAAACCAAACTGAAAGCAGCTTGATTGTACAATATATATTGATTGTAAATGTAATCGTAAGACAAAAATGAAAAAAAATGCAAAAAGTGAACAAATGAACAAAAATATTTAAACATTTTATTTTTGTCTTGCTATTTATATTTACTTTTAAAAAATAACTTTCCAATATCTGAATTTGGGTGTTGTTTTTTCTTTGTTTTGTCCCACCAGTCATACGGTCGAGAACTGTTGGAGGCCCATGAGTGGTGCAAGAAGTACCTGCGCTCTGGCAACATCAAGGACCTGACACAGGCCTGGGACACTTACTACCATGTCTTTAGGAGAGTTGCGAAGCAACTACCCCAGGTAGGGGACATCACTTCTTCCTTTTTATATGTTGAGGAGAGTATTCTCCTAGTAGGGTCACCGAAGGTGTGAAGGCCATTCCGCTATGCTCAGCTAAGATTTGCAGGTACGGGCAGGGTTGGCACAGTATTTACCATACGAGGTTTTTAGTGGTATTTACCATGGTTTTTACCGCCTTGGTAAAAACATGTTTTTCCCACCTTCTGAAATAACATCACATTCACCCCCCTAAAAAAAACATAAATTAATAATTTATGTTCTTGTTGATGATGAATTCTAGGTTTCTTTATATTATGGCATTGATATGTTTGAAGGACAAATATTCCATTAAATTACATATTCTCTTTTCAAAAATATTAATACCACAATAGGGAGAAAAAAACATGTTCAATTATACACACATGTGTGTCAATATAGGTGTGTGTATACATATTATAAGCTTAAACAAAATACAGATTGTCAAATATTTATTTTTAAGCATACAAAATATAATGGTTTTCTCCCAGTAAATACCTAGTTTTTACCATGCCTTGGTAAAAAATACTTTTTACCGGTAATAACCCTACCCTAGGTACGGGAGCCAAATCAGACTTCTACCTTACGGTGCTCCGGAACCCTGATCTACAGAAGCTGTACCCCTTTTTTATAGGTGCTGATAGCGCCATACAGTCCACTTTAAGTAGGCTCGTAAGTGGACACATCAGGTGTCTCTCTTTTATGCTTGGACAAAAGAGATATTCAATGTGCACGAGGTGTAATACTGCACAGGCTTCTCCAGATCACATTTTACAGTGTCTTGGTCAGGAGAAGAATGACCTCTACTCTAGTCTTATACTTGTGTTTGATTCCTTGAAGACTTTCAAGCTCATTTACTTGGTCTAGAATGCGAATGGACCAAGAGGAATAAGTCAACAACAACAACTCCTTCTTTTGGCTTCTTTAAGTTTAAATAAGAAGATATTTCCTTCTGTTTCATCATTTAAAGTGCAGTGTCGCTAGACTAATACAATAAATAATATACAAACATATTCACTTTTATTCATCCTGATTTTCCATTGTTGCACTCCTGAAATACTCCTTAAAAACTCCTTTATCATCGATAGGGTATGAACCATGCTAACAGTATGAGTGTTGTTCTTTCCCCAGCTTACCTCTCTGGAATTGCAGTACGTGTCTCCTAAGCTCCTCCTGTGCAGGGACCTGGAGCTTGCCGTCCCCGGCTCCTACAACCCCAGCAGGCCCGTCATCCGGATTCAACGTGTGGAGAGCTCCCTCCAAGTCATCACCAGCAAGCAGAGGCCCAGGAAGCTCAGCATCAAGGGTACTTGGTTTTTTTGTGTGAAATTAGTCTAGAAGTAGAACAGCATTTTAACTTCCTTCATATTGTAATCTACAATTAGACGACGAAGCAACTTATAAACATCCATTATCTCTAGGGATAGACCGATGCATCAGCGATAGTTTTAAAATTTTACCATCGGGGGCCGATGGTAGAAAAGTGAGAAAAGAAACAGCCTTAAAAAACATCAGCCGACCGATGTAAATCAATGGGTTTTTTTTAAATCCTACATTTTCCTCCCGATTGGGGGGTCTCTACGATCAAATTGCCTCAACTCTTTTGGATCGCCATAGTTCCCCAACTTAGGGACCCAATGAGTTCCGCGACTTACGAATCTCCGGAGTTCTGCGACTGTCGGATCCCCGGAGTTTTGCGATTTTCGGATCCCCGGAGTTTCATGACTTTTGCTTCCCAAGACTTACAGTTTTTAAAAAATATGGATATCGGAGGAATCGTAGGGATATTTCCTATTTTTTTATGGATTACACATGGATTTACCAAATTTTGTATTTTGGTTTTTCCATCGGCTGATGTAATTTTTAAACAATCGGCATCAACCTATTTAAACGGTTGTAAAAGTTACTGTAAAAGGTCAAAAAATGTTCTAAATAGGTTAAGAAATTAGATTTGACAAATCTGGCAGACACCCTGTTTCTCAATGGGTGCATATAACTTACTGAGAATTCACTAATTTTATTGTTTTATGCTCAGTGTATGTTATATGACTTTATATATTCGTTTCTTTGCAGGCAGCAACGGCAAGGACTTCATGTTCCTCCTGAAAGGTCACGAAGATCTCCGCCAGGACGAGCGTGTGATGCAGCTCTTTGGGCTGGTCAACACACTCCTCATCAAGGACCCAGAAACCTCCAGGAGAAACGTCACGTGGGTGGAATTCCATTTTTTAAAAGACTAGTTGCTAAACTTAGTAATAAGTGTAGTATAACCACAGCGTCATTCAAGGGACCACAATGTTTATGATGTTACAAACGAGCAACTTTATAAACGAAGTTGAATACTAAGTTTAGTTAATCATGTAAAATACATATTATATGCACATATTATTAATTAAAGTTATAAAATCACATCTATTGAATACATTTTAACTCTATGTGAATTTTTATAGAAGTTTAGTTTTGAATTCCCTAGTAAATTTTGTTAGGTCAAAAATAAATTTCAAATTGGGCTACTTTTTGCACTAATTGCAAATAAAATAAAATATAATTAAAAGATTTGATTTATTTTTTTTCTTTTAAGAAGGCATTATAGATATCATACAAACTTATAATTTTAACTTTATAACTGAGGATTTAATCAAAAATTGTCGTTATGAGCAAGAAATTCTAACATTAAGTTCTATAATTGTGGTTTACGATTATCAAAAGTCATTAATAAATGGATCGGACCCTTTATCATAGTTATATTTTAGAGAATGTGAATTTATAACTAGACCTTTCATTTATGATATTACAAACAAATTTTTTAATTGCTCATTGTTATCAATATACTTTAAAATTGAATTGGGGTGGAAAAATGGTGGGTATGCATGGCAAATGATTACATGGCAAGTAAAAGATCCATTGAGTGCCCATTCAGCTTGGGCTTTCTATGTATACTTTAGCTTCTACAGAGAGGTCAAATTCATTGTAATCTGACCATAAAATTGGTAGGGAGTGTTTCCTAGATTGTGCCACAACAAAAATGGCTCTCAGTTCTATAGAATATGCTGAGTTTTGAAAGGTGGCATAGTACACAATAAAGCAGCTTGGTTGGAATTTTTGAAACATTTAATATATTCTAACATTTCTTCAATACTAACAGGATCCAGAGGTACAGCGTGATACCGCTGAGCACCAACAGCGGTCTGATTGGCTGGGTCCCCCATTGCGACACTCTGCACACGCTCATTAGGGACTACAGGGAGAAGAAGAAAATCCTGCTCAACATTGAGCACAGGATCATGTTGAGGGTGAGAATATTTGGCTGTGTTAAAGCTGTTTTTCTTTGTAATAATTAAGATAGATTGACTTAATATTGGCTGTGGGAAGGCTCTCTTTCATTCTAAATGTTAACTGAGTTCAATTATTATTGACTGCGTTGAAGCTTTTTTCTTTTTTAGACTTAAGATAGCTTCACTTGTTTTTGGTTGTGTTAAAGCTCATCTTTTTTTTTTACTCAGTGGCTTCGCTTATTATTGTTGTTCAATGTTGTTAAGAGTTATATTTTAAAGAATTAAATTTAAGTTTCAATTACTACTGGCTGTGCTAAGGCCTCTTTTTCTTTCTAATTGTTAACTGAGTTCAATTATTATCGACTGCGTTGAAGCTTTTTTCTTTTTTAGACTTAAGATAGCTTCACTTGTTTTTGGTTGTGTTAAAGCTCATCTTTTTTTTTTACTCAGTAGCTTTGCTTATTATTGTTGTTCAATGTTGTTAAGAGTTATATTTTAAAGAATTAAATTTAAGTTTCAATTACTACTGGGTGTGTTAAGGCTCTTTTTCTTCCTAATTGTTAACTGAGCTTCAATTGCTATTGGCTGTGTTAAATCTTTTCTTTTTTAGACTTAAGAAAGCTTCACTTGTTATTGGTTGTGTTAAAGCTATTTTTTTTTTACTCAAGTAGAAAGCTTCGCTTGTTATTGTTGTTCAACGTTGTTAACAGTTATATTTAAAAAAATTAAATTTTAGCGTAACGCCAAACTGCACCTAAAATATCTGTGAACAGTGGCGTGAGAAGTAGCAAAAAAGTAACCAAATTTTTAATTACTTCAGTTACTTTTTGAAAATATGACACCGTCACTCGATGTTACCAGGAAAGAGTAATTGTTACAGGTAATGGCGTTGCAATCCCTAGTATTTTTGTTTTCAATTTCCATGGCTCTTTCTTAGAATTAGAATATGATGGATTTGTCTTAGTCACACATGTTTGAATGTTCTTGTTTATAGATGGCTCCTGACTATGACCATTTGACTTTAATGCAAAAAGTAGAAGTATTCGAGCACGCTCTGAAGAACACCAACGGAGATGATCTGGCCAAATTGCTATGGCTTAAAAGTCCAAGTTCTGAGGTAAATGTTTTGAGCTGTAACTTCTATATACAGGGTCAGGCAAATAAAAGTGGCCCCAGTCTAGAGATAGGAATATGTTGAAATGCTTGGCGAGAAAAACTCTTGAAGCCACCTGAAACCTGTTTTTGCATGGGTTGGATCGGATTATTTTCACATTCGAGCTACTCATAGACTAGTGGCGAGTCCAAATCTTAGTTCGTATTGTATGAAGACGTCCCATAATGCAAATTTTGTGTCTTGCAATCAATTTAGAATGTTTTGTATTACCAAAAACAAAAAGGTCCGATTCTCTAGGATTAATAATGACCGAAGCAATTAAATAATAACTAGTGGGAACTTTTCTTGATCAGCTCTACAAACCTTGTTTATATTTCATTTCAACTAGCTTCTAAAACCGTAGCGTAGTTGCCGGCAAATAAGTCGTCAGGCGTTTCTTTGGGCTTAATATTGAACAATCAATACCTTCAGTTAGCAAGCCTGTTTTGTGCTGGTTTTAGACTTGGCAACATTTCTGTCGTATTCTTATCTCTAGACCAGGGCCACTTTTGTTTGCCTCACCCTGTATTATATAACAAGTTAATTTCATGTTAGATGAACTTCGTTAATTTCATGCAAAATTACAGTTTTTGTAGTGTAAAAATTGATTATCACTTCAACTTTTAACATGAAATGAAAAAAAATATATAGAATAGTTTATCTACATTTACTGCAATGAAATAATGTAACTTTTTTCATTATTTAATTAGATTTTTTTCAAATTTAAAAAAGTTTTTTCTAACTTGTGACTTGCACTAGAAAAATCTTGTTAGATTAGTCTTCCATGTTTATTGATTTAGTTATGTGAAAGGAACACTTTAATGTGATTACATCTTCATTATAAATTAATGTTTTTTCCCCAAATTATCCTGATGCAGTTTATTATATACTTTTTCATACCTTCTTCGAATAAAATATAACATTTAAATATCAAATGCTTTACTTACAAAAGAAACTAGTTGCTCTATGCATTTTAACTTTCTTTTTTAGGTGTGGTTTGACCGCCGAACAAACTATACGCGTTCCCTAGCTGTAATGTCCATGGTTGGATATGTGTTAGGACTTGGAGATAGGTAAAACTTTGATTTTTTTTTCTTAATTTAAAGTTAATATCCTTTAAAGTGAAATTTTTTTGCATTGAATTACATATTCGAAAATTGTATTAATATGCAATATACTGCTGTATTCAGGTATACTATAGTATCTAGACTGAGAGTTAGACCAATTGTTGCAAACACTCAATTACTCCTATGAGAAAAGAAAGTATACTGAAAGATGCAAAAATGGTCCAGAATAGTTCATCAGTTTTTCTTCCATACTTGCATTTTTAATTGGCTTGTTTCACATGAAGTAAATAATTCCTTTCAATCCCGGATCTGATTGGTAGTTTGGATGGGTGAGCTCCTCCCACTACATTGATTATCCAATCAAGACGAGACCTTATTTTCTTTTATTTAGAACTGTTTCCAATCAAGACATGAAACGCCCATTTCACGTAGTGTATTAAGTGAATTACTCAAACGAAACATAAAAATTCGAATATATTTTGTTAAGGTAATTTTTTTATTTAAATTTTCAATTTTGTAAGAATGAATCTATCTAGTTTCTAATATGTTTTAATTTACCATTTAGACATCCCTCTAACTTGATGTTGGACCGTCTGAGCGGTAAAATCCTGCACATTGATTTCGGCGACTGCTTCGAAGTTGCCATGACGAGAGAGAAGTTTCCGGAAAAGATTCCGTTCCGTTTGACCAGGATGCTGATTTATGCTATGGAGGTATTAATTTTCGCTAGAATAGATTAAAAACTTTATTTGACTTATTTTGTTCCTGTATGTAGTTTGTAGAATATTTAGTTTTAAAAAACTTTGAGTTGAATTGGTTATAATTATAAGTTATCTTGTTTGGTTGGTATATATTTACGATAATTAATAATTAATTAAGATAATTGATAAGTAGTTCTCAGTTTTTAAAATAATTTTTTTAAAAATATATTATGATTAGACCACTGAACTGAACTGAAATTATGGAAAAAGCATCAAAACTCTCGCCAATAGGGTTAGTGAAGCACTGCAACCCTGTAAGAGCAACTCAACTTTTGACGCCAATCCTATACTTTAGGAGTTAAACTCGGCATTTAATACCAACTTTTAAACTAATTTTTTAAGCAGAAAATTGATATATTATTGCTTTAGGAGGTTTTTCATATAATAAAGTTTTGGAAACATGTACTTAAAAAAATAGAATTGCAGGATCCCATTCTTTAAAACTTAAATTCCTTGGAGTACTATTCTTGGCGAGCGATTTTGATTGATCCAATGAAAACTGTGAAGTCAATTGTGATTGGCGAATTCATGCCAAATGTGGCACATATTCTCCCTAAATCTAAATTCTCCCTATTTATGTTTGTGGTGACTTGGCCCTTGAATGTACTTTCATTCAACAAACAAAACTTTTAATTAGCTAGACAATCAAGAATTGGTTTGAAATTTGTCTTGTAAGGATAGTAAAATAATATTTTATCATTAAAACATTTAAGATATGATATTTAAACCATTTAAATTTTTTTAAAAAAAATAATAGTTCTAGTTTGCTTCAATTTTATTATATCAAAAGATAGATTAAAAAGTATGTTAACCTTTTATTCAAAATAAATCAACATGTGAAATCTCTTTTATTATTCTATTTATATATTGAAATATAAAATCTTCCAGGTGACTGGAATTGAAGGAACTTACAGGAAAACATGTCAGAAAGTGATGAAAGTTCTCCGAGAGAACAAGGACAGTCTGATGGCTGTTTTGGAGGCCTTTGTTTACGATCCGCTGCTGAATTGGAGACTTATGGACAGTATGTATGGTTATATGTTACCTGTGAAGGACTTAGTTAATATAGATTTAGTTAGCATATTATGTGATGCTCATTTGTTACCTTAAACAACCACAAAAATTCTCCTAAATAATATAAATGGGTAAAGCTAGTATACGAGGCTCAATGGCTTAATGGTAGTGCTTCGCATTGCTATGCCACAGATCCAGGAATCGAATCCTGGATTGGGCGAGGTTGACCCATCCTTTCATCCCGTAAGTGGGTCGATAAAATGGATACCAAGCATGCTTGTGAACTAAACACTGGGGGTTCTGCGTGAGGATGACCACCTTACAGCGACATATGCATAGCACCCCAGAGTTTTATGTCACAAAAGCTGAAATCTGCAAGTCTTGGCCCATTAATGGGCTGTTGCACCGAGGAGTTTAGTTAAAGCTAGTATACTTTGGTCAAAGGTTGATTTAACTTTAAAGCAAATAAATGTAAATAATTTTTTTAGAGCTAGAACATTAGTTAGAATTATGCTAGGATAGCCTTAATAATAAAATAGACTACGAAAGAGTATTTAAAGTATTTTAAATTTTTCAAAATCTTAAAAAAAAAACCTAGATATTAATAATTAAATACAAATTAGATTAACAAAAATATGTATTTTGTCAAATTAAATAAATGTATTTCTGGTCCAGATTATTGATTCTACTAGCCCTTGCATAATTAAAAAATAATTATATTTAATTCAAAAAGACAATATTTTTATTCTTGCACTTAATTTTTTTCAAAACAATCACCATTTTATAATTCTTTTTAACAAATTTAGATCAGCCAAAAGGAAAGCATTCTAAAGGCAGAAGTGAATCGACATCGTCTATTCACGATCAAAATGGTAAACACAGTTACAGTTATCCAAATTAGAAAATTTTAAATAAGTGATTGAATGAAATAAATTATCTTGTTTTTTTAAACTTTTAGATTTGATGGAGGAAGTCGAAGTACAATCTCAAAGCGATCACGCTAACTCTGATACTGTTATGACTGGTAATTTGTATTTTATACTTTGTAATTGTGTGATAAGACTTTTAATGATAATATTAACTTTATTAATATCAACCAAGAAAATATATGAATAAATACAAAAAAGAATCGGATTAGAAGCTTAATAGAACATTCCCGTTCACGCAGACTGCAAATTTAAATTAGATAAGTTTTAACAAAGTACAAATATAATAATAAAAACTAATAATTAATAAATTACAGCATCACAATATTTGGCAAGAGACTTGTTTTTTTGTTTTTTTTTTTAAAAATTTATGCTTTGTGTATACAAAAAAAAAAAAAAATGTCTATGTTGTCTATAAGTATAATAAATTTAAAGAGAGATAGCTTAAAAGATGAGCATTTGTCAATTTTTTGAATGGAATTGGTAAACTATTAAAGAATTTAGGAGCTAGATAATAAAAATGTTTTCTAAAGATGTCTTTATTAAAATTTGGAATTGTGTAAATTTCTTGAGGTCTTCTTGAAAAGCTTATATCTTTAACTTCACAAATTTATTTATTGCGTTTTAAATTTGAATGTCAGTAATTTTTTATAAGCTTTACAAAATGTATATGTAAATGTACAAAAAAAAATATTAACCAAATCATTTTCTAAATAAAATACATTAAAATTATCTGACCAGATTTGTATTTTGTTAATAGTTTTTAAAGAAACAAAAGTAAAGTCTAAGTATCACCTCAAATGAGTTTTAGTTGACTGACATTCAATATTTGTACTTGCAGATTCAGCTTTTGGTAAACCTGAAGCCCTGAATGAAAAAGCTGTTCAAATCATTAATAGAGTTCGAGACAAACTAACGGGTAAGTAGGCAATATTATTTAATTTTTAAACAAATTCTTGTGAAGAATTATTGTAAAATTACTTACGAGATAAACTTGTTAAAAAGTGAATTTAATAAAAATGCCAAATTATTTGCATTTTTTATAAATGTATTATCTTTTTTTTGGGACCTTTATAACTTAAGAAAAAAGATTTTAGTTTTGGAGTTAGTAGCATTAATTATATGTTTATTGTAGTATTTATATTACTAAAACAATTGGATAAATTTGTTTCGTAAGAGTATTGAGGGATAGGAAAATTAGCTTAACTGTAAATTTCTTTTCACTACATGAGATTAAAATTAAAATTTTTAACTGAGATTTTACGTTTTAAAATTTTTGAAATTTATTACTAAATATATATATATATATCAACTCTTTCATAACTTACACTTTAAAAATAAATAAAGTTATAAAATCGTTAATTTTTAAAAAATTATATGTGTTGCCAGAAAACCTGACAGTCAGGTGACAGGTTTATAAGTTTTTATCCTTCAAAGGGTTCAGTTATATTATTCTTACTGATTAAGATTTATCTTTAATGACTTGGTTCTTTTAGGGAAAAAAAAGAATTAAAGATTAAATCCAACTTTTAAGTTCATTCAGTTAGTTTTAAGTTAATTCATTATAACATCCTGGTAATTTTTATCCTTTAAAATACATTTGTAAATTATTATGTGCTATTACAAAAGTTGACTCTAACTTCTAACGCGTGTAGGTAAGGACTTTGATCCTGAGAAAACTCTGGAAGTTGAAGAGCAAGTGGAGCTGTTGATTAAGCAAGCCACTTCGCACGAGAATCTGTGCCAAAGTTACATAGGATGGTAAGGACCACTCTTACTTCTACTGTTACTGAACACTACCTCTTAACTCATTTAGCTTTTAGCTTCCACACTATGTTTATAGCGTAAAAAGTGGAAGATATTATGGTCGTTAAGTACATCTGTCACCCACTTTCTTAGCCTAACCTACAAATACTACAGACAAGTGTGAAATGTAAAAAATATTCTGCACACCAAATTAGAATACATTGAAAATTTCAGAAAAGAATTCGGAAAACTTTATTTAAAAAACTGCGAAATTTAATGCTTATTTAAAAAGCATAGGAAGCCATTTTTAGTACAATTTATTAAATCACCATTGCCATTCGCTACAATCGCTCGAAAAACTTAGCCAATAAATTAAAATAAAATTTATTTTTGAGACATCAATCAGTTTAAAATGACGTCAAATATGTTTCACTCAGATTCTTTGCATGTTGATATGAAATGTTTTCATTCAATGTAAAAAAAGCGAGGGAATATTACATATTTATTCTTTGAAATATAAATTAATGTTTGCAAACGATAAGTAATAATTATTGAATTTTCGGAATGAAATAAATTAAACCAGCCAAATTTAGCATGTAAATGTTTAATATAGAATTAATGCTGTGTTTGGCGTCTTTTTACCTGTTAAACTCAACTGTTCTGTGGAAGCAGGTTAAGTGACAGATTCCAAACTACTTGTTTAACTCCAGGAAAAAAATCCTATATATATTCTTTATATAAAGAGAATTATCAAACAATTATATATTTCAAAGTATGTTTTGTAATTAATTTTGGAAAAATTAACGTTTAATATTTGCTAAGGTGCAGTTTGTGGAATTCGAGGTTTGGTGCGGTAAAAATACTTAGTTTATTTATCTATTCGTAGGTCACACAAAATAAGTCTTTTTTTTTTTTAAATGAACAGCTCATTCCAACTGTTATTTTACTACAAAAAGTTTTATGAATTTCCTGCTGAAAAGATTTGGTTCGTTACAAGACCTTCGAAATCTGCTCGACCCTTTTGCTAAATATTTTTTTATACACAATCAATAAATCAGCTGCTTCTGTATAAGAATTTTTTTGAAGTTTGAGCGTAGTTTGTAATAGAAAAGTTAGTATTAAGAAATATTGTAATGTAAAGTTGTTAGTGATCGGAGAGGTTATAGTCTGCTTTTAGAAAAGATGGATCTTATAAAAAAAATTGTAAAAGGAAGTTGGAAAATGATTTCTACAAAGGTTTTTTTAGTGTATACCTTTGGAGTGAAGAGGAAGTTTCAAATGTTATTTTACTTCAAATAAATTAAGTATAATGGATTCTATACACTATTTTGAAAGAATTGAGTGCTAAAGATGTGCAATCTTTAATTATGAGTTTAAGTTTTTAGATAATGGTTTTAGGTACCTTTCCAATTCGTGGCTCAAGCGATGAAGTCACCAAAATTGTACATTTGACAAACTTAATGTCTCTAATGGCACCCCTTAACTGTCTTTAGAGAAATTTGTGTCTGCAAAATTGAAAAGTATTTGTTTTCATATAAATATCAAAATGTTACCTAGAAATATGTAAATTCATGTTAACAATTACATAATAATTAAGTTATATTTATCTTGCATTTTAGGTGCCCCTTTTGGTAAACCCACCTTGAAGAAGTAAGAAAAAATCAGCAACACATCCAATACAGTGTGATAAAGTACAAAAAGCAAATGAAGATTTGTTGTAAATAATTCAAATCAAGAGACTTTTGAAGTAATGAGTATTTTTAATAGTCCTTAAAAATCGTTCCTATAATAAAATATATGGTTTCATACAAAAAGTATTGGCCCATCACTCGTAGACAATAAATAAAAACACTTCCATATAAGTACATGTACGGATAATTTCAAAATAAATGCTAGTTCTATTTAAATATTTGATTTCACACAAGACAAAAATACGAACTCAAAGTCATTGATTCAGTTTTTCATTGTTCAGCTCCGCTTCTTTTCAGTGAATCTGGCGTAAAAGCATGCGGTAATAATTCACTGACTCTACATTTAAGATATTTGTCTTCTTTATTACAAATGTACACATCCCAGTCAGTTCCAAACTAGAAAAAAAACGACACGTTTTATTAAATAAAAGGAAAAGTGGTGAAAATCAGGGATTGTGGAAAGTTACTTGTAAAAAGTAACTCAGTTACTTAAAACAAAAAGAATGTAGGTTACCGAAAAAGTTAACATCAGAATGAAAATTCCAAGTTGTTAAAAGTAAAATTACTCTAAGCTGACTACTCTATGGCAGTGAAACTTGGGAAAATTACAAAACAGGAAAATAAACTTAACGCATTTCATACTAAATGTTTAAAAAAGATCCTAAAAATTTATTGGCCAGAAAAAAATTCAAACCACAATTTATTTATCAAAACAGCAGACAAACCCTTGACAAATGACATAATGATAAAGAGATGGCATTGGGTCAGCCATGTACTAAGAAGGAACCCCAATTCTAACAACGGATCGCTTTAACTTGGTCTCCTGACAGTAAAAGGAAGAAGGGACGACCAAGGCTGACGTGAAAAAACATCTTGAAGGAGCGAGACCATCTTGCTTGGCCAAGCTGGGCAGTTGCCAGGGTGGCCACAATGAACTGGAGGAACTGGATTTCAACAATTGCGGCCTCATGCGCCTATAAGGGGTGGCGAGTCGCAAGGCAAGCACCTAAGTTCCGTGAAGAACAGCGTGAGAAGTAATGAACATTTTCGTTGCCTCTAAAAGTAACTAAGTTGCAATTACTTTCTGAAAAATCTAACACTGTTTCTCAAAATTACCTAGGGGCTGGGGAGCCCAGTTGGTTAGGCAATCGCCTAGCATGCGAAAGGTCTCAGGTTCGGGTCCAGGCATCGCCAAAATAACTGCCGACCTATAAATGGCCCTTGCAGCCAAAAATATCCGACGAATAATACCCTATGTAAGGGAGTGCATGTTAAATATACTTCTAATCCTGACACTGTGTGCGATGTTGCTTTTAACGGTAAACTTGGGTGCCTACTCGGGTGTCGGCTCGTCACTTGACTGTGGTTCCAAAATACGACGCCTGTCGGCAATAGGCCTCGTGTAGCTCTAGTGCAACTGTAATTCAAACTTAACCTTAACCTCAAAATTACCTAAAAAACTTACTGTTACAAGAAACACGTTACTCTATTATCTGGTACAAAATTTATAGTTTGTAGCAGGGTTAGAAAAATCTAAAAATTTACATCATCAAAATTATTTGATAAAGATATTACTTCACTATTTACCAAACATGAGTATTGCCCTGTCTGTGCAGACTGTTGATTTGGTAGATTTGAATGATAAAATTGTACGATTATCAACCTTAACAGTGGAATATTTTTGCAAAATACAGTCTGCTCACTTCTTTAAAAAAAAAATCAGAAATTCCAATATCATACTTGCCTTACAAATGGTAGACAGCAATAATAGGAAATAGATATGCATACATTGTTGATGGAGGGTAAAACCTTATTTTTTTAAAGAGCTTTTCTAGGTTAGTTAGAACTTTTTCTTTGAGACAGAATGCTGTAATTAACCTTTAATGATAAAGACTTTTGAGGATTGTTTAAACAATTATTTTAAAGTTGCAATTGAAATTAAATGATTCCAACGCTGAAGTTTGATTATAATTGATGAGCTTAGTGGAACAACTTGTTAAGTGACAAAGAAGTGAACACGAGGAAATGAGCTTTAAAGTTTTTAGTTTGCACTCGGATATGAATAGTACACGGGAGAACCGCTTGATTTCTATAGAGTCTTTCCGTAATTGTGTCTGCTTGGCGGACATTGGCGACCGAAAACCTGTTTCTCTTTCGGTTCTTCATTTGCTGTACAAACGTGTGTGTCTATCCACTTATCTCTGGCGTGAATCAGGGTTGCTGCGAAAGATAAACAGTGCCAGTAACAGGTTTCTTTGCGGCAGTTTAGACTATTTCTCGCTATCATTCCCAGAGGCTATTAAGGAAACCCTTCTACGAATTAAAGCAGTTCTTCCCATGTACTCTTTATATATTAAAAACGAAACTTGCAAACCGTAAAAAAATGTACCAAACATAAAGTTTCTGTGGAAGCTGAAACGCATTGCTAAAAAAGAAGTTAGTTATATGTTCTGTACGTTAAAATTTTTTAAATATTTTTTTCAGAAATATCACTTTGAACAATCTTCGACTAAGCTCTTCAATTGTCTAATAAATAACTCCAAATGAAAGTTAAACATTTTCAAACTGTATTGAAAATTAAGGAATAACGATTAATATCTTTATAAATTATCAATAAATTGCATATAAATTACTTCTGCTAGTACTTGTCTGCATGCACCACAAGGTCCAATATATTCATCACTCTTGGAACTGAAAAAGAGTATCAAAATCAATAAAATAATTTTTTTTATTTAATTTTCTACTGTATCATCAATAAAATCGCAACTAGAACTATGTAACTCTACACTTGTCCAAAGGTATTAGTTACGAACCTGGAATTTTTAGCCTACTTTTCTTTTTTTTTAATTCGAAGAATTAAAAAAAAATAGGTATTGACATGCGGTCGATGTCCGTCCGTCCGTCTGTCTGTCCGTACCCCCCTTCCAAAATCAGTTCAGAAATCAGAAAAATCATCAGAAAAAGTAGGTATTGACATGCGGTCGATGTCCGTCCGTCCGTACCCCCCTTCCAAAATCAGTTCTATCAATCCGATCTTAAAAATTCTTTTTTTATTAGAAAGGTATAACCTCAGACACCCAACTTTCATACATTTTGTCCGTCTGTCTGTACGATAGGACGGACATAAATCTACTATTTGACGACGAATTTCCCATTGAATCAGCATTGAAATTCAATTTCGAGTCATTTGAATCGCTGAATTTAACTACAAATGCTACGGACAAGTGAGATGCGTCAAAAAATTCAGCGCATCGAAATAAGAATACATTGAAAATTTCAGAAAATAATTCGAATTCGAAGTACTTCAATTATTTTTAAAACTTATAATGCTCATTTAAAAAGCATAGGAAGCCATTTTTATTAGAATTAAATCACCATTGCCATCGCAACAATTGCTTGAGAAACTTTAATTCTTTTCGACAATAAATTAAAATAAATTTATTTTTGAGACATCGGTCAATTTAAGATGACGTCAAATATATATTTCACTACGAATTGTTTTCATTCTATTTAAAAGCGAGGAATATTACATATTTATTCTTTGAAATACAAATTTTTGCAAACGATTTAAGTTATAATTATTTAATTTTCGAAATAAAATAAATGAAACTAGCCGAATTTAGCAAGTAAATGTTTATTGAGGAGTAGTTTTTTGGTTTTTGTTCTACGAAAAATTAAATATTTATTTATAACTTCAAATAAAGCTGTGTTTAGTGAAAGATGTTGTGTTTAGTTAGATGCTGCGTTTAGTGAAATTTATTTTAAATTTAATGTGGAAAAACGGTCGTGGATGTCACTTACTGTTACGAACCTAGTTTTTTTCAAGATAAGAATTTTAGTAAGTATTTAAGTAACAGGAAAGTAGGCTATTTTAGTTCTTTAAGAACTTCTTGTTTAAACCTGGGTTCGAAATTAAAGGTATCGTAGAATGAGACTAAATTTATAATTGTACAAAAAAGAAAAATAATTTTAGTCATAGTTTACTAGACTGGTTTTCTAAACTAACTCGTACGTCCATAATATATACAGAAAATATCGGCTAGTGTAACTTGAGAATTCCTAAATTTTGGAGGAGCTGGGGAGCCCAGTGGCATTTGTCTTGCATGCGGAAGGTCCCAGGTGCATGTCCAGGCATCCCCAAAATAACTGCCGACCTATAAATGATCCATGCAGCCAAAGAATACCCCATGTAGAGGGAGTGCATGTTAAATATGCTCCAAATTCCAAATGCTGTGTACAATGTCACCCTTAACTGTTGCCTTGGGTGGCTATTCAAGTGTTGGCTTGTCACTTGACTGTGGTTCCACATTACGACGGCCCTCACCAATTGCCCTCATGTAGCTCTAGTGCGACGATAATTCAAACCTACCTAAATTTTGGAACTCCTGTTGTAAAATTTTGTAACTCGGGTGATTCTAACATCACAAATAATGTGAATTTTATAAGCATACAACTCTGCCAACCTTAAAATCACCCTGAGTTTCATAATTATGTCCAGTTGGGCACTCTAGACTTCAAAGTTTGTAGAGAAAGTTTTCAGAGATCCGATTCAATCATAGATATCCTAGTAAAAGTATTAGATTGGCAGATCACATGACCAACAATGCTAACGAGGGCATGCGCAAGGAGGACCAGAATGTGAGGGCAATGGGGCCAGTGTTGCCACCACTTTAATGAGAAAAATGCCACAGAATCATAAAAAAAATACCATTACTTCTAAAATTACAAAAAAACACTGGAAAAGCATTTCAAGTCACTAAAAAGATTCCAAAATGAAGCTAGTATTTTTAGGATATTTTTTTGTAATTTAAGAATTATTCTAAAATTACTAGCATTACTGTAGCATTTTCTCCTTACAGTGGTGGCAACACTGGCCCCATGGCCCTCACATTCTTCTGGCCCTCCATGCGCGTCCCGTCATTAGCATTGGAGGTAACGTGATCTGTCAATCTAAAACTTTTACTATGATATCTATGGATTTAATACAGCACGGTTATGAGGAAGCCTATTGTAGTTTATTTCCAAGCATTTTTTAGAAAATTTAAAACTCAGAAATTGATAATTTTTAAAATTTCCACAATGGAATCATAAAGAGTTTTGTTGCTTTAATCAACAAATTTTAATTGCATTGAAGGAAATCTCAGCAGTTTCAGTTAGAAGATCAGCCTACTTACCCGGTTACAACCATAATTGCTTTGAATTTCCGGTACCCTTGCGAAACCGCAGTTCCGATGGCAGTCCGTTCAGCGCACATGGTCAAACCAAAGGAGGCGTTTTCCACATTAACACCTAAAAAAGAAAACTGTATTAGTAAAGTTATCAAAAGAAACGAAATTGTGCCATTACAACGCAAGTCATTTTTCATGTCTTTCCATCAATTTTCTGAATAAAAAATGCTATGATGCTATGGTATAATGGCCGGCCTGTTCATATTGGCAACTTTTGGAAAGCTTGAAAATTTTAACGTAGAGTCGCTGTACCATTTGCTATGTATGAAATATGTGGGCATTTTCTTTCTTAGCAACGTAGCACAAATCTCTAATTTGAGGCCAGTTGTAATATCATAGTTGTTTAAAAAAAAAGCTAAAAATCATGCCTAGTGATCTTGAAATCGCACAAAACATGATATTTATTGAATTTGCATGAATAGTACCTAATATAATAGTATTTCACTAGGTTGTGGGATTTTAAATAATTGTGGGTGAAACATCTATTTCATTGTGTATATTTTAAAACCAACATTTCCTTTTCTACATATACAGTCCTTAAAAGGCAAAAAATATATGTTAGCTGGCTGTGACACAAACTATTCTGTTAAAAAATACTGTTGCCAGATGTCGCTTGGCAATTTTCAATTGGTGCGACAATTGGAAATTACACAATAGCTACCAATTTTCAATTGAAATTATTAAAGGTTGTCAGATTGTTGATTAGGTAAGAAAGATAAAATATTCTAAAATCGACAACATTTTGCGGAAACTGCACAAAAATGTAAAACTGCACTGTATCCCCTGCACCACACATAAGTAGAAATGCACAATAAAAATACTTTAAAATCAGGGATTAAAAATAAATAAATAAATAATTGACGGAATAAAAATAAATACTGGCATAATAAATAGCTTGTACCAGAAACAATTATAACGTTTATTTTGATGACATAGTTAATTTCTTTTAAAAGTAAACAGTTATTTTTAAGTTGAGAACAAGAATTTTAACTCTACCAACGCATAGAATTACCTGTAATTGTTTTCCCATCTTCCGTAAGTAAGGTAGCAGCAACAGAAAATTTACTAAACGGACAATATGAATTAGTAAGTGCAGATTTACTGATTTGTAAAACTTTTTCAAAAGGAAATTCTGGGTCAGAGTTTGAAGCCATTGGAATTTCTGAATTTAAAGTAAACAACCACTTAAATCTAGACCATTTAAAACGAGACGCATCAAATCTTATCTAATAATATAAACAGAAAACTTGCCAGACCATAAATTTTAAAAACGAAAACAAAAGAAAAAGCTCAAAGGTAAGTAAATAACCTTGGCTGACTATATTTAGCCTTCCGTGATGTGTTTTAGCACAGCTAAATATAATTCGTGAACCTAAGTTCAAATTTCTATCTGGAAGTAATTTAATTAAAAAAAATAATAATATGCTTATTAAAAGCATATTTTAGCTTTCTAAATCGAATTTAATATTAATTTGATTTATTTTGTGCAGATTTTGTGTTGTGTTCTTTGATGTTCTCTTGATTGAGATTTAAGAAGTTTAACTGCAACTTTCACTATTCATCGATAGCAATATTTTGGATTTTCGCCGGAAAAAGCAATAAGCATTACAAGTTAAAAGTAACTTTATTTGCTTAATTCTTGTACTTGCATTAAGTTTTTAACGTTCAATTTGTAAAAATAAACTGTAAAAATGTCAGATGTTCTTGATATCGAAAACACCGAAGAAGAATTTCAAGTTGATGAAGAAGGAGATCGTAAGTATTTGTGTATTTCTCTGTTAAAATGCCAGTTCTCTTACACCTTCGACCTGAACTAGTGTGTTTTAAATGCAAAAACCAATTTGTTAAAAAAGTGTAAAAGTTTATCCAAAGATCAATTGTTAACCGGTTTTACATAGTGATGGGCGATTATGAGTGATGATAATCGAATCATTCGATTGTTGAAATCATTCGAGTTATTCGATTACTTAAAAAAAATCGAAAATAATCGAACAATCGCCTCTGAACTGAAAAGCATAAACCATTTTCTCGACACCAAAACTCACCTCGATTATTTTCTCAACATAATTGACCACAATCGAGTGATTTTCTCGACACAATCGACAATCGAAGTGACAATCGAGGTGACAATCGCTGAACAGTATTTACAAATAAGGATAATAAGTGTTCTGCTATTGGTGCATTTACATAAGTAGTGACTTAAAATACGGAGAATACTGATCGTTTATTGGTTGGCTTTCGAGCTGCTAAATGTATTTCAAGGATATCAAACAGACTTGTATACAAATCTCGATGCATCGAGCCAAATTTCGATTAATCGAGCAAATGATCGACGAGTCAGTGAATGATCAACAATCGAAAATAATCGAGCATCGAAAATAATCGACAATCGAGCAAATGATCGAAGAGTTGAATATTCTATGAATGATCAACAATCCAAAATAATCGAGCATCGAAAATAATCGACAATCGAGCAAATGATCGAAGAGTTGAATATTCTATGAATGATCAACAATCGAAAATAATCGAGCATCGAAAATAATCGACAATCGAGACGTTTTATACGAGAGGTAATCAATCGAATCGAAGAGCGATTGTAAACATTGTAGTTAAAAATGAACTCCATGTGTATCTCAATAAGAATTTTTTTCTTGTATAATTTATTTATTTTGTGCACTCCAAAAAACTTCAGTTATTTATTACTATGCAGATAGAAGATTACTATGACTGTTATTTATTACTATGAAGATATATTTTTTGATGGGAAAACTTCGAATGTGTGCAAAATACTAAAATAGTCAGTCTATTTTTATTTACTGTACAAATTTTTATGTACATACGAAATTTCAACTATTGGTTAGTACTACAAAGTTTCAATTATATTTATTTATTTTGTGCACTCCACAAAACTTCAGTGTTGAGTTTGGACCAAGCAAATATATTGTTCACGCTTTTAAGTTGTACACAAACTTTTATGAAACCAAATAATTTTTGTGACCAAAATTGATGTTGATTGCTAAAACATTTCATTTGTTGCTTAATAAATTTCATGAATTACTCACACAATTCATTTGTTGTTTTTAAATACTTTATTCAAATTGATTCTTCAATTTATATTTAAAAGGCACTGTTTCCCTGTGATTTTTTAAAATGTTTATCGATGGCAAAACACTACTGTGAGAAAAAATATCAACGCTAATGTTCTTTGAAAGCAAGATAAGTAATTATTAGAACAAAAACATGGCTCATCAGTATGTGAAGATCCAAGTTCTTCTTAAAAAATGTGTTTATGAGATGTAGTTGCCCAATTAAGCACCTCCTCTGGCTATTATGCCATACATAAGCTTAGCACAAACAACAATTTTTCACCCAAAACTATATTAGCACTGTTCCAAACAAAGGAGCACTTTTAACTAGGAATAATCTATTTATTTAAATCCAGTTCATTGTCGAAATAAATAATACTGTTGAAAGTTTAGTCATTTTAAGAATACAAACTTTACACATAAATTTTGTCATAATGTTAACCGTTACAAATAACTTGTTGCATCTGTTTATGTGTCGAAATTAATTTGATATGTCTTTTTAATATTTAGTCGTTAAGAGTTTTAGTACATTAACTATCCTGTAATTTTCAGCTACAGTCAAGTGCTGAGTTTACCATTGGTATACCAAATATGATTTAATTTAAAAGCTAATGGTATTAAAGCTATTTGAGTTTTAATCTGATACTTAGACTCTGACCTACTACCTGATAGAAGCAGTTAAGTTGTTAATTCTATATTTTACAGGCTCGCAGAAACTTATAAGCTATACCAAGACCTGTAAGAGAATGGGGGAGAACTATGTGTATTTAATGTATACCATTAAAGTATATATTTGCTCGGTTAACTTTAGTATTGAGTGTTCGGTTGCTTTATCGATTGATTTAAAACTTATTTGTCTAAATTAAGCATTGGTCTGTTAAACAGCCCAATGTAGTAAATAGGTCAAACAATGTAATCTAGATATATTGCTTCATTAAACTTTTTAAAGGAAGAAAAAGTTTTGCCTGTTGAATTTGTACCAAAACAAGGAAAAATGAATTGTACCCCCCCCCCCCCAAAAAAAAAAAAAATTAATAATAATAATAATAATATTTAAAAGTACAGTGGTACAAAATAAACCTTTTTCACTTCATAATTAGCAAAAAACTAAAGTATTTATAAAAATGGAATATAAATCAAATAAAAAAAGGTAATTTCGTCACTTGACCGCGGTTTGAGAACTCGCAACCAAACTACTAAACATGTGAAAAGGTTGGTTGTATGTTTTTCGGGCTTCTATTTCTAGTCTCCATGTGTTAAAACACAATCAAAATTGCCTCGTAATTTAAAACCCTGGTCAAGTGACGAGTGATATTTTGTATTTCGACATATTTTAACTGTAACTGTAAAAATAATCGACGAAATAATCGATTATTCGATTATTGTTTAAAATAATCGACTATTATTCGATTATGAAAATCATTCGATTATTCCCATCACTAGTTTTACATTTACCTCTACGGATCAGATTTACTGTATGGTAACCATTGGCGCGTTTTTTTGGGTTTGGCGATAAATAATTTTTTGTGGCAACCCTATCTGACCGTTATTTGCTCATTTCGGTTGGGTTTGTTCTGGAAAGTCGCCAGAATACGAACTTTTGGCGCGATTTCGTAAGTTCGCCAATGGTTACCGTACAGTAAATTTCTACCCTTACTGCTAACGTCAAACTTGGATATAACGTTCTTTCCTAACAGAAATAGGGCACCAACTTTAATAGATTTTATAATAACTGGGGATGTTTAAAATTTTTGGTATTACTAGTTGAATAATAAAATTACAATTTGTAATAATTTATGAAATACATTCCATACTATTCTGCTGCTGGGATGTTATAAAACTGTGCCTAACAATATAACTTCTCTGGAGTATAAATCTACTCCCGGCAATTTTGTTGCTGATCCCAAGTTTGTTGTCATTTTTGCTTTTTGCCAAACCCGGGGGCTGATGTATACTTTAACCAATATATGTGTAAAACCTAGTTGCTGGTCCATTGTCAAATTTCAAAATTTGGCAACTTTTTAAAGAGCTGTAAATAACTTTTTCTAGCAACCATGTACACCAATCAAAAGAAAGGTATGCTAAACTAGGGTTGCATGGATACATATCTGATATCGAAACCATCACTATCACATGTTGTAAAGATATTTTTAATAATAAACTTGTAACATGTTGCTTATTTCTTGAATCTTTTTTATGGAAATCAACTTACAAAAGCATCTTGTTGTTTTAGAAAGTGTCCAGAAACTCAAGGAAAAAGTAAAGAAGCGTAAAGGAAGAGGATTTGGTGGTGGTAAGTATAGATGGGTTTAATTAGAATTTTCGTGAACAGACATGCTTTTTCAGCTATTGTGTGGAACCATTGAGCTAGAAGGGAAACTGGAGTGAAGTGTCAGTTACTCAATATTCACATGACAACTCCCTATGTCATAATCACCTTTCCCTGACCCAATTTATAAGTAACAATTTTCTTATATTTTCCTTCATAAGTATACATCTGTCACTCTATGCGTACAGCGTAACTGGCTGCATAGCCTACACCCTTCCCTATTGGGCGCTAATTTCTTATATTATGTTCTTAGATCTACTTCCACCACGTCCAGCCATCTCTTCCTGGGACATCCCTCTGGTTTTCCTTTATACATTTTCTTTGTTGCTCATTCGCTTGACGTCCGAGCCATTGAAGCCTTTTCATTTTTATCATATCCACTCTATCTTTTTCTTTGTATAACCTTCTCAACTCCAGATTACTTTTGGATAACTTTATTAAACATAGTCCTTAATCTGAATGGTTTTTTTAAATCATAAATTCAAGCCCTGTTTATATTTTTTTTTACTTCCTGGTTAATTATAGTTATTTTTCTACAGATGGCACTGCCAGAGAGGAACTGCAGGACTTTGAAGCCATGGACCATGATGGTACTGACGATGCACCTGGTCCACAGAGATGTACGTATCTGTCAAACTTGTTTCAATGCATTTGAAACTAATGAATTGACATAAGATTAGTTGAAGCCAGTGTTGGGCATTAAGCAATTACTTTGTCAATTATCTTGTTAATTGACTAAAAAAGTAATTGCAATTAAATTAATCACAATTGAACTTTAAATTGCCCCTTGCAATTAAATTAATTTGATTAATGTATGTCAATTGTAATTCACAATTAAATAATTGCAATTTACTTTTTTAGTTGTTTTATGAATTAATTAAACCTAATAATTAACTTTATGTATTAAAACAAATTGAGTAAAGATTTAGGAAAATTAAGCTTTAAGTCTTAGACTTAAAGCGAATAGAAAAGTGGTTAATTGTTATTTTTTAATTAAAATTAACAATACAATTGATACACAATCCTTGAAATAATATTATACAGTCCTTGAAAATGGAGATATCCTTGAAAAGTACTTAAACAGTTCTTGATTTTTTTTTAACCATAAAGTGTGGCAATCCGAGTTGCAAAGCTGAAGAAATAAGTTTTAGTTTTGAAATTAAGTGATGTTTTTAAAATGCTCAGATGATTGTAACTATGTTCTATTAATAACTTATATTCTAAAAACTCTATTAATATTTTATCTGCATACATCTTAATACATTTAACTCTAAGAAGTTTACTAAAGAAGCCTACTTTCCTGTTACTTAATACTCGCTAATATTCATATTGAAAAACAAGTGTAACAGTAACCATCCCTTTGAACTAATTTCTTCTATGGCCATAATAGCTACTTGTGGCGAATCAGCTCACATACAGCCTCAATATGCCATCAACAACTAGTCAAAGTGGCTTTAATTCACAGCCACGTTCTTACCACTATTCCAGATTACAATGTCAATAATAGTATATAAGCCAAGGTAACTTATCTCCACCTCAAGGATCCTTTTGGTAGACTATGGGTTACTGAGGCCGCTACATAACTTGTTGACAATAACTACTTTTATTAGTTGTCTAATGTTATCTTATTTTTTTCTGGCAGCCGTCGAAGGGTGGATCCTGTTCATAACAGGTGTTCACGAGGAGGCTCAGGAAGACGACATTTATGACAAGTTCTCGGAGCACGGGGATATCAAGAACTTGCATCTCAATCTGGACAGGAGAACCGGATTTCTGAAGGTGGGTTGATTTGATTTCCATGCTTTTGTAGATGATGGACTAATAAATACCTTAAAAAAACCCGATACATTTGAAACACAGCTATTAAGGTTCACTCATACCAAAGTAATTAACTGTGGAATTTATAAAGTATTTATTCTTCGAAATAATTAACTTACACTCCACCACAGATTAACTTTGCAGTTGCGTGCGCAGTCTTGGAGGAAACGTCGTGAATAAATACGCCTCACTATCCAATCAGAGCAGGCGACGAAATTTTGCCTGCTCTGATTGGCTGCCCCTTGGAAATACTCTGATATTCGTGCCCCTTGTTACATCAAAATTGAAAGAAAAAATAATTAATATTACACTATAACTGAAAAAAAACTAATAAAACTAATGCAAATATGTCTTGAAATAACAAATAAAGTGGTTTATTGAATGCAGGGTTGGAAAAAAATCATGTTTTTTTTAAATAAAACAAAAAACATGTTTTTTTTGTTTTAATCGTGTTTTTTTTTTTGTTTAAAACATGTTTTTTTAAACAATTAAATTTTGGTTATTGAACAAGTTGTTTCGGTTAAAAAACGGGGTTTTTTTTACATTTTGGTTTCCTATATTTACTTCCAGCCCCAATAATTTTATGCATATGTCTTACATCTTTATTTGTCGAAGAATCTTAGAATACAAGAATTCCTTCAATTATCTGGCGATTCGGTGTCTTCCTTTGATTTAATCGGAAGGGCTAATAAAAGAGTTTATAAACTAATAATGTAATACTAGTTTATGTTTGGTATTATTTAATGAACTAAAATTATGTACCACATTGATGATTAGCATAAATCTCACAAATTAGGGGCTATACTAAATTAATGAATTTTAGCAAATGTCAGTAGAGTCCCATTTGGGACCTAAAGTATCACATGTGATACTACAAGGTTCCATCAGGGTCTACTATTTATCATAATCTTAAAGGTAATACAGCATGGTCATATATCCTAAAATAAAACCTGTTTCCTTTAATGAACTGTATTTGAAAATAAATTATAAAACATATAATAATTAATTAAATTGTTTTAAACATGTTTTTTATTACTATGTTTTAAACATGTTTAAAACATTTGTTTTAAACAAAATGTTTTAAACACAACAACCCTGATTGAATGTGAATTACCTTTTTTTATTCAATTCTCACACTTGAAAATAAGAACTATTTACTCTTTTTTCATAGAACATTTCAATACTGCATACTTAATCTGGGGTGGAGTATAATAAGTTAGATAAATTTCAAACCACAGTATTTCCAAGTTCAGAAAATCATTTCTAAATAAAAAGCGCAGCTTCTCAGACAATAATTTTTTATGGAATGAACTTATAAATTTTAAAAAGTCAGATTATTTGTTATTTAGTAGTAGCTAACTTTTTTTTTTCAAACCGAAATATGCGTAATGAAATGTAAAAAATAAAAATGCTAATGAAATAAGCTTCTAAAGTGGATCTCACAATAACTTTTTCCTCTTCTAGGGTTATGCTCTAGTCGAATACGAGACCTACAAGGAGGCCCAGTCAGCGTTGGACAACCTGAACAAAACACAGATGCTGGGCCAGCAGATATATGTGGACTGGGCATTTGTGAAGGGACCCACCAAGAAGTAAGTTCAGCTCGTGTTTCATTCGATTACGCTTCTATACTCCTTATGATTACAATGTGGCATAGTGGTAGTGCTTCGCATTGCCATGCCACAGGTCCGGGGATCGATTCCCGGATTAGGTTGACCCATCTTCCTTCGTTCCTTGAGTAGGTCGATAAAATGGATACCAAACATGCTTGGGAACTAAACACTAGGGTTTCTGTGTGAGGCTGACCACCTTGACAGTGATTGCGCCCTCTAGAAGGGAGAGTGTAGGCTTTATAGCCCATTACCCAGCTCGCCAGAAGAGACAGTCACAAGAGACACACAAAGAAGGACGACACAAACACATAGACAAATAACAACATTTATTGACAGTCACAAACATCCATGCCTGACCGGGATTCGAACCCGACCCCAGCATCTCCAAAGGCCAGCGACCTAACGATTGAACCACCGGGGCGGCAGGCTGACCACCTTACTTCAGTACCGGGACATATATCAATAGCACCCCAGGGCCCTAGGTCACAAAAGGTGAAATGGGCACAGCAGGCTTTGTGGCCCAGTAATGGGCTGTTGCGCCGAGGAGTTTAGTTTTTTTTATAATTACAATGCAAGCTTCAAAATAATTTTCTTCACCACACCTCATGTCCTTTGCCAGGAAACGTGCGAGTCTTGCTGTTTTTTAAACCTACATTGTTTAAACCTCTACTGCATACTGTTACCGTTTGGTAACAAGTAACATAATTCACTTTATTCTATTTAATTAGGGCTACTCCTAGACAAATCTGTGTTTTTTCATCTATTGCGTTTCCTTTTTTAAAGTCTTAGTTACTAATAATCCTCATAGATGACAGTAGTAAAAGTGTATTCAAAGTTAAAGAGTGAGGTTATTAACTTTTGTGAAATTACGTTTTTGGCAGTATTCAAAGAATAATTATATTAGTACTAAATACTTATAAATTGTTTTGAAAAATTATTCATAGTTAAAAAGGGTTATTTTGAAATATTTTTAGTAGTTTTCTAGTCATTATCAAAATTGGAATTTTGCAGTTGGTTTTTGTCACATGGAAATTTTTTTAAAAATTGAAATTATTTAAATTCTATTGCAGTTAAATTTTTTTTAGTATTTTCCCCATAAGGTGTGAGTATTAAAGATACATATATATATATTTTGGGAAGAAAATAAAAATTCATGCATTAGAGGGTTAAGGCTCTTCTATGCAGTTAATCAATTGCTTTTGATAAGCAAGAAACCAACAAGGAAAATCTTAAAAATGCTGCTCAATTTTGAACCAAATATCTGAGTGCTGTTGAAAATAAGCTAAAGTACCAGCCAATTCAGTTTTGGCTGATAATTGAATTTTTTTATTAGCCAAGGGCACACTAAATTGTCCAAAATAGCTAACTAATATTAGCCAAGTCTGCAAAGACAACAAAAAAAAAATGTCCATAATGGTTGCTGGTGCACATGAATTCACAGGGTTGCCACCGACCTTGAAAAGTGCTTAAAAAACTTGATTTTCAAGGTCTTGAAAGTGTTGCTTTGCTCTAAGTGTTGCAAATGTTAATTTTGGCTTCATTAAAAACACCTTTTTAATGTGAATCAGCTATTTTATTATTTTTTGATTTATTGTTCGTAAAATTCAAGAAGGCAGAGCAAATGATTTTATGTTAATTTTTTATAACTAAATGGTTATTTTATAACACATATTTAAGTTCATTTGAAAGTTAGAGAGCTCTTAGTCGTTTTCGAAATGAATTTTTAAAAACTATCGTGAATTTTAGGTGTTGCATGGATGTTCGAATATACAGTCCTTGAAAATAGAGAAATATATCCTTGACAATTCCTCAAATAGTCCTTGAATTTTTTTTATCAAAAAGTGTGGCAACCCTGAATTCATCTTGGACCCATAACAGCTTTACCACTTTCCCCATCAAATTCATCTTGTTTGAAACTTATCCTGTTCACCTTTTTAATTGATCACAGATGTTTAGCAACTTAGTTACCTTTAATTGTTCATTTTTCTCATTTTTTTAGCTTCAAAACATAATTTTTTTTATATAATAATAAATGATGTTTCTTTTCTTATCCTAAATCAATGAACATCGTCCACTATTTCTTCTGTTTTGTTTTAATAATACAGTAGAACCTCGATACAGCGACCGCTCTTGGGACCAACAACTTACGGTCGTTATATCGAAGGGACGTTATAAAGAATTTTAATAAAAAAAACTTACAAACTGAGAAAAAACTTATACATACCTATAGAAATGGTTAATTTGCATTTACACATATTGTGCAGATAAAATTGAAGCAATTGAAGATTGTTTCAAAGTTATAACAGAGTTCTTAATTATGGCAGAGTTCTTAAATATTTGTTAATAAATATTTCACTTGAAAGATCCAATTATTTGTCATAAAATCCTGTTTTAAAATAAAATGTTTAACTACTACTATTACATATATATTCCGGCTTGTATGCTTCATCAGAGACCCGCTTATGAAGCCTTCGTCAAGTAAGACAGACACAGAAGGAATTTTTACTGTCACAGAGAAAGGAATATAGGCCCTGTTATTCTTTGTAGAAAATGCGAGGCATTGCTCTCTTTAACAGTAGCGACAACACATAACATTTCACATTGATAGAAATTTAGCTCCGTTTTTTATAAGAGCCATATTGTAGACATGCAAATTATACGAGGTCAGTTAGTTCAATGGTCAAATGTGGTGCCGTATTTTCTACAGCTATGTTCAACAGCCAATTATCACAGAATGCGTGAAAAATTAAGCTGACCTTGGCTTGTTTTGCAACACTGGTCCCCTGCGAATTCCCGGAATCGTCTCTGCCCTATTCACCTATACATCCATTGTTCGACCCCTTTCCTTGCTTGAGGAGGGGTTTCTTCATTGTGCCCAAACAAAAGCAAATACACACACAGATTCTACTCATTCATACATTTCCACAAGTTGAAATTTTGAAGCAAATACGAAAATGGCTTCTGGTAGCAATGTGTTTTCTTAAATGTCTAACAAATATTCGGTCGCAATATCGAGGATTTGCTAGTTTTTCGGTCGCAAAAAAGAGGGTTTTTTAACACTATTCCTATGGTAAAATGATTGGGACTTTCCGAAGCGGTCTTTATAACGAAGGGGTCGCTAAATCGTGGGGTCGCAAAATCGAGGTTCTACTGTAGTTATAAGTTTATTTGTTCATTAATAGTAGTTTAACAAGCTAATAACAACTGACCATTAACTTTCAGAAAACGTGATGGCAGGAGGAGGAGACGTTGAGAGTGTCCGATTGAGTGTTTGACCGCAGGCCCCCCTGTCATTTGTTGGGCCAAAGCTTGTTTATGCTTTGTATACAGTGTATTGTACTTTCTTTTTTTATTTTAAAATTAAATAAATGGTTGATGACCACAGCTTTTTTCCAAAAGTGTTTTATTTGGATGGTATTATTAAAATAACTATATAATTAAAATAATGTAATATATAATTAAATAATAATACAAATACGATAATTAAAATAATAAATAAAATAGCTTGAAGAGTATAGAGGGAAAACAGCTTAATTTGATAGAAAACTTTCCTTATCAGGCCTCTTTGGTGATGATAGGAAGTAATTGCCTAAAGTGGTGCAAGGAAACCAGTTTATCACTTTCTTGTGCTTCTTCTATCACTGCAACCTTGCGATTCATTTCGTTTATTCAAAAGACTGTGGTTCCGACGCTTGGACCAAGCGAACAAGAAAGACAAACCGGTTTCCTGCCGCCAAGCAGACACAATTAGGGAACGACTCCTAATAAATCAAGCGATTCTTCACTTAATGTGCTTCAGATGGTTTAATCTAATTTTTAAACCATCTGATTTTAGAGGATGGCTAAGTGACTATGATTGATTGTCTGTTCAATTTTTTTAAAAAATTATTTTGAATACCAGCAATGAGGTGTCTTTTACTCAAATATCAAACCGTTGTTTTTACTTCTTTTTGAATGTGTTTTTACTTATCGGTGAAGACATAGAGTTGCCACTCGTTGAAAAGGGCAAGCACATTTTTAAAGAGTACCTATATTTAATAAAAAGTTAATTGCTTTAAAAGCTTTTATTTGGTCAAAGTTACCCCATTTGATGATATAAGATTAAAAAAAACCCACAAAACAAACAGTTAAGGTTAGGTTTGAATTATCCTCGCACCAGAGCTACATGAAGTCTATTGGCGACAGGCGTCATATTTTAGAACCACAGTCAAAGTGACGAGCCGACACCTGAATAGGCACCCAACACAACCGTTACGGGCGACATTGTATGCAGTGTTAGGACAATGAAGGAAATTTAACATGCACGCCTTTACACAGGGTATTATTCGTTGGACATTATTGGCTGCATGGGCAATTTATAGGTCGGCAGCTATTTTTGACGATGCCCTAACCCGAACCTGGGACCTTTCGCATGCTAGGCGAGTGCTTAACCGACTGGGCTCCCCGGCCCACAAACAGTTAAAGAAAAATAAGACCAAATCAAATCACCGTACTTCTCCATCATTTTAATGACTATCCACTTACAACATATACATACAAACATTACATACAATTGTACAGAGCAAATGAATCTGCACCCTAGTAGAAAAAGATCACATGTCCTATGTTATACCATTGGACTTAAGTCCTTTTTCCACTTGGGTACTGGAATATGAACCTGGCACCAATACTAGATATTATTTGCTTAAGTTATGACACAATGTATAAAAGTATGGTATAACCAAAATATTGTTAAGGGGGTTAGGTTAGATTTGAATTATCGTCGCAATACAGTAAAACTCATATTAAGTTTGCAGTATACAAATATTCTAGGAGATAAAGGGTAAATAGTTCTCATTTTCGATTGTGAGAATCGAATAAAAAAAGGTACTTCACATTCAATAAACGAATTTGTTATTTTAAGACACATATTTATTAGTTTTGCTTCAGTTAGAGTGTAATTTTAATTATTTTTACCCTCGATTTTGACGAAACAGGGCGCACGAATATCAGGGTCAAAGGAGCAACCAATCAGAGCAGGTGAAATTTCGGAACCAGCAGCGTTGTTTACAACTTTTCCTCATCGTAGTACATTTCTCTACTGCAAACTTAAGGTGTGTTTTTGTGTTGCGCTACACGAGGGCTATTGGCGACAGGCGTCGTATTTTAGAACAACAGTCAAGTGACGAGCCTACACCTGAGTAGGCACCTGACGCAACCGTTAATTGTTAAGGGTGAATGGAATGGTATCTGGGCCTCCAACCTAAGTCCTCTGTGTTTGTTAATTGAATAAAGAAAAACATGATTTTCTTTGCGAATCCCTTGAGCTGTATTGAATATTTAAAAAAAAAAGGTTTTGATACGACAAATTTTGCTGACTGAAACGTCCCTAAACTACGACATTTTTAAGAAAATTTGAATTTTCAATATATCATTTTGAAACAAAATATTTGAACCAATTTTAAAAAGTGGAACTGCAGGGAGGTTTAAACCTACTACATTTATTATACAGATAAAAAAAAACAATGAAAAAAAGTATGTTCGATTCCATATTATTCTGGGCTGTATTAAATAATTTACAAATGTCTTTTCATGTTTTCGTATGATGAATGCAGCTGGCTCTTTAGTCCCAGTTTTGAAATGGGTTGGATAATTTTGGCCTGCATTTTATGGGTTAGTTCTATGAAGATGCAGTTTGAGTCCTCAACTATTTAAAAAAGCACTTGAAAACTGTTTTATTTGCTGACATAGTTTTCAAAGGATATTGTCAACTTTTTTTATTTATTAAATGAATAGGTATAATTTTTTTATTAGAATTATAAAGTTAATATGATCGGAAATCATTTTTTGTTGTTGAAAAATTGTGCATACTTTGTTAAAATTTCATGAAAAACAGTCATTGTAGTTCAATTGTCAATAACATTTACATTTTTGGCAAGCTTATAATAAACTTAGAATAAAACAAAGAATTTTGTGAGCTTGATTACCAAGAGGGAAAAACTTGCAGTCAGACCACTGGAACTGAATTCTATATGTTTCTTTAAATATTTGCTGTTTTCAATTGCCTAAAATGTAAGTCTTATTAACAAAGTTAAGAAATAAAAAATTTTAAAACTTAGTTCTACCAATACAGAATAGGCAGTCAGCAATGCAAAAAGTAAATGAGATTCAACTATAAACAATTGTACAATTGTAAAATATTTATAATTAAAAAGTTTATTAATAATTTTTACTAACCCCATTGTAAAACAATTGAATTTTTAACTTGCAATCCTCTTTGGTTGATCATAAGTAATTAACTGTCTGCTTATATAAAATATAATTTTTTTATGAAATATTTCAGAGGAAAAAATCTCTGTGAAACATTTATTAAAATAATAAAATATTGCATACATGAAAAATTCACAAGCATACATACATAATGTTTAAGTATAAAATACATAAATGAAATGAAAATTTGTATTTTTGATTCCTTAATTTTCTGAGTAAATGTTTTGCACCTATAGCGGCTGAGTAATGAGTCTTTTGTTGGGGTTGTGGTTTGGTCCTTTAAGGAGTTAATCAACCATTAGGTTAATGACTAGATAACCATTTTTACGTAAATGCACCAAATTAATCAGCAAATGCCTTTCATTTTCACCAATCAAAAGTCCAATATAGAAATGCCATATCACCAAAACAAATAATATAAAAACAAGTTTTGACTAAGATAATGATTTACCATACCAAAACCGACCTTAAGTTTGCAGCAGAGAAATGTACTACACGGAGGAATTTGCGTAAACAATGCGACTGGCGCCAAAGCTTCGCCTGCTCCGATTGGTTGATAATTTGACCCTGATATTCGTGCACCCTGTTACGTCAAAATCGAAGGAAAAAAATAATTAAAATAACATTCTAACTGAAGCTAAACTAATAAAAATGATAAATGTATGTCTTGAAATAAAAAATAAATTTGTTTACTGAATGTGAAATACCTTTTTGGTATTCGATTCTTGCACTCAAAAATGAGAACTATTTACCCTCTTTCTCGTAGAACATTTCTATACTGCAAACTTAAGGTCGGTTTTGGTATAGAGAAAAATATATGACAAACCAAACAGTAACGATTTTAACATTTAATTGTGAAGTTTAAATTTTGGCATTGATTTTCATATTTTAAAAACAATATTTATAAAAAATAATGGAATGTAACCAAGTAAATCAGCATTTATAAAGCCTTCATTGGTCTAAAGTAGAAATGAAGTGGCACTATAACTAATGGCATTGATCAAAAGCAGGAATTTTAACACTTTAGTGACCGGTAGCGGTTTGAACATACAGTGGTGGCCAAAAGTGTGGACACTTTTTGAAAGTTTCATGTGTTTCAACTGTTAATTGTGTTCTTGCATCTATTAAATTTCGCTTAAATACAAACATTTAAATATTAAATTGAAGGTAATTTAATGTAGTATTTCACTAAAAAAACAGAATTAAAGTATCTTTATTACAAATAAAGTTATGCTCATTTTAGTTGAACAAGCAAGCACAATCAATGGATTCTCTTATGCTGAAATTGAAATACAAGTTGGTGGTTTAATGACTTGCAAAACTAAGACAGATCATACTATTAGTTGCATAACTTATTCGTAAAACATATATTGTAATACTGTATTTATTTTTAATTCTACATGAAATAACTTTGATGATGATAATGGTGTGTCCATGGATATAGATTATATTTGACCAAAGGTCTCATAGACGGCTTCAGCAATCTGCACACAGTGGTCCTCATAAAGATTAAATTACTTTTAATTTGATATACAATCGTTTACTTTGGTATACAATTAATATATTCTGTAATCACACAAAGTTGAAAAATATGAAAATTTCAAAATGTGTCCACACTTTTGGCCACCACTGTACTATGCCCTCTCATTGCTTCGTTTCCCAATAGCTCTAGTGCGACGATAATTCAAAACTGAACTAAACCGGCTCAATCAGGCTGATTCCCACTCAATACGACTGACCTAATCCACTGAATGCTTCTGGTCTAGAACGATCCACAGTACTGGACAAGTTGAGGAAGTTTGGTCGTGGATCGAGGTGTAGACTGAGAACGGCCTAACCTAACCAAATCAAACGGAAAGATCAAAAGTCAATTAACAGAAGGCCGGTTGGTAAAAGCTGAGGAGCAAACATAAAATAATCGCCGGCCGGTCGGTAAAGTGTTAAACGAAATTCACAAATGTTGTCGATTCAATTAAAAAGTCCTGAAATGGCAGTGAAATGTGCTGTATTGCTTTATGATTGGCTAAACTGAAAAGTTATGACTCCTTTTTTTAAAAAAAGCACCTAATACTTAGTTAAATTAGTATTAAAATTTAAATTACGTTAATTCTTAAAACACTTACACTAAACTTAAGTTCTCTGCTCCCTAAAATGCATAATCATTCAATACTTTGCAAATTTTGCTGTGAAATAACTCTCATTACTTTTTTAAAAACCTTTTGAGGATTATAAGGAATGTATAAGGTAAACTGAAAAGAATTACCGTATATACTCGTGTATAACCCGAGAAATTTTGGTCAAATTTAGGACCGTAAAAAACGGGGTCGACTTATACACGAGACATCAAATTTTCGAGGTGAAAAAATCCTTAACTAAAGCTAAATTTCAATCAAACTTAAGGTTTAACTACTAACTATTGAAAATAAAGACACAAAAAAAGTTCAATTCTAAAGATGAAATAAGATTGGTATATCTTTCACAATCTCTACCATAAACGTGCTTAATTGTTAGTTCTCGGCGTGATGCGTATTTGCACCTGTAGGTTTGGCACAGGGCAGTTCAGTCAACCAGTCTTCAAGAGGCGTAAAGAAACGTTGCCAGTCCGTGACCTTGGCAGCGGGGTCTTCACGCTTCACTAAACATAGTTTAAAATTAGCTTCTCCATTCAGGGTCAGCAATGTCAAGGACAAAGCGGAAACCTGTTTTGGTTGGGGTTGAAATTTTGCTTGCAAGTAAAAAAAAAAATTACGGTCACGTCATGAGCGTGCATGAGCCGGTTTCTTCTAATATTTTTTCAGAAGGCTGTAGATTATTTCCTACCTCGACTTATACACGGGTTACCGATTTTGGAAGGATATCTGGTTAAAAAAAGGGGGGTCGGGTTATACACAGAGTCGGGTTATACACGAGTATATACGGTAGTTCTAATATAATATTTCAAAAAATCAATCTTTTTTTTTGCCCGACACTGACTAGCTTTTTATATACATTCATCCTTTACAACATTTTAGACTAGTAACATATTAAAAAAAAATGACCAGCAAGAAATCGAATATAAAATTTTAAAACTAATTTTTAAAAATCGATGACTAGCTTCTCACACATAGCTTTAACACACCTAAATTTTTGTTATTGTTCTGTAAATACATCCAATATACAACCTTTTTTGACATTTTATCAACAGCTGAGAGAATCATTTGAACACTAAGGCCGGCCGAAAAATACTTTTTATTTTATTTCAAATGGCTATATTGCAGAAAAGTGGCCATTGGTAAAGACATGAAAAATGCATCAATTATTTTTTTTTATTAATTTATCTTCCGTTTGCGCAATGCCATCAAAGTTGGCAAAAAATTATTAAAAACTGTATTTTTTTATAATTTTTTTAAAGCACGATAGATGTTTTTAAGTAAGATGTTTAAAATGCCTAAAGCTTGTATGATTAAAATGGAGTAAACAGTAAAGCTTTGCAAAGACTATGATTTTCCCTCATTTTGTACTACATGCATGGCCGGAGGATCTGGCACAAATGCATAATAAATATATATATTGATTTTATATACCTTTAGTAGTTAATTTATATATAATATAAGAACCCAATAACATCTATCGTGTTTAAAAAAATTATAAAATTTACGGTTTTTGCCAACTTTGATGGCATTGCGCGAACGGAAGATAAATTAATCAAAAACTAATAATTAGTGCATTTTGCATATCTTTACCAATGGCAACTTTTCAGCACTATAGCGATCTGAAATAAAATAAGTTTTTTTCGCCCCACCCTAATATACAACCTTTTTTGACATTTCATCAACAGCCTAGAGAATCTTTTGAACATGCTTCCGCTGAAATTTTATAAAAGAATTTTAAAAATACAGTTATTTACTCAAAGTTTCCTCTAATATGTACACTAGGCGCGTTTACATGAGCCATTGATTCCATGGAATGCCAAAATCCCCAATAGGGGAAAAAGAGGCTGAGCTGGATTTCTAACCCAAATGATAGTCTGCGGACGAATCCATGGTATGAAACATCAAACCCTCCTTCATTGGAGGGTTTGCGAAACCCACCAATGAAAACCCTGCAATTCCGGTTCTGTCTGGGAGAAAATCCCCAAAAAGGAAAAAATTGCAGAGTTTGCTCTTCAATCCATGGATTAGATGGCTCATGTAAACGGGCTCTGACTAGAAACTGAAGTCTCCTCATATGATATATAAAAACAGTTTTCCCTGAACACAAATGACTAGTTTCCCATACGTTCATTCTTGACACACCTGAAATTATTGTTGTTCTCCTGCTGTCTCAAATGCACCAATTCGTCCAACGCTTCGTGAATCGCCATGACTTTCTCGTGCGGGGATGACAGCTTCCCAGCCAAGTCGTCAATGGCCGAATGAATCGTCTGAAGTCTAGACTCGACATTCTCGGCTGGAAACGGGTTAACAAGCATCCCGCTATCCGCGTAAAATCCGGGCGGCCTCGGTAGAAAGCTAGTCACCGAAACGGCTGGCCCAAACCCGGAATGGGGTGGACCTTGGAGCGGCAAAGCACACGGGGTGAAAGGTTTGTGCTCCGAAGGAACGTTCATGGGCGCAAGTTGTTGGAAACTGTTGATGACCACTTGTTGTTGCTGAAACCCGTTTTGCTTGTCGACCACAACTTGTTGAAACCCGTTTTGTTTGTCTATGTTGACTTGCTGGAACCCGTTTTGCTTGTCTATGTTGACTTGCTGGAACCCGTTCTGTTTGTCTATGCTGACCTGCTGGAACCCGTTTTGCTTGTCTATGTTGACTTGTTGGAATCCGTTTTGCTTGTCAACAATGACTTGTTGCTGGAAGCCGTTCATTCCGTTGGGTTGCTGGAATTCCGGACGTTGGTTGTTGTTGTTGTGCTCTTGGTGGGGCGATTGGCAGCCTTTGTCGTTCTGGGGTGGGGGAGATTCACCGGGGTTGGCACACATTTCTGTTAAAAAATATTAAGATAATTACTAAAGCATAGTAGATATAATAACATTTAATATAAAAAAATATAAGAATATTCTCAAATATTGTATAATCAAAACTACAGCAGTCTTTAGTACTGATCTAGCCTGGATGGTAGAGTGTTGGACTCTGGCATTACTTAACTTATAGGTGTGATATTAGAAGAATCCACTTGTGGAAGCTAGTGCTCTATTGCATTACACTAGAATAAGATAGAAATGACACATAAAAAAAAATCCTGATAGCAACAAACTTTTCGATGATTTGAGGCAGCTCCTACCACTCCATTGTTGAGGCAATTTCGTTTCATATTCTCTGCAAATGTATCTTGGGTACCATTTTATCCATGCCAGGGAGGTTAATAACTTACCAATCAGGGAAACTCTGAGGTTCATTTCAGCTGCTTCAAGGTTAAACGATGGGGTTAGTACAATAGACCAGTGATAACAGTGCTTGGCCATGACGGGCCGCCCCACTCAATCCTAAGTCCTATCACCCCATTACTTCCGGGATTTGGTGTTGGTACAAAATGCTTACAAGCATAGCTTCCATACTATCCTTTACAGACAGACAGAAACCAGCCCAATGCAGGATTTGACTGACTGCTCTGTGATATGCAGTATGCTCAATCATCCTACACTTAACCCCAGTAGCATCGAATATGGGCCCAATATTGGTTACAATGTAGAGCCAATATGCTAACCCTTATTGGCCCAGCATTAGGAGGAAACATTTTGCCAATATAGGCCATTATTGGCTGCCATTAAAGGACCAATATTATCCAAAAACATATAACCAATATTGACTGCCATTATAGGACCAATATTATGCGACGACTTTTTTTGAAACGGTTGGGTAGATGGAAAAATCGGCGAACACGTATCCCATTATTTTTGCTGTGTGACCCCTGGGGGTTAGGGGTCAATTTTAAAAAAGAACCTCCTACTTTACAAATTCGAATTCTATGCTTCAAGCGACATCGTACGCTAACGCCGTCGGGACTTTCGACTCCCCAGATTTAACGAGCACGTATATCACAGTGTACTCGGGCACCCCGGTGAATTTTAGAGGAATTTTTCTACCAGCACGAATACGTCTATAGTATGGCTAGGACAAGGACAGAACCAAGAACCTTCTCGGTGTGAGGCTCGTCGCTTACACCTCTCGGCCACCGAGTGCAGTGGCCGTTTGGCTGTTCTTCTTCTTCTTAATCTCATCAAGGAAAAATATGACAAACGCGAGCGCCCCCTAGATATATGCCAACCAATATATCCCCAATATTGGTCCTATCTTGGCAAATTTTAACTTTCGAAATATTGGTTTCGTATATTGGGCCAATATTGGCTGAATGTTGTAAAACTTGCTATATTTGCCCAAGATAACCAATATTGGCCAACGTCATACCAATATTGGGCCAATATTCGATGCTACTGGGGAATGGATGAAAAGCTGAGTGAACCCTGGCCCAATCTCGGGGCTGGGGAGCCCAGTTGGTTAGACAGTCGCCTAGCAATACGAAAAGGTCCCAGGTTTGGGTCCGAGCATCAAAAAAAACCCCTTCCGACTTATAAAAGGCCCGTGATGACAAAGATGTCCGACGAAAAATACCCTGTGCCGAGGGAGTGCACGTTAAAATGCTTCAAAGTCGTAACGCAGCGTACCATGTTGCCCTTAACTGTTGTGTTGGGTGCCTATTCAGAGTCGGTTCGTTACTTGACTGAGGTTCTAAAATATGACCCCTGTTGAATATAGCTCTAGTGTGATAACTCAAAACCTAACCTGGCCCAATCTGGGATTTGACCTGCCAAAAAGGCTCGATACAAATAGAGTAAATGCACCCACCCTGTTCACACTTGACCCTCTTAGGGGTGTTCTTGCGCCTCTTGTGCTGTTGTGGCAGGTGTTCGTTTTGGCAGTTGCTTGGCAGGCAGTTGTCATCCTCGCTCAGTCTCGAAGAGGCGGCTGGAGAAGAACCAACCGCGTCATTTGGGTCGAGGGATAGGATGAAGCTCTCGCCGGAGAGGCTGGGCGGTGGGGGGTCCTAGGGAATGGGAGAAGGTTAAGGGGTTTGCCCGAAACATAGTGGTAGCGTCATCTATGCAAAGTCAGGGCAGGGCTAAGACCCATTTAACTAATTTAATTGATGATCTAATTAAATTGATAATTTATCTAATTAATAAGTATCCTTTAAAATGACTAAAAACTCCTACTCGTTTGAATGACTTAAAATCTTTATTTTATTTATTAAATCCATAGAAACCTAGATAAAAAAAAAACGGAACACATTGTTATCTTACTTGAGCATGAACAATATGTTATCAATAGAATAGCACTAATTTGCCTGAATGGGAACTTCTTACTTTTAACTGGAATTTGGCAGGTATTATTATGTAGGGAGGCTATGTGGACCAAAGTTCAGTTCTATATTTTAATTATAAGACTATAATTTCAGAAGTATGAAGTTTTCTGGCTTGGTTCGGTTCAGTGGTAGTTTAAACAGAAGAGGGTAGGTCCGCCTGTCCTATTTTTATTTTTACAAATTTTGAAAAGTAGTTTTTACTTCTAAAGAGTTTGCAGTTCAGAAAATTTGGCAAAAATGCAAGTTTTAGAGCAATAGCAAACTGCAATAAGAAGTTTTTTTTTCAACCAAAAGAGTTGAAACAAACCCTATCTGTGTGCTGTTCAGGATCAGCCACTCCATGCTTCTCCTTCAGATGGCGCTGCATGTTTCCTTTTAGAGTGAAGGAACTGTTGCACAGGTGACACTTGAATGGCTTGCTGCTCCTGTGAATGGCCATGTGGGCTCGTAAATTGTGCGCCCTTGACAAACCTGGCAACAAAAAGAAATATTAGTTTATTTTTGGAAAAAAATAAATGCAAGCAATTTGAAGACTTTTTCAAATTAAGCCATTCTAAACAATTAGTGTTAAAATAGATAAATAATAAGTGCAATTTTGCATAATATTAAAAAAAATATTTATAATATTAACTCATTCACGACAGTTGGCTCGAACATTTGCTACACGAAAATGAGTTTTCAGCTGAAGTTTAACCAAGTAAACAAAATAAGACAAGAGAAGATTATTGTAATGAATAATTTAAAAAAGGTCAGATCAAGCCAAACAGAAAGCAAATTAAAAAAACCCTCAAAGTTTTAATAAGGAAATGAAGGTTATAATGAAGTTCACAAAGTCGTTGGTAATGAGTTAATGTTCTAAAAGTAGATAAACAAGAAACAAAGCCATTAACTCCATTTTGGAAAGGACCTAATTAGTTTTATATAAAATATATATTGAATGAGCAATACTGGTGTGCTTTAAAGGTGAACACTCAAACATAGAAGAGGCATGCAAACGTCTTCACTGCACTGTGAGGGGCAATATTTCTGTTTTTACCCATTAATATTATTTTGGGATGTGTAATGAACACTTTGTCTCATACACTGAATTTTAACAATTAAATCTACAACAGTTGAGTTATGAACCACAAAATATATTACAATTTTTTTCTAAAAATGAAATTAAGAATGAATGTAGGCTCCCTATAATTCCCAACCTTACCAACAGATGGCAGCACCAGATCAAAACATCATACCTTTCCCACAAACACTACAAGCGAAAGGCTTCACTTCCGAATGCGATATGAGGTGCATCTTGAGCGTCTGTGGTTGTGAAAACTTCTTCCCACATGTCTCGCACGTGAATCGACGTTCTGCCAAGTGTATTATGTGCGTGTGGCGCTCCATGTTTGCTTTTAAGGTGAACGCTTAAACATAGATGAGGCATGTGAATGGCTTCACTGCACTGTGAGGGGCGATAGTTCTGTTTTCAACCATTTATATTATTTCTGGATATGGGTATAGTAAAGCACCCTTTATCTCATGCACTGAATTTTAACAATTAAGGCTACAAGTTTAGTTATGAACCACAAAAGTTTCCTCTAAAGAAATTTAGAATTAAGAATGAATGAAGGCTCCCTTTAATTCCCAACCTTACCAACAGATGGCAGCACTAGATCAAAACATCCTACCTTTTCCACAGACACTACAAGCGAAAGGCTTCACTTCCGAATGCGATATGAGGTGCATCTTCAGCGTTTGTGGTTGTGAAAACTTCTTCCCGCATGTTTCACACGTGAATCGACGTTCTGCTGAGTGTATGTGCGTATGGCGCTCCATGTTCGCTTTTAAGGTGAACGCCCGAGCACAGATGGGGCATGCGAACGGCTTCACTGCACTGTGTGTGGCCTGGTGGGCTTTGAGGTGGTGCTCTTTCATGAATTTCATGCCGCACACCTGGAGTGAGAAAAAGGCATTATAGTATGTTCAGAGATATATGTTTTTTAGAAGCAATTTTTTGTCAACTGTGTGAAGGATACAGACTACACTGCATGCCAACCTAACTTGGGTAAAAATAAAGAGTAAAAAGGAAGAGGGAAAAGCATGGTCGGTGTGTTAGTAGGAAACTTTTGTAAGGTCATATTTACATACAAAATGAGCTGAATACAATTAAACCAAAATACACTTGTCATTCTGATAAAATTGCCAAATTTTCTCAAATAATATTCAAATCTGTTAGACCTTAAATGAAATTAATGTTTTAAACATGTTTTCTGGATGAATTCACGAATAATTTATGGAACTCTTTACATCCGCGGAAGGATCTTCCATATAGAATATTTCCATTTCCCCAACTTAGGTTGGCAAGGAGTGTAATAAAGTAGAGAAGAACTTAGTTTAGGAAGCAAAGTGCATACAAGATTTTTTAAATAAATTCATTAAATTTAGAATTAAGGAGGTAGTTAAAATAATTTACTATGTACATTAAATTTAAAAAATAATAATATAGTCTGTTTCAAAAGTTTAGACAAAAAAAATGTTTTGGATCGCAGAATTTCACTGAAAAGTTTTGTTTGAAATAAAGTTTTGGGAGTAAGGATCAGGCAGGTGTAAATAATTCAAAATACCATGAATTACAATAAAAATAACAGATAATAAACTTCATTTGAATAGTGAAAATAACAGAAAAAATATGACTTAAAAACATAGGGAAAATCAATTTAAAGTCTTAATTTCACATTTTGATTGCTTGAATTGCTTTTAACTTTGCAAATACTAACTTGACAGACAAATCTTCTGACGCGGGTATGTATGAGTGTATGGTCCCTCAGCTGGCTCGGGTATTGGAAGACTCTCTCGCAAATCTCACAGCGTAACTGTGACTGTAGTGACCCTTGCCTGGATGACCAGGCTGGAACTCCCAGCCTGGGCTCGAAAGCCTGCGGAAAAAATGACAGATTATAAAAAAATTACAGAAAATATATCATTTATCATTAGAAGGTCATAAATTTTGGTTCCAATTGCTTATCTATATTTGAATAATGATTATCATTATAGAAATTTGATATTTATCTGGTTAACTATGATTATGTTCAAATATCTATTGACGTAGTTAACCATTTAGTACAGTTTAATTCAGTTATACCATCGTTCTAAGAACAGCAGTAACTCAACAAAAAATGTTTTAGCGCAGTTTCTAGTGCTTGTACTCTTCCTGAAAATCCCGAAAGTAAAAAAAAAATGAAATTTATATTAGAAATCTTGATTGAAAGTTATCTGCTTATAAAAAAAGTAAGAGTTAAAAGGAGTTAGTTTCGTTTGGGGAAGTTCATGTTAATAAGCCTGCTAGACTGTCTCCAAACCAAAAGCGTTTAATTGTTAGCTTAATGAAGACAAATTATTTTCTAAACCCCATTTCTCCATGTGTATTGAACAATTTTAGAAACAGGTTTTTTTATGTTATAAATGTAGATGACTTACAGGTCCTGACAATCCCCTTTTTTTGAAATTGGTATCACTTTTTAAAATTTCCATAATTTTTTTTACAGAAAATAGCCGAAACAATCTCAAAAAGTGGGACTACCGACACCTATACAGCAACATTTACTCTATAAAAAAGCTGTCGATAAATATATTCAACACAGCTGCAGTAATGTGGTTCAGAAGATAATTGTTTGCCATTTGATTAACACAAAGGCACTTTTGCTTGGAGCCAAGTGGCCCATCAAGGTCATTTTACCTTAAGGTTTATTCCAATAAATGTTTGTGGGGCTGGGGAGCCAATCTGTTAGGCACTCGCCTAGCATGCAAAAGGTCCCAGGTTCGGGTACAGGCATCCCCGAAATAACTGCCGACCTATAAACGGCCAGTGCAGCCAAAAAGTCCAATGACGAATAATACTCTGTGTAAGGGAGTGCATGTTAATTATTTGTCAAAGTCCCAACGCTGCATACGATGACGCCCTTAACAGTTTCGTTGGGGGCCTATTCAGGTGCCGGCTCGTCACTTGAGTGTGGTTCTAAAAATACGACGCTCGTCGTCAATAGCCCTCGTGTAGCTCTTGTGCGACGATATTTCAAACCTATCCTAACCAATCTGAAATATTAAAAACATGTAATCAAAAACCAATAGAATATGAAATTAGAAAACGAAACTGGCGGTGGATCGGGCATGTGCTACGCAAGCACGAAAAGTTCAAGGTAAAAGAGGCCTTAGAATGGAATCCGCAAGGCTAAAGGAAAGGAGGGAAGCCAAAAACACTGTGGCCTCGAACAATTCAATGAAGTGAAGGAACTTAACAAGTCATGGGGAGAGATTAAGACCATTGCAGCCAACAGGGTGAGGTGGCGGACCATGACAGAGGCCCTATGCTCCATGTTGTAGTGAAAGAGGTATAAGTAAGTAACCTAACCAATAAATGTTTGGTATATAAATGAAGTGATTACCTGGAAGTTGCCCGAGTCTGCGTGCTCTACATTGATGCAGAACTCCCCCTGGGGGAAACACTGGTTGGTGTTGTCACACAGCGGCCGATTCCATTTCTTCTTTTTACCCATGGGTCACATCCGGTTTAGATGGGTGGGCGGTTTGTATCCATTTGGTTCAACTATCCGAGAGATACAAGCAGAGAGTGATGTTATGAGTTCTTAATAATATGAACTGTTTACATTTATGCATATGTACACAACAGTAAGGTACAGATGGTCAGATTAGGGCAGTGCTGTATTTGTAAAAATTGCACAGGGTATACTGTGGCTTAATAAAAAAATGATAGGGTATACTCTTAATATGAGTTGGTACTTGGTAATAAAATTTACAAAAATGCATAAACTGTAATTCAAGATATAGAAATAAAACTTGGTTTAAGCTGCACATAAAATAAACGTATCTTTTAAATCTTGCTCTTTTCTTATTAGAAGGAAAAGGAACGGGGTAACTTACATAGAAATGTGGAAAATAGGAATTTTTATCCCGGAAAAATATTTTAAATAACAGCGAGATTCCTTTTCTTCTCGCCCTCGTACTGCTTTTGATTGGACCATGGCTTACCAACTATGATCTCGCATACTTCTTTGTTACAAACAGATCAAGTGGTGGACCATTTAGCATTAATGAACATTAAACTTAGCATTAGAAATCAGTACAGATGCCCTCAAATAAGTTATTATGATGTTCATTAAACTGAAGCCCCGTTCGCACTCTGCCGTTGAGCAGGGCAAAGTTGATATTATTTTCCATTAGCAGAGGTTTTAGATCATCTAGCAAAGATTTTGGATTTCCAGAGCAATCTTGCAAGCTGTGGATTGCTTGCCCCTCATGATGATGAGGTTTATGATTTTTTTGAAAATTAAAATAACGGGTAAAACTCGTTAAAAAAATGTAAAGGGTATATGCTAATTTGGAAAATAATCACAGGGTATACTCTATTTTTTCAAATAAACCACAGGGTATACTCCGTATACCGCCGTATACCCCCCATAACAGCCCTGGATTAGGGTCACATCCGGTTTAGATGGGTGGGCGGTTTTTATCCATTTGGTTCAACTATCTGAGAGATACAAGCAGAGAGTGATGTTATGAGTTCTTAATAATATGAACTGTTTACATTTATGCATATGTACACAACAGTTAGGTACAGATGGTCAGATTAGGGTCACATCCGGTTTAGATGGGTGGCCGGTTTTTGTCCATCTGGTTCAACTATCTGAGAGATACAAGCAGAGAGTGATGTTGTTAGTTCTTAGTAATATGAACTGTTTACAGTTATGCATATTGACACAACAGTTAGGTAGAGCAGAGGATTACTTAAATTTACAGCTTATTTCCTTAAACATATAAATTTGGTTTAAAATTACAAGTGGCCTGGAAAATGGAAATAGGTAAAAATGCATTGTTTTAATTACAAGGATCAGATTTGCTGCACAAAAACTATTGACGCAGATTTTTCTGGATTTGGCGATAATTGTTTGTGATAGCCTGTCCGACTTTGACTGATGATTCGAATTCCTTGACTTGCAACGCTGACGTATTCCAACAACCCTATATCACCTTTATTTGCTCATTTCGTTTAGGTTTCTGTTCTGGAAAGTCGCCAGAATACTGACTTTTGGCACGATTTCGGAAAGTTTGCCAATGGTTACTGTACGGTAAATTTTTATCCGCTTACAGTAAAACTTTAAAAACATTTTTCGAAAAGACTTATTTGTTTAAAAATCAGAATTAGGTTTATGTTTGAAAAGATGATCTTAACATCATTACCAAACAGGAAAAAAAAAGTACTATTTTAATAAAATAATTTATTTATGTAATTTTGAAATTTAGGGTAATTGTAAGTAAGAATGATGCAGTTAATATAGAAAAACCTGGGTCTAATGGTTGGAAGATTAACTATTTGAGAGGTACAGGCAAAAATACCTGTCTAGTTATTAACAGTTTTTCCAGAACCACATGTGATTTTCTGAAAGTTTAATAAAAGTTATTTTTATAATTAAATAAAATAATAATAAAACCTTTTGTATTAAGAAGTCAAAATTCATTTACAACTAAAATGAAAATTCAAAAATTATTAACAAGAAGGAAATTCATGTTAATTTTTTATGCATGAGAACAAGTTTTACTTTGGTTTGGCTGTGTGCTTAACATTGTATGCTTATCCATTAAAAACCTATAAACTCATAATTGTTTCTTTGTAAGATTTGCAATAATTCTTCGCATCTTTTGAAATGTGATTTATTTTTCCATCTTACATTTTTGTATTAAAAATCAGGGTAAAATTTTTAATTAATGCCAAGCAGCAACGGTTTTACTTCAATACCAAGAGAACTTGTGCAGATTTTTATAATACTATTTTAGATACATTTGTACCTCATAAAAGCTTTGGTACAAAATATCTTGAAAATATCTTAACTGATGAAACTCCTTTAATTATCACTTCAGTCAAACCTTAATTCCCTCAAAGAAATAAAAGTTAGTAAGTACTTACGTAAACAATTTTAGTTGAATTTTGAATTAGTTTAGGTAATTGCCATTTTATTTTTTGTTACACCAAAATCATACTTAATAAATAATTTCATTCAAAAAGGTAAAAGTTTCAAGCCATTCATAAATGCTTTGAAGTCATTAGACTACTATGTTAATAAACTAAAACAATAAAGACCATACAAATTTCTCCTTGGTTAAAAGGTTTGACAAAATAAAAAAATTCCAAATAAACTAATATTTCTCGTGAATTTTATTTACTTACACTACTTTATGGAGGTATATTACGAAGAATAAGTTTTAGCTGTTGTATAAATCCCGCGATTATTTGAGTTTTGTTCATCTTTATCTGTCATTTTAATTTTTAGTAGCGATACTTCAGGGAACCACATTCTTGGGGATAATGCGAGAGATTGTAGAATTTTTTATACGACATAAAGCAAAATTCAAAAAATTAGATACTTGTAAAAATCAATTAAATATTTGTTTCCTAGTTTTCATCTGCTTTACTTTCGGAATCAATCACAAGCAACTCTTGAACAGTATCGTTGCCAAAAATTCTAAAATAAAATGATATTAACATTACTTCTGGTTTTGTTTTTTGTTTTACGAAAATTAAAATTTAGAAAAGCTAGTAGAATAGAACAAGTTTTACCAATATTTAAAAATATTTTTTTTAGTCAGTTGAAATTTCATTTTGAAGGACAGCCATCATTGTTTTCGTGTTCAACGATTAAAATACATGTTGTGCTTGCAGCGAGCCAAAAATGTGTTTTTGCCAACTCTGAAATTGTTTGTTTATTTATGTGTATGCGTATAATTGCTTTTGAACAGTGTACCCGTTAAGCCCATTTCACACCTTGTCACAACTACTTGCAACTCCCGTAGGACACCGTGCATTAAAAAGTTGCACTCAGTTCGTGAGATTTTTTTCCTGCAAGCACGAAAAAATCACAGTTGCATGTACCCTTAGCCAATCAGAACTCAGGATTTCCTTGGCTGCATTGTGGCGAACTAGACTTCGCCAACTGGTTGTTTATTTACTTTTTAAGACGCCAACTTTCCCCGTTTGCAAAAATCTGCGCAATTAAAAATGGATATTAAATGGATGGCAAAGATGAAAATTTATCTAATTAAGGAAGTTCGGAAACATAAATTTCTGTTTGATGCAAACGATGCCTATTGTTTGATTAAAGTTTGCTTTCAAAAAGATGAAACTTGCCAAATTTTGAGATGAATAATTTTTTGTGGAAGCCCGAAAATCCAGGTTACCACAAGTTGCGAGTTGCAGTTGCAAGTAGCTGTGCAGGTGTGAAATGGGCTTTAGCCTACAAATTATTGAATTTATAACAAAACAAAAATACTAATAAAGCGTTTATTAATTTTGTGAAAAAGTTCGTCAAAAAGAAAGGTAAGTTCAAATGTAGAATATTAGAAGTATGTAGAATATTCTAGATAGTGTTTTAGAAACTGAAATACTTCTGTTCACCAACCTAATGCTTCACAACCAAGTTCTGTTTGTAAATATTAAAAGTTTAGTTCTATAAGCTTTTATTTTTCATTTGTATTTAAATTAAAAAATAATTTTAGCTTAAAAATTGTCATTTGTGAACATGTCACACCATTTTGTCGTTCCGAAACCAAAAGTTGACGAAATATCAACAACGGCTGATGTAATTTTATCGCACGTTTCAAATCTATTGATTTAATTTGTAAGATAAAAGATTAACTCTTTTTAAGTTCCCTTTTTCTTAATGTATATAGAATGTAGTGCGTGTTAATTGTTTAAATCGGCGCATTTGTGTTATAAGGAGCCACCGTTGCTTGATGCGTTTGAACTGGGCAAGTTTTGTTTTCATTTAGTTGCTATTTTAAAAAAATTTAGTTTCTTTTGACAATCACTAACTTGTAACCTTGATTAAAAACTTGTTAAACTAAGCTTGTGGTTGGGTTTAATAACCCATTTTTAAGTTCATAAGTATGTATTGTGATTTTATATGTATTGAACAGTTATTTCAAATTCTGTATAACATTAGAATATATATAAATTATTGTACTAATATCTGAATCTCCTGTGTGTAGTGCTAGAAGAGTGTTTATCAATGCCTCTCAAAGCATTCTTCTAAACTTCGGAAAATTAACATAAGATAAACTAGTTTTAGAACCATATTACATTGCATTCATAACATAAAAAGTGGAATCTTTTACGTTTAATTTTGATTTATATTTGGGCATATTTTATTAATAATTGCGTCTTAACACTAACTATTCCTCATTTCAAAGTTTTTTCTTTTTTTTTTTAAGGTTTGTACCTAAAAATCAATTTGTTTTGTTTTGAAGGTCATATATACTTTCAATGTTGATATGAAATGTTTTGCTACTGTTTAAGTGTAACCAATCTTGCTTATTTGAGTTAATAATAATCAATTGGTGCTTCTTTCGCCAAGGAATTTGGTTTATTTCTGGAGGGCGGTCAATATAATTTTGTGATCATGCATTGTGGGTGGATGAAACTGGTGTTGCATGTATGGATATTCAGGTTTGCCACAGCCCTTGAGGGGCTGGGGAGCCCAGTCGGTTAAGCACTCGCTTAGCATGCGGAAGGTCCCAGGTTCGGGTCTGGGCATCGCCAAACTAGCTGCCGACCTATAAACAGCCCGTGCAGCCAAAAATGTCCGACGAATAATACCCCGTGTAAGGGAGTGCACGTTAAATATCCTTCAAAGTCCTAACGCTGCGTACGATGTCGCCCTTAACGGTTGCGTTGGGTGCCTATTCAGGTGTGGCTCGTCACCTGACTGTGGTTCTAAAATACGACGCCCGTCGCCAATAGCCCTCGTGTAGCTCTAGTGCGACGATAATTCAAACCAAACCACAGCCCTTGAAAAAATACATCGATTTTCACGGCCTTGAAAGTGCTTGAAAAGCATTATCAGGGTTCCCATGGGTCCTTGAAAGTCCTTAAGAAGTCCTTGATTTTCGTTTTCAAGCATCCCTTTATACTCCTTGATTTTAACCAAAAATCATTGAAAAGTCCTTAATTTTGGTTTTTGATTTCAAGGACACTCTAAACACTCCTTGATTTTCATCAACAATCATCAAGAGTCCTTGATTTTCATCAACAATCAAGTGTCCTTGATTTTTCACGCAGCGTTCAAATTACGGGAACTCATTTTCTAAAACATTGCCAATGCTGTGATAAATGGCGCGTCTACCACTTCGGCAAACAAAACATTATTAGACAGAGGAACCGGCTCTGATTTTGCCAAATCCTTTTTCCCTCTAATATGGTTGCTATAATATCTGGGGTTGGCGATATTTCGAACATTGTTATAAAACAACAATAATAAATATATGTTGTTTTTAAAAAAATTGTGTTTATATTAGTTATTTTTTAATTTTTGTCTTATTTGTTAAAATTGGCATCAATTAAGGGTCCTTGAAATTTTTTGGGGGGTCCTTGAAAAGTCCTTAAAAACTCCTTGATTTTTATTTTGAAAAAAGAGTGGGAACCCTGATCATCAACCTTGAAAAGTCTTTGACTTTTTGCTTAGGGATAACTAGGTTGAGTTTTTTTAACTGTGTAATTCCTGAAAGTTATTGGATTGTTTAAGAACTGATTATATTAATTGTTAATTTTTACAAGCCTTCAAAACTTTAACAAAAAAAAAAAATCATTTCAAGCTACCCCAGTCATCTTTTAACATCAAAAAGAAATATTTGTTCTGAAAATCCTTTTTAAGTACACGTTTTTATTTGAAGCAACTTTTGAAATTATAACTAATTAACTGTTTCTTATAAAGCTTCTCTTTCTTGTTTTATGTTAGTACAATAAATATCAATTCAGCAAGCAGAAATTATTATCTGACATTAATTCTCTATAAACAATAAATTAAAATAGATAATATTTCGTAAGTTTAAAAGAGTATATTAAAATCCATTTTGATTTATTGTTGGTGTTGGCCTTGATCTTTAGTCAGCAGTAGTTTTGTTTTATTATCTTTTGGAAAGTACTTATTTTATAGTTTACTTTTATTGGTTTTGTTATCTATTACTTTTATTATCTAATTTTATGTGAATCATTTTATTGTTAGCGTAGAGTTTCTGTTTATTTACATTTGAAACTACGCTTCGAACAGTTAAGCTTTCGAGTTTTACGTTAGGTGTCTCAGGTAAGTAAATTTTTTAGGGTCTCTAAAAAAATACGGTAAATAAAATGTTTAAAATAATTTATACACAATTGATCAGCCTGAAATAGGGCCAAATTTCTAAATGGGCTAAGTAAAGTAGTCTGTAGTCTAAAGCAGTGTATATTTTTTGGGCGACAAATTTTAGTACCAATTAAAGCAGCATTCGGTAAAAAAAAGTTATTATAAAGATAAAGATATGAACATTTTTATGAAAGAAAACAAATAATTTACATTCAAGCGTAAATTCTAAATTTATATACAGTTATAATATTTCGTAGAAAAAATGGTCTCTGCGAGGGCAATTGTACCCCCTCGTCCCGGATTTCAAAGTTGAAAGAAAAATAGAACAGTTAAAAAAATTCACCTATTTCGTTTTAGTGTGTAAAGGTACATAGATGATTGTATTATGTGTATTTTAGACAGCACATACCACCCTTTTTTGCAGCTGACCAGCTACCTTTCCCTTGGGGGGGGGGGGGATATTGTAACAGGGGCGGCTAATCAATTGGTCGACTGGTGGTACTGGTCAGGGTTAGGTTTTTCCCCTACAAAACTAATATTTCCCATCCCAGCGGGAAAAACTGATAAATACTGGTTAAAAATTGGTAAATACCGGGATAAACTGGGAAATACCTCTTTCTTTCTGGGGAAAACTTTTTTTTCCCAGGTATATACCTTGCCTGGGGAATTCCTTGATTTCCTTATTAAGTCCTTAATTAAAATTTAATTCCGTAATGAAATTATAAAAATAGACGTCAGTTTTCTTTTTTGTAAAATGTTAGAGGACAAAGATTGGGATGTAATGTTATAGTTTATATTATTTGATTTCTAAATTTAGTAGGCATAACTAAATAATTATTTATCCAATACTATATTTGAATGAATATTTCCCACAGGCATATTTTAAAAAATAAGTATCTATGGTTATGCAGATGGGGTTATTTAAATAATACATCAAAGTACTTGAATATTATATTATTACTATACATCTAAATAAGTAAGGAAGATTTGTCAATTTTAAAAGTATTAAGTCCAAAATGAATATTTATTAAAATACAAAATTAAAGTCATTTTAATTAATCCCATTAATAAATAGCATTTAGTAAATTAATTGCTTATGTTTTTCCCATAGGGAAAAATAATTTTTCCCAGGACGGTAAATACCGGTTTTTACCATGGTATTTACCAGGGGTAGTTAAAAACCATGCCAACCCTGGTACTGGTACTGGTTATTAGGCTAGTGGTCGAAAATCTTTAAATCCAGCCCTGGCCTGAATGTTGACAAAGAGTACAGACACACAAAACTGTTTCCGAATAATAAGTTATTATTAATGTTTTACTTAAAATTACCATTGATTTACAAAAATGTATCTAAAATCCCTGTTTAGAATTTATTTAATATAATGTTTTACTATGGCAAAGGATTTTGTTTGTAATTAATTCAGGGACCTTTAATCCTTCGTTAGATATAATTTTTTTGCTAAATTATTTTTAGAATTTGTTTTTTTTTAAATATAAAGTCATGTATCGGGTATACATTAAAATAAATGAGAACTCTTGTTGTTTTTCTTTAATTTTTTTTTGTTTAAATCATTTACTTTTTTTGTTTTCTCCCTTGCCAGGGTAAAATAGTTTTTTTTCACTTTAACCGTTTTGTTTAATGTTTCCTAGAATTATCTCGTACTGGAAATAATTAATGTCTGCTTTATCAATTTTTTTGTAGATTTTTTTGTCTGACTATTTTTAATCTATCCTTACATGACTGATGCAATGAGTTAATAAATCTGTTATTATTTTAACACTTAAATCTTTATAAGGCTCTTTGAATCTTTTCTAAACAAAATATTTCATGCCAAGGTGAAATTAGAATAAGTAAAACAGCTGTTTAGATAATGCGAAAACATTTTGTTTTCTAGCAAGCAGATGTTTTTGGTAGCAATCAAAATTACGTTTGCCTTTCCAGTGGTGACCTACTTCAAAGGCCCTCAATGAATAGAATAGATAATTATTATGCATTGGAAGATTTTTTTTAAAAAAAAAGTCAAAATAATGTAACTGATTTTTAATAGATGTTGGAAAGTTTAATAATTGGTGTGCTTGGCATTGTCTAGAAAAATATTGCTGTTTAACCCTTTCAGTCCCAAAAATTTAACGCTACAGAAACATCTGATATTCACAAAATAAGCTTATTTTAGGTCAAATATACGAATTCCATAAGAAAAAAAAATCCATTTAAATTTTTTATATGGCTTTTGAAACAATGCCAAAATTTTTTAACTGGAAAACAGCAAAATAAAAATATATATTACCTAAAAACACTTCGTGTTATATATTTTAAGGTATCAGATCATATTATAAAAAAAAATCGTAATTGTTTTAACCGAAATAGTTTAAATTGTGCTTTAAATATGTGGAACTGAAGTGAACTTATAAAAAATCAGGAGAAACGCTTGTTGACTATTTTCTAAATAAAAAAAATAGTAGTTCTGACTTCTATTGAGATTAAAGTAAAATTTTGTCTGATAGAACTAAGTGTGAAGAATCGAAGGATGTGTGTTTGGATGTCATAGCGGGACAAAAACATTTTGAAAAAAAATATTGAATGTGATGATGCCAAATGGCATCACTGGGACTGAAAGGGTTAAATAACATTTGATGCAGGTAGTTTAATTATTTTTATGTATATTTTTCTTAAAAAATTCCCCTATCCGAATTCTTTTTTAAGATCCGAGCTTAGCCAAAATGTTGGTTAATTTCTGTAAATTGGTTTCTCAGATTAGATGCGTAGATAGACAAAAATATTTCTATCAGCGATCCGAAATGTGGAAAACCGCGGTGATTTTAAAATGGGATGATCCAAATTTTGCAAAATCTGGTTATTCTGAAATCGAGCAATTTTCCTAATTCTAACATATAATCCTTTGTGACTCTAAATTCGAAATTCTGAAAAGAAAACCTGAATTTCCGACATTACTGTAAATTTTCGGTAAACTACGTCGATCTTTAAAATCGTGAGTACACTTACACATTTTTAAACAGAATATGAACACTTGTTCAAGACTTCGCTCTGTGATTTGAGAAAATAAAAACCCAAGTCTAAAATCAAGAAAAAAGTGGAAAAACTTTAAACATTTAACGTAATTTATATTGTGTTCCGAAATAATTAATTCTTAACGAATACTTACTATATATATATATTTTTTTTATTTTTTGTGTGTGAATTTCGTTATATCTTTATTGTGTGTATAATTTCGTTATACCTACATGGAAACATATGTAGTTATTATTTTTCTTTAAAACGTGTCTTAACTTTTTTCTTTCCGTAGTTTAATTTTATATCGATTTTTCTAAAAGTTTATTTTGTTGTAATTTCAAATGGGTCTCTAAAGATCTTATTCGTAAAAGACAAAGATTAACTCTTTGTTTACTCAATAGATGGCGCCAGGCATTCCACTATTATTTCAGTTGTGGAAGTTGACTTTTCCCGCTATATTCGGAATTTGTATCTATAGATTTGTATAAGTAACAGGAGGATTACATATGCGTAAATATTCATGTGTTAGTTGTTCTATTTGCTCAGTTATAAAAGTTATCACATTATTTTGTTTGAAAAAATTATCCTTTTATAGCTAAGTAGTTTGATAAAATTACGAGTTTCTGTGATTGAAAACCTTTTTCTAAAAATGAACTAAATTATTAGCATAGTAGTTTTTGTGCTACAAAGTTTTCTGCACCTTAAATTTTATGCTACAGTGGGTAATATAAATGAATGTAAAATTGTAGTTTCATAAAACTACAAGCCGAAAGTGACTGAAAACCTTTTTCTATAAATGAACTAAAATATTGCTTTACTAACTTTTCACTACATAGCTTGCTGCACCTAAACTTTTATACTGCCCAAACTAGTATTCTAATCCCTTCTAGTATCTTCCCACATAAAATACGCCATTAAAAAAATCCCTTGAAATTTATGTGTTCTAAAACGCACATTCTAAAGTTCGAGGGCCAAATCTTGAACTTGCACTTTTCAAAATTGTCTGCACCACATTACCCTAACGGATTTACTTTCTTGCTGAGATACTATATCCAAATTTTTACTCTTCGTTGAGGAGTATATATATAAAGCCATCGTTAGATATTTTTATGATCTGGATCCTTCCATGTTCTTTTCCTTTCTATGGGCCATTATAAAAGGACGGTCTGGCAGGGGATTGGATTGGTATTTTATACCTGTTTGTTTGCACGGAGATTCAGGATTGTTAGTTTAGATATATTTTTAGAATACGTTCTTTTTTTTTTAATTCAAAAGAATTTTTTAAAAAAATGAAAAGTAGATATATTGATGTACTGCGTCTGTCCGTCCCCCCTTTCCAAAATCTGTTCTATTCTTCGCCGTCGGATCTTTTAAAGTTCTTCTTGTTAGAAAACTATGACATCAGGTACCTATATTTCTTATTTTTTTGTTTGTCCTTTCACCCGGACGGACATGTCGACTAAAGACCCATTGATTTTTTTATTCATTTAAATCGCTGTTACTACATTGATATGAGCACCTTAATTTAAAATTAATGTTTGGAGGAAAATTTTATTTTTCATATGAAGAGTACACGGGAAGAACCGATTTTCTTCGTTTATCAATGCAATTTAGTGTTGATTCATTATTTGCCATAGCTAAATATTTCGTTGACCCAAGCAATTTTACATTATCCTACGAGCTACATATCAACCGATAAAGATAATTAGATTTAATTGCGAAAGAAAACTGATGCAGTTTACTTGAATTTGAATTTTTGAGCTTTGAAGAGTTTAAATTGCAACTGAATGCTGTGTTGGACGATTTTTTCTAAGGTTTATAAATCTTGTGTGGAAGCGGTTCTCTATCCGAAAATAGCACGATTCTGTCGAAGATCGTATATGATCCGATGACCTTAAGTTCTTAAGACCAAGCTTTACTTCGGAAGCTATAAATAGTTTTTTTATTGAACCTTTTCAGTTCCAGTGATGCCATTTTGCATCAATGTTTCTCATCATAATTAAAAAATAATAATAGGGCTGACATCTATTTGGGATAAAAAAAACATGTTTTCTTATAGAAAAAGTTTAAACAATCGAATGATGTGCTTTTTGACATCATAAATGGCTATAGACGATCATAAAAAAAATCTAAGATGAGGATGTCAAATTGTCGTTGGGACTGAAAGGCGGCAAGAACTTAACTGTTTTTTCATCATAACACAAACACCATATCTGTCCCAGACCCTTCTAACCTTACACGCTATGTTCTTCTGATTTAATCCAATAACACCACCCTCCGTTGTTGGTGCTGTATTTTAGGTCCTTACAGCACCGGATCCCCAATGTTTTATGCCACTTTTTTTATGGGTCTATTGTTACATGAACCTTTTTTTTTTACCGTATTTTTATGGTGGGGTCGGATGCTCGGTAAATATGGTTACTGCCCGTTCTTACGTTGAAGTAAGTTTTTTTTTCATTGCTTTTATTTTGGAGGAAAATGGAGGGTCGTATTACAGGTGAATTGTGGAAATAAATACTTTTTTTTTGTGTTATTGGATTAACGGAATAAGAAGTTTGGTTTCTGAGGGAGTTATATAAAGTGCCATCAATTCACTTAATTTATTCCCCCTTTTAATCGTAAAAAGAATGTTTTTTTTTCAAGAAGATACTAAAACATGTGTAGTTTTTCGGCTGATGTAAAAAAAATATTTTGGTAATAGGCTGGTTTCAAGTGACGTTGTACACCTCACGTTGGAACAGAGCATCACAGGAATGTCCAGTTGTCCACCCTAACCAGTTATCCATAAATCCAACCAAAACCAAATGCTGTGCGACGTGTGACGCAAAAACAACTTTTCCGTTACACCCTAAGAGTCGAAAGTGATTGAAATTTTTTTTAAAAATGTCATCTTCTCTAGTTGGACCTCTTAGTCTTATTACACTTAGCTGTTGTTATTCATATGAAGACTAATTTTTCTCGGGGGAGTTAAGCTGAAAAATGAAAAGAACAACAACACAGAAATATAAATATCTTGTTGTTAATTAATTGGCTGGTTTCAATTGACTCGCATCTTTCCACCTTTCATTCCTGCTTCCTTCGATTAGTGCTTTGTTTCCACGTGACATTGATTCACCAAATGAGGCTCGAGGAATAATTTATTTTCATTCAGCATTTTTTATGCCTTTTTACTAAGACCCGACTCCATTGAAACAAAACAAAAATTTCAAAGCTGACAGGTAAAAATGAAAGTCGGCACGCACAAATTTAATTTAGTCATTCCTATTTCACGGAAATGCAATTTATAAAGTGGAGAAAATATTTGCCTTCAAGCCCTCATACTATTCATTTAATAACATAAGGAAGAAATATTTTTTTGTGAAGATAATAAAATAAGTTGTTTTAAAAGCGAGTTATGATAGTAGTCTCAAACTAAACACTGTTCTGGGCGTTAGATATAACGTAACTTATGAAAAATGATGCATTTGCATTAAGTTATGAAGGAGCCTCGGGAAAAAAAGCTTTACTTGAATATCATATAACCACATTTTTATTTTCTCCCAAGACATAGGAATATTAAATATTTTTTTGTGCTTCTCTAGTTTGCAAAGTATTTTCTTGTTTCCGTATTGGTAACTCTAAATTATTACGAACTAGCAGTATGGTCCCGCCTTACTGGGAACCCTTTAACTTCGTATAGCTTCCTTTTAGAGGCATGCTTACTTGTGAAAATACACTCAAAACCAAAACAAAATTAAATTCGTGTTGGCCCATGCACACTTAAAAAAAGCAAAAAGTAATAGAGGATGAAGCAGCCTTAGGGCGAGTGCATATATCTCAACCAATCAAACTAATAGAGGATGGCGTCAAGCCCCCGTTTCGGTCCGGTCCATGTATTTTCAAGCCCTGTTATGGTCCCGCAATCCCACGCGGATGACGTTTTTTTTTAAAACTAATTATATTAATTAAAAATCACAATCAAATATGAAAAAACTAAGCCTCAGGTGCACACGTAGGTATTAAAAGGAATCTATATTAAAAATTTCGAATTTTTTAGAGCTGTCTAAGTAGGTCTTTTGCGATCCACAGACATACACACAGACAGACCGACAGACAGACTCTTTCTTTTATTATTATAGATTGATGCGTGCGAACGTTTTACTTACCTATGCTCTAAAGAATAATAAGGGAAAAGCACAGCCATAATAAAGGGTGTCCTTAAATAATGTCCGAGTTTTAATATTTTTTGCAGGAGTTTATTTTATACTAATATAACGAATCATACATGGAATTGAAGGAAAACTAACCTAGTTTTTCCCATAAGTGCTCAATGTTTGCGCCTTTAGTGTTGCGGCACGCATCCAAACGAAAATGCAATTCTTCCCATACTGTCTGCAGCAAGTCCGGAGTAATAAAAGCAACAGCCTGTGCAACTGTGAAAACGATGTAGCTGTACAAGCGATTGCGCTTATCTGAAACTGTTGGAGTTATTTTTATTCGTCACCTTCAACAACAACTGCCGTACGCTTAAAGCTGATACTATTACAATTTGAAACTCGGACATTCTATTATGGACACCCTGTATAATGTCCGTTTTCGATATGCTTTACTTTGCAAGCCATGAAAATACCCAAATAAGGTAAACGTTCCTTTTTCCCCATGTGTCATACAACTTGATAGGTTTCGTAACCCTACGTTAAATTCGTCGCAAATTAAGGGGTCTAAGGAGTCTTAAAAATGTGCAAAGAAGATACTACAAAGCAAAGTTTGATCTTTCATGTCATTTTTTAACTACTCAATGTATAAGTATAATTTTTTTATAGGTAATTCTACAAGATTTATTTATTATAAAACAAGTTTTAAAATTTATGAAACTTTAGCCAAAACTAATATAAATGATATTAAACATGAAGCTATTTGAACACATTGTGATTAGGCTTGCGCGGCAAATTTTGAGGTCAAAATTAAAAAAATGACCAAGAAAATAACTTTATATTGCACAAATATGTACAAACTAGGACTTATACCTAAATTCTCAGCTCAATTTTAATTAGAAATTATTTTAAGAACTTTTTTCTAAAAAAATTAATAAAATTTTAAAAATTTTGATTTTAAATTATTTTAAAAATAATTTCTAATTAAAATTGAGCTGAGAATTTAGGTATAAGTCTTTGTTTGTACATATTTGTACAATATAAATCCATTTTCTTGGTCAATTTTTCAATTTTGACCTCACAATTTGCCGCGCAAGACTAATCACACTGTGTTCAAATAGCTTCATGTTTAATATCATTTATTTTAGCTTTGGCTAAAGTTTCATAAATTTTAAAACTTGTTTTATAATAAATAAATCTTGTAGAATTACATATAAAAAAATTATACTTATACATTGAGTAGTTCAAAAATGATATGAAAGATCAAACTATGTTTTGTAGTGCCTTCTTTGCACATTTTTAAGACTCCTTAGACCCCTTAAGAGACCGGCAGTTATATCAAAGCTGTGCAGATGTAAACCGCTTTAAAGTAAATCGTCATATACGTAACTCTTTATTTTTTTCTGGAAAGAAAGATAAATTCTAATTTTTTGAAGTAAAATTTGAAGTGATTTAGAAACAACACATTGAATATGCACTAGGATAAACGTACTCGTTTAATGTGTCGTTTTTTATTAATATAACCATAACAATAAAAACCTTTTATAGCAGAGATGTGCCAAGATAATGATACCATCTTTAATAAAATTTATACTAGGAATAATAACTGAATTTTGTTTATTATACGGTAGCGCATAAATGAATAACTAAAATTTTAGAGCCCCCTTGAGCCGAAACTTTTAAATTAACTATCTAAAATTACTTCACTAGACTCATTTTCCCATATATTCGACTAAAAAAACACCCTTCTTCCAATTTAATTCGACTTCTTTTGGTCATTTAATTATTATTGAAATTAGTTTACAAATTCAATCATGAGTCATAGTTGTAACTCGCAGCAAACATGTTAGTGCAAGAAGGTCATCAGGCTATTTAACTTTCGGATATGGTACACACGTGCTACCACATTTTCTCTTAAGTATTGGCTCATTTATCTTTTAAAATACACATTTTTGAGTCAACCTCCCACACTAAACGGCAGTTTCGGAACCAATCGGGTTTAAAAGTCGCGAAACTACGCCTATGAAAAAAAAAATACGAAACCTTAAACGATAAGTATCTATCTATCCGTGTGACGATCTATCTAAAACAACCCAGCCCCCATGTATGGACCACATTCCATGTATGTACCAGGTATACACAAGGGTGCTTTCTGTATTAATATTGTAATAATAATGCGGCTCTATGAAATCACGATTGTGGGTTTTTAAGAGTCCGACCACCCATGTTGTTTGAGGAAGGGGTGCCAAGTTTTGGGGTGGAATCGTTGATTTGGCCGATGTTTTGAGAGAATTTTTCTGTATATCGGGGAAAGGACGTTCACTTATAATTCATATAAATGAATAGGAAACAACGCCCAGAATAAATGAAAAACTTGTGTTCAAATAGCACAAATGAATGGAACACTATACCAAAACCGACCTTAAGTTTGCAGCAGAGAAATGTACTAGGCGGAGGAATTTGCGTAAACAACGCTGCTGGCGCCGAAATTTCGAATCCTCCTATTGGCTGCTCCTCTGACCTTGATATTCGTGCGCCCGGTTACGTCAAAATCGAAGGGAAAAAATAATTAAAATAACACTCTAACTGAAGCTAAACTAATAAAAATAATAAGTTTATGTCTTGAAATAACAAATTAATTTGTTTATTGAATGTGAAATACCTTTTTGTATTCGATTCTCGCACTCAAAACTGAGAACTATTTATAATTTTTCTCGTAGAACATTTGTACACTGCAAACTTAAGGTCGGTTTAGGTTTGGGTTGTTATATTTAAAACATTTTGTTTAAAATAATTGTTTTAAACATGTTTAAAACATAGTTATATAAAACATGTTTAAAACAATTTTATTAATTATGAAATGTTTTATAATTATTGTCCTAATACTTTTTATATAAGGAAATAGGTTGAAATTAGGATATATGAGATCCTGCCGTATTACCTTAAAGATTAAGATTGTGATAAATAGTAGACCCTGATGGAACGGTACACCTTGTAGTATCACATGTGATACTTTAGATCCCAAATGGGACACTGTTGACATTTGTTACTATTTCTTCTAGCCCCTATTTGTGAGATTTATGCTAATTATCAATGTGGTGCCTAATTTTAGTTAAATAAAATAATATCAAACATAAACACATTATTAGTATAAATTCTTCTATTAGCTGTATTCTGTTAGACAACCGAATCACCATTTTATCGAAGGATTTCTTGTATTCTATGATTCTTCAACAAAGATGAAAGGCATTTGCCTAAAATTATTGGGGATGGAAGTAAATATAGAAGACCAAAACGCAAAAAGAACCGTGAAAAAATGAAAACAGTATAGTGCTGGAACTGTTGCCACCGACGACGTGGAACATCCTACTAATGTTAAATGTTTTGAAAGACACAAGTTTTTTAGGAGTAGGGGCAGTTGATAATTCTCGCCTTTATATTCCAGGCAAGTTATTAAGTTTTGAATCTGTCCATTGTCTCTTAGAGAATTGGATAACAATTTAAATATATGATTATACTGAAATTGAATTTTATTTGACAATTTAAAGTTGGCGAGAAACTTCAAAAACCGCAGCCAAAGACGATCATTATCGGAACAAGGTCGTAGTTCCACCACAAAACCATACATGCCCCCTCCCTCCCCATACATACTAAAAATACTAAAAAATTCAGACGGTATTGGCACGTCCGTATTTTATGCGGTCCCAGTTATGAATTTTTCAGCGAGTTTTGCTTCCTGGCCAACCGTGGGGGAGTCACGTCCGGTTTTTACGCTCGCTTAATGAACAAGAGGATTGTATAAAGTGGGGTAATCTTTTATGGTTTGGTGTGTTGCGGTTAATGAATTTCTTATAAGAGGCTGTTTTTTTTTATTGGGGCGTTTGTTTTTGTAGTTCATCCGTTTTGTCTAGTAAAAATATAAGTTGGCTTGTTTAATGCTAATTGGCGGTTTTTTATGTGACTGATGAGGTGAACTTGGCGTGTTGTCAGGATAATAAAAGAAAAATGGCAACATACATCGTAGTATTAAAGGGAATGCAAGCGCCTACCTTTTCTTTTTCTCTTTGGATTCTAACTTTATACAGCTTTTATTGTGAACTATACTGAAGAGCCAAAATGACTGGTAAAAGCATAAAGATGTATAAAACCAATCGAAGTTCGTCTCTATGTTCAGCAGCGTCCATGTGCTGCTATCATGACATATTAAGGAAATTGAAGAAATTTCGAAAGTATCGGGTTTATTTCATCTCCGAAGTGGAGATGAATTTTGGATTTTCACTTACGACAATTTCACGAGTGAATTATGAATATCGATAATCCAGTAAAACATTAAAACTACGACACAGCATCGGCCTGAAAAAGAACATGCAAAAACGGATCATCGACGACTGACGAAATTCATTAAACATGATATATTGCGGATACGTGGTATATACGGCTCCAGAAGCCCATATCGGTGAATATTCATTAAATGGTTAACAAGTCAACACTTGTACGACATAGAATCGACACATACTTTTAACAAAGTATTGGGAAATAAAGCCATCCAAGTCCTAGAATCGACGACGGTTTTCAATACTGCCACTGCATTTTTAAATTGAAACTACTGATGATATAAATGTCCATTATATTGTTTCAACTTCGCAGTTTTTAACATAGCTCCTAAAACAAAAAAGCGCATTGTTTAATTTCATAACCAGCTGTATCTTAAATGGTGTATCACTAAAAGAAAGCGTCATCTGACGTCTTTTTAATCTGTCATTACATCTTAATAATAATCTAAATCATAACTCATGCCTTTACATCACATACAAAAACAGTTAAAATTACCTTAGCATTATCATTCTCAAGAGCTCTTTTTTAACAAATCATATTCACATTACAATCTCCTATGTCGACGATAACATCCCCTCTCTAAGTTTTTTTTAACACCAATAAAAATCCCCTTATACAATTTTGAAATACAACCTCAATAAAAAGGGGGTCGTTTTGAATTACGGCGTAATAATAAAACTCAATTACTAATGTATTTTATACGCCGATGGATATCACGAATAATGCTAGCGCGTATTCAAGAACCTGTAAGGTATATTTTTTTTCCTTATCGCCCTCTACTTGTATTTCTTTTCATTTATACGATGCTATGTGAGTTGTTAAATTAAAAAAAAAGGCCTAAGTCAGTTGAAGAATTTCCCTCTACGTTTTCTTTAAGGTTGTAATTTTGACCAGTTAAAACTGATTTTGAACAGAGAACTGGTTATAAATGGTTTTAATCGTCCAAAAGTGGTTAAAAATTGTTTTAAACGTCAAAAAAGGTCAATATTGTTTTAAACGTCCAAAAAAGGTCAAAATTATTTTTTTAAAACTGAAATTACTGGTTTTATTATTTTTTTAAATTGGAAAATACCTAAAATAAAAAAAAAAACAATTAAGAAAATCTTAAATGCTGTGAAGACTTGTCAATCATAGAAGTAAGGGTTTCATTTTTTAACAGTAACTACTGATTTCAAGTATTGATATAAAGGCATTGATATAAAATTTGTGGAATTATCTAATGAATATTACATATAATGAACTTGTGCCAGATTTTCATTGAAGAAAGATATTTTTCCAAGTTTAGATAAACCGAAAATAAATTAGTTTAAAATTAGAGACAGAAATTAGAAACTTGTTGCATTGCAACAGTTTTTAAAATTCAAATCAAATTTGCTTAAACGAGCTTATGTTATAAAAATGTTGAAACGATGTTAGATATTTGGTGTTATTTTAATTATGTTGAATTTTTTTATTTGTTTTAAGTGTTATGAGAAATTTAATTCACACTAAATAAATTGAATAGTAAATTTCAGTGATATAAATAACTGGTCAAAATAATATTAACTGGAGTGGTTAAAACCACTAGTTTAAACCCCCATAGTTAAAACAGATACAACCCTGGTATCCTTCCTTTATTTTAGTGAAAAAGATGAGCAAGGAAAACTTCCTGTCGACTTGAGCTCTTTTTGCACTTTTAGATATTCATATACTGAAAGTATTTCGGGTTTCGAACTTAAAGCTGTTAATGGCCAAAGCTTTTATTTCTTCACCTCCTCTTTCATATTTCTTTTAAATTTTGATAAAATATCTTACGACGATTGTTATCAAAGGTGATGCTAGAATATTAAATGTGTTTTGTTATAAGTGTGTATTTGATAAATGGCGTTGGCAACGGCTCTAATGTTAATAGAAATAGCGTGATAGAAAAGGTGATGGTAATATCTGATGGTGAAATTGAAATAAGAATAGGCGATTTCATAGAAGGATGCGATGCGCTTTTAAGTGACAAAATATCTTTTGTCATCTTTTTGGGAAAAATATCTTTAAGACCATTATGTAGCTATTTTTGTCACTGGATACACTGTTTTTGTTCTCTTCTTGGAACGAGGGCTTATTCTTAAATATAAAAGATGTAAAATTGTCTGCCTCAAATTTGTTATTTTGTATTTTGACATGTTCAAGACTATGACACGCTTCGGCGGAGTGAGTATAGAAAAGGAATAAAAAAAGTATATAATTATAGAAGTATTAATTGTATATATAGTATTGAAATTGGTTCGAAATATCTTTGAACTTTTGAATGAATAATTTCAGAAAAAGTATCCGAATCAATTTGAAAAAGTGGGATTATAGAGACCTGTAAGTCAGCTACATTTGTTATAAAAAAAAACTTGCAAAAATATTCAATACAGCCTGAAAAATGTGGCAGAGAAAATGTTTTTTTTTCCCACTGGATTATCATTGAAAAACTTAAGTTCGGAGACCCCAGCCCCGCCCCCCTTAATAATAAACCATCTGCGACTAATTAATTATTCGGTCGGTATTTGGCTCGGTAGGGATTCGGTATTTGATTGCTCACCACCTAAACTACCTTGCCACCTTAAGTTGGGTAAATAGAAATATGCAGTGAAGAAGATCCTTCCGCGCATGTAAAGAGTTCCATAAATTATTTGTGAATCCATCCAGAAAACATGTTTAAAATATTAATTTCGGTTAAGGTCTAACATATGAAGAGTACCAGGAAAAACCGATTGATTTTTCAGAGAAGTTTCCTTGGCAGGCCACTTTGGCGATGATAGCGAGTGATCGCCTAAACTTGGAAAAAGGAAACCATTTCCTACCATAGATATCATAGTTAAAGTAAGTGAGTGGCAGATCACGTGACCTCCAATGCTAACGTCGGGAAGCGCAAGGAGCTCCCTGAAGAGCCCCAATGAAGTCAGTGTTGTAGGTCACGTGATATAATACTGTAGTACTTTTAACTACTATCTCTGTGGTTCCTAGCTACCAAGATTCAGGCGATTGGCGATCCCGATACCTGGACCAAGCGAAGAAGAAAGAGATAAACCGGTTTTATGCCGCCAAGCAGACAATTGCGGGCGTCCGCCTAATAAATCAATTGCTTCTTCCCGTGTACTCTTCATATTTGAATATTATTTGAGAAAATTGGCAATTTTATCAGAATGAAAAGTGTATTTTGGTTAAATTGTTCTCGGATCATTTTATATGAAAATATTACCTTACAAGAGTTTCCAACTACACGCAAAAAAATGGTGCAGGTCCTGCAACTCAACCAAGTTCGGTTGACGGGTGTTTAATTGTCACAGCCAAACTGGTGGTTTCTTTCAAACCTACCAGTTTAGTTACCATAACTATACTCGTTCGATTGAACGAGTTTAGTCAACGGGACCAGACTGCCTCAATGAGTTCGGTTGAGACAACTAAAATCTGTGTGAGAACTAAACTGCGCGGTATCAGTGTAGCTCTCTCAACTGAACTAGTCGTTTGCGCCAGCTGAACGCTTCTAACCAAACGTGTTTGGTTCCTGCAACTAGACAGTCCTGTCAGTCCTATAGCAACCGAACAGTTTGGTTGGGAGAACTCAATTTTCGTTTGTACGTACCAGACAGTTTTTTGCGTGTAACGGACCAATCGCGCTTTTCCTCTGAATCTTTACTCTTTGTTTTTACCCATATTAAGGTTGGCAAGGACTGTAAATAATTATTTGCTCGGTATTAGATTGCTCACCACACAACCTTACATAAAATAAAACAAATTTCTATAAAAAAATCTCCCATTCTCTTCCCAGACCAGCCCCTCATGAGACGAGTCCCCGATGGGCAAGAACAGGAAAGCAGCCAAGCAGGTGTCGAGCAGTGCCGCCGACACGGACGACGTAGGGTTGTCCGCGGCGGCTCAGGTGCCACCCTGCGGCGAGGAGTTCCTGACCTCGGACGACTTCAAGATCGTCCAGAAGAAGCGGCACCACTCCAGCAACAAGAAGCTGCCGGAACAGGGCGGTTTCCACACCCTTCCCAGGTATGTTTATTTATTTTTATTTTATTTATTACACAACACACAATCGATTAAAAATCCAATAACAGGTGTTGGAAGAAAATCAAGGGGGAAAAAAACACTGACAATGTAAAAGCACTGAACACTTGGTTTTAAAACATTTAGAAGACTTGTTAAAAACATCTTAATCTTTGCAAATACTGTTAAAAATTCTGTAAATCTTATAAAAACAAAAGTTATTGGTGTAATTATATTTTACAAAAACATTCCTAAAATAGTTATGCCTTCTGAAAATCCGACTAGGTACAGATATTTGTATAGAGCTCAGTATTTCATTACAGTCAATTAAATTATTACACACTTTAAAGAAAAATAAAACACATGACAATTCTCTTGATTTTAAAAGTGGAATACAAAAAATATTGCGCAGATGAGTTGAGGATACATATTGAGCACTAACGTTATAGTTGTCGTTATAATACCGCGGTTACACTAACTTGAGCACTGACTTGGGCAGCGATTTGAGCGTGACCTTGGTTTTGCCAAGGTTAAAAAAAACACAAGCTAGATGGGTTCGTGGCCTTGAGCGCCAGCTTGGTCCTCGGAATTTAGCGGTTGCATGTCTTTGTCGCTGACTTGGATAGCGTCCAAGGAAGTGTAACCGCGGTATAAGTTTGCTGATATTTGAAGACCTTAGTATGAGAATGTGCTAAGTTACGAAAACGAGGAAATGAGCGTACGGTTTTTAATTTACACTCAGATCTTCTATTGAAAAGGGTACATACTTGCAAACCGTAAAAAATATACTTAAAGTTTAGGAAATAAGGGGAACTTGTAACCTTATGTTAATAATATGTGTATTGAAGTAAAAATCTTTTTCAAAAATGTCACTTATTACGTTCTGCACTAAGCTCTCCATTTGTTCTTAAAACTACTTTCAAATTTAAAATATTTTTTGTGTTATGAGCAATTGATGTGAATGTGTAAGCTTTATATTGGCATGTTTCAACTTAAAGTACCTTAAAACCGCTGTCTTTGGATTTAAACCATATTTATGTGTACAAAACTATCTGTCACTACATGGAGTCTTTTTTTTATTGAATTTGTTTCATTATAAAGTTATAAATGTTCTTTTTAAGTTTACGAAAAAGTGATAGTTGATCTTCTTTCTTTGTGTCTTGTCTGTTTTTTTGTGTGGCAAATCACACAAAATGACTTAATCTTATCAAGGTTCAGTTCAAACAATTTTTTTTTCAACTTAGCTTCTAACATCGACATTTAACTTAATTGCCTTATCTTCGCAATGAAAACAGTAAAGCAGTTCGTCTATATATCTAAAGTTATGCATATCCTTTAAGTTATTTTGTTTCTTGAAAAATATAAACAAATAGCTCTACCTTCCCAGGTCGAGATCCAACTCTGAGCGGTTTGTGGATGATGATTCTTCTCAAGGGTGCCATTCAGGGTTTTGGACCGTAAGGTCTCACCAGAACCTCAATCTAGAAGCGGGAAGTGACTTGGACCATCAGGTCTTGAAGAATGGAAGTTTCAGCGAGCCTGAAAAGGAGTACAATTCTGAACCAGAAGATTCTTCTATTACCAGTGAGGATAGTCATATTGTCAACCCCAACCCAAATGGTGTTCATTTGAATGGGGTGAAGAATGGTAATTCTTCCGGCTGTAACAAGGATGGCGTAATAGAATTTGGAGAATCTTTGGTTGCAGATGGTCTCGAGAAACCCATTCTGAATGGTGTTCATCTGAATGGCCAGTCTTCGATTGAGGCCTCGTCTGTTGAGAACGGACATGGTATCGTCCCGAATGGCCATGCTGCGAGTGGAGATTCGACGGCTGATGACAACGGGATTAGGCCGGTTTTGGTCAGAGATATTTCCACCGATTTGTCTGACAATCATCAGTCGAAATCCAGCTACACCCAAAAACAGAAGAAGAAAGGCAAGAAAATCCGGGACAGGCAGAAGAAGATCGAGAAATCCGACAGCAGTCCATCCAGAAGAAGGAGCGAGTCTCAAGTGCTAGTCAGCAGCTCGTCGTCGGATTTCTCGGAGGCTCCCCACGCCGCCGATGGCAAAGCCAAAGCCGTCGCCAAGAAGGCGGCGGAGGGCGAGCGAAAGAGGCCGAGCAAGAAGCAGCTGGCCGCCATCCACGACGCCCTGAGGAGGGCCAAGGAGGACGGAGAGAGACGAAGGCAGGAGGAGGAGGCCAAGAGGAGGTCGGCCGAAGAAGCAGAGAAACGGGAACAGGAAAGACTGAAGCAGGAACAAGAGAAAAAGGAGCGGAAGAAGCTCAAGGAAAAGCAGAAGCGGGAGAAGCTGAGGGCAGAGGGGAAGCTGTTGTCCAAGTCGCAGAAGCAGTCCAGGGCGAGGTTGGAAGCCACCCTAGAAGCTTTCAGACAACAGGGTGTGGACGTGCCTCAGATCGGGGAAAAGAGGCCGAGAGGTCCTCGCCTGGGGAGCTTCAAGCAATCCAGCAGGAAGAGGCTGGACTCTAGTCAGTCGGTGGATTCGGGAATCGAAAGGCCGGAGAGGTACAAGTCGGCATCTTTGTCCTCTCAGGAGTCATCGGGCAAAGAGAGTATCTCCGATTTGCCGAGTAGTTTCGAATCCAAAGAGGACATCATCTCGGCTCTGGAACTTCATAGACATTTTAGCTGTTCAGAGGAGTCTGATGCTATGTGCGAGGACGCTTCTCAGAAAGTTGTTTCACCTTCCGACGAGAAGGTAAAACATGCCAAATTGCAAGGCGTCGATGCCAAAATTGCGACCGCAGTAGAGAAAGTCGATGAAGTTAAACTAAGGTCGCCTGTGATATGTGTTTTGGGTCACGTCGATACGGGTAAAACTAAACTGCTGGATTACATCAGGCGAACCCACATTCAGGACTCGGAAGCTGGTGGAATCACTCAGCAGATCGGTGCGACCATGATCCCTAGGGATGCCCTGAAAGAGAAGTGCAAAATGGTCAAAAACTTTTCCTCTCTCGAATTAAAAGTGCCTGGCTTACTAGTGATCGATACTCCTGGACACGAGTCCTTCAGAAACCTTCGTTCCAGGGGGTCGTCTATCTGTGATATCGCCATCTTAGTCGTCGACATCATGCACGGTCTGGAACCTCAAACCCTCGAGTCCATCAGCCTCCTCAAATCCCACAAGATTCCTTTCGTGGTCGCGCTCAACAAGATCGACCGGCTCTTCGGGTGGAAGAGCCGCAAAGACGAAGACATCGAGTCGGTCATCGCCTACCAGAGCTCATCCACCTTTTCTGAATTCAAGAAACGCTGCCAACACATCGTCCTTCAGTTCGCCAACGAGTGCCTCAACGCGACCCTCTTCTACGAGAACCGCGACCCCCGGTCTTTCGTGTCCATGGTCCCTGTGTCAGCCATCTCCGGCGATGGCATGGGCAACCTCCTCAGCCTGGTCACGCAGCTCACCCAGTCCATGCTGCACAAGAAGCTGGTCTTCTCTGACGAATTACAGGCGACTGTCTTAGAGGTCAAAGCCATCCCGGGTCTGGGGACCACCATCGACGTCATCCTAGTCAACGGTCGCCTCAGCGAGGGCGACCACATCGTCCTGGCGAGTCAAGAAGGCCCTTTCGTCGCCCAGATACGCTCCCTGCTGATGCCCCAACCCCTGAAGGAACTCCGAGTGAAGAACCCTTACACCGAACACAAGTCCATCGAAGGGGCCCAGGGTGTAAAGATCACCGGCAAAGACCTCGACAAAACCCTCGCCGGTCTTCCCCTCTTAGTCGCCAACAACACCAACAAGCTGGAAGATCTCAAATCGAAACTGTCAGCCCTGCTGACGATGTCCGTCAACTATATCAAGACTTCAGAACGCGGTGTCCATGTTCAGGCTTCGACTCTAGGGTCTCTCGAAGCCTTGCTGGGGCACCTCGGCGACAACGACGTGCCCTACGTCAGCGTGAAGATCGGCCCCGTGGTGAAGAAGGACGTGATGAAGGCGTCCATCATGCTGGAGCACGATGTCCAGTACGCCGCCATCTTGGCCTTCGATGTAAAGGTCGAAAGGGATGCCCAGGAACTGGCTGATAGCGCTGGCGTAAAGGTGGGTGAATTTTTATTTTAAATTAATATTTAGTTTCTTAAACGAAATCGCAGTTGACATAAGTACCTTTATAGATAAGTAAAAAATGACTGATATCGCACATCAAGCTTTGTGAGGACACCTCCAAAGTTAGTAATCCTATAAAAATCTGCCAACTTCTACGTAGTTTCCATGAACGAGTATATCAAACTACGGAGTGGAAACAAAATCAAAACTACCCATGAGCTTCGATATTTTTTTGTAAAAATATATTTTTCGTTTATGATTATGTTGGTATCAGCGCTTATGGTTCGTCATGAAAAACAATGCCAAGTACAAACATTTTATAACTCATTTGAGGAAATTAAAAAAAAAACTACCTACGACGCGACGTTTAAATCGCAGCAGTTTAGTTCTACTTTTGAACAGATGGGTCAACTTACCTCAACGCCTTTTAATATTTGTTAGTTAGCCGCGTAATCGCAGTAGGGTCTCGTATTTAGTTTATAGTTTTACCTCTGAAAAGATTTATTTTTTAAAACACATCTCCCCGTAATATTAACTAGTTGGTAGCGTAATCGCCATAGGATCAAGTCGTTTCTTTCTTAGTTTTAGTTCAGAACAGATCTGTCAACCAAACCTTAGGTTCTTTGTTAATTTCGAAAATTACGATGGCCAGTTTGACTCAGGAATAAAAAAAAAAGACAACTAAAAAAAGTTTCTAAATGAAAGGGTCGCGTCTAAATCGTCTATCTTTTTTTTTTGGTTGATTTCTCACGAAATGACCGAATTTAGTGTTTTCATTTTTCCATCTTAAATCGGCCGATGGAAAAGGAATAATTGTTAACAGTCAATAATTTTTGAAGAATCCGTAAACATTCTATATCGACCACAATGCACAGTACCTTTGAGGTTCTGAATCGCCATAACACACTATATACTGAAAAAAAAATAAAGATTTTCTAGGTGTTAATTTTTTTTTTTTTTTTGATACTACCACTACTGATTCTTGTTATTATACTGGTAACGCTAGAGATGTTATACTAAAGTATTAAGGGCTAATAAGCCCGATCGTCCGCGGGTCTCCAAACTGAAGTGCCTCAGCGTTAATCCAATGAAAAAAATTAATTTCTAAGCCTCATTTCTCCGGCTGTATTGAATACTTTTAATATTTTTTTTAGCAAACCCTAACAATATATTTCCGCTTCTCTCACAGATCTTTCACGCCAACATAATCTACCACCTGTGCGACGAGTACCTCCTCTACCGCGACGAGTTGCAGAAGAAACGCGCCATGGCCAGCCAACACTTCATCTACCCCTGCATCCTCAAGGTCCTACCCAGGGACAACGACATCCCCAAAGGCCTCTTTAAAGTCTTGGTGGAAGCAGGCATCGTCTACTGCGGCACCCCGCTCTGCATACCATCCAAGAGCAACATGGAAGTAGGAAACGTCACTTCGGTAGGAGGAAAAGAGGGATCCTACGCCAGGGAAGGAGAGGAGATACACATTGGGCTGGACTATGTCGATGGTGATCCGAAGGTCTTCGGGACTGATTTCGAGGAAGGTGACTACATGGTGAGTCGCATCACCAAGCAGTCGATTGAGGTCTGTAAGGAGTTTTATAAAGACGAACTGGGGCCGGAGGATTGGCAGCTGATCGGGGCTCTCAAGCAGATGTTGCATCTTCATGTGTGAAAGGGCTTGACGTGTGCGTGGTCGTTTTGCTTGAAAAGTACGTGTATTCGGAACGGTTAGCTATAGATTCGAGTTTAATTTGGACGGACATTTGTTTTCGTATCTGCTATGTATTAATTTTATACACTTGAAATAACGGATGTTTCAATAATAGTAAAAAACATTTAATGCAATAGATACTTTAAGCTTTAAATAATGAAATTTAGAATTGCCTTTTAGTTTCTTGTGAAATAGCTGCACATTTTTAATCTCTAAATCCAAATAAGATCCAATCTCGAATCTACTTATTAAAATTAAATTCTTTTAAAAATTCACGTTTTCAAAAGAGTTAAAATATTTTTCTTTATTTGAGAAGAAAACAGCTTTCCAGTGCATATACTTTTCAAGGAATTTCGGTCGCTCCAAGGATTTGAACGACTTGTAGTTTGTACATAAATACACTTATAATTTCGAACTATCATTTGTTTTTTGGATTGAGGTTGTGAGTTTGGTTGCTTTGAATGTCGAGAAGACTTCTTTGAATTTACTGGTTTAGAATATTATTCATGCATGTTGCATTGAAACGATAAAAAAAATTAAACAAATTTATAAAAAAAGTTGGATCATTAATTCATGCTGTAACTGGAAGTGATAGCCCAAAAAATCCTTCACCGATGCTCTTTAAAATAGACTTTCGCAAATCGGGGTAATTCCCATATTAACGTCCAGTTATTGCTCCGTTCTAAAGTTCTAAACGATCTTTGCTAAATTTCATTTGACTTTCAAACAAGTTATGGTGATTAAATTTCTTAAACTTATGTGGCAGTTCTTAGTTTGAGCCTACCTTATCTAATTTTTCGTTCTAATTCTACACTTTCGTCAATATCTGCTACAGGCTTGTTTACTTGTCTCAATTACGAATTGACTCAAAGTATACTCTTAAAAGGTTTGGAAGATATTAAAAGGTTTTCAATGATGTCGACTTGTATATGATGTTTTCGTGATTTGACCTCGGATAGTAACTTGGGATTTTGGTTTAAAGGTTTTGTAGATATTAGTTATTTTAAAATGAGTCAATTTAAATTGCTTAACATTTATTTCGTTTATTCTCTACTATTTTTTAAATTTTTAGATTAAAGAATGACATTTCAAATGCATCAAGTCGATAAATTTGTACTTACAATTTGATTTTAACTTGTGATTGATTTACATTGTGATTGCTATGCATGATTTTCTTTAAACTTAGGACAAGTATTTAACTTATTAAAGTCTATTGCAATAAATCATTTGAAAATTTGGTTCAAAGAACGAACCTAGTTAAATTTTTCCTTAATATAAAAAAATTATGAAAACAATGCGCCACTCTTAGGATTTATTTTACGGTATTTTCTGAAGTGTTTATTTTCTTAGTTGTGGTTTAAAAAATATTCTTTTCTTAATTTCGGGTTTTACGAAAGATGTAAGTTTAACATTAACCTTTATTAAGATAATAAGATGTTATTATAAGCTTTAATTGAAATCCTAATTTTGCATGGTATTTTGTAGTGATCAACTTAAAAAAATAGTGTGCCAATGTTTTTTTAATAAAAGTGTGCCAAAAAACCGATACTATTAAACCGAAATCCTCAAAACCTACTATTCGAGACGGATCCTTTAGATTGTTAGTACTTAGGACTAGTTTTGTAAGAGATATTAGAAACGCTCTATTTTTACATGCCAAATGTCAACTCTTAACATTTCTGTGTAAAAACGACTTTTTGTGATACACAATAGTACTTCTTCTGTAGATGGAACTTCTAGAAAAAAAATTGAATAACTTTTTTGCTACTTGTACATTGCAAACATATCAAATTACAAAATTTGTTCCTATCCATCTCAAATAGTCCAGTAGTTTATAAATAATCATAAAGTAAATTCTAAATGTTTTGTGTGTGAAAAAACTTGTATAAGAAAAAAATATATAAAAATTAAATAAGCTGTGAAAAAATAGTCATAAAAATTGTGTGTAATGTGATTTTTTCCCGTCAAACGGAAGTTAATTGTTGTGGATTTTTTTATAGATATTTTTACTTAGTTCTTTTTTGTGATTTTTGTATTTAGGTATTAGCACTGTTGATACTTGTACCATGAGAGTTTTACTATCAGTTTTCTCTGATTTAGATAGAAATGTTTACTATCGCTGAAAATATAAGTTTCACGCAATTTATATGAAAAATGTCGCCACATTTAGTTTAGTTATCTTCATTTGGGGAATTCCGTACTGTTAAGAAAATATATTAAAATTTTTTTTTCTTCTATACGCTTGTAGCAGGATATATTTTCTTAGGCTTTTAAAAAAGGTTTGAGATTATCTTTTTAATAATAAAAAAACGTTACCAGACTTTTTTTTATTCTCTATACAGAAACCTTTATTATTCAGGAAAAAATATATAATTTTTTATTTATCAAACAAATTATATTTTCGAAATAACTTTTTTTACCTTCATTTTAGTACAGCTATGATATAACAGGGTGGCTACAGGATCAGGGAATCATGGAAAAGTCAGGGAATTTAATCAATCTGGAAAAATCAGGGAAATTGGTGATTTTTGTTAAAAATCAGGGAAAATTTCCAAAAGTGCCATTTTAACCGGTAAAAGAAAGGATAGAAAAAGTTTAATCCGGAATAGGCTTTCACCTAAGTGGTTTAGTTGCTGCTTAAAGTCTTGTCATAACTAAAAAAATTATTATATGGGCTTTAACGCTTGCTTTTTTTTATAGATTTGTTTTAAAAAGCTCATTGTATATTCATTTATTAATTTTTTTAAAATCTTTTTTTTAATGTTAAATAAACTAGAAAGTGGTTTTACAAATACCGGGAGGAAACCGCTATCAGGGAAATTTTTTACATTCAGCCTGGAAAATCAGGGAAAAGTCAGGGAATTTGTTTTCACATATTCTATAGCCACCCTGTATAAGGGCCGGTCTGTTCATTGACGACTCTTAGCCTTAGCTAGCTTGAAAATTTATTTAGGTTTGCTATACCTATCCTTTATATGAAAGTTAGAGTTATATGAAATTAGAAGTGGGATGTTTGCCACATTTGGGCCCTTTCGTTGCTTGGCAACGTAATGCAAATCGCCAAATCGGGAACGGTCCTTTTATCATAGCTGTTACCATTTTTTTTTATCGTCAACTAAGTTGCTTAGTTTTTAAAATTTATATCTATTATGGTGCTATTCAAGAACTCAAAAATTTATTTGTGTGATTATTTTAAGATTTTTTTTTGTGGTAACATATCTCTATAAAATTCCAAAAGGGGAAACTTTTAGAAATTTCGAATAAAGTATGAGACAGGCCCGAAAATGTTCTTAAAAATGCAGACCAGCAGTATTTTGTAGTTATAAAGGAATTCAGAAGGAACATTTTTAAAGAGTTATAAGTTTTTATTTAAATTTTTTTTATCTTGATCCAGTACAGCCATCTGTTGCATTTTTTAAGGATGTTTCATTTAATTCTAATTAATTGGCTTGCTTCAGATGACGTAACTTGTCCAATTTTCCTTCTTGCTCTTCTGCGATTTCATTGGCTGTTTCGGTGTCATTCAATGCGCGATCTTTTCATACGCTGTGTTCTACTTATCTTCGTGCAACTTCCGTATATATAAATAAAATTAATTTATGATATTAAACGGAAACTCATAAAAGTTGCAAAATTTTGTCTGGTCGTATTTACCATGACGATGGTGTTTTAGACGTTTACAAATGCATCAAACATTCGCGAGTCAAACCTCAAATAATCCTTATTTTGTTGTTACATATATGAATAACTAGCAGTATGGTCCCGCCTTGCTGGGAACCCGTTAACTTAATGGAAAATGGGTGTCGTAAAGAATATTGAAAAGTTGTTCTCTGCTTCAATAAGATTGACTACCTGAAATTTAGCAAAACCAGTGGTTTGTCAGATTCGAACATTAATGTAGAAGAACTTGAGGATACAAAATGTTTGCACTCCTTCCGTCATTCTGATAACATATTTGGCGCAAAAATGAAGATTCAACAGTCTTTGATAGTTTGGTACAGCTCTAGAACACGATGACTTGGTAACAGCCAGAAAAAAAAACCCCAAAAACTCTTAGGTCAGTAACACATTTTTGGTAATAATTTGGCGAGAAAATATAGATATAGCTACAAACCCTGACATTTTCAGGTCAATCACGATGATCTTGGAGAAACCAACCAGATTAATTATTTAAACAAAATAAATTTTACCCATCTGGCGCTTTTTTAGGTAACATTTTAGCAAGTTTGGCAATGCATTTGGCGAAAAAATGAAGACATTAAATAATCATAAACAGACCTACCGCGATATCCTTGAATAAATTATTTTTTAAATAAATAATGTAGTTTCTAAATATAATGGCAAAAGAATAAAATAAACATTTCAAATTTGAATTATTTTGAGCTTAATTTAATTTCTTAAGCCAATGGCAACGCGAAAGAAAAAAAAGCTATCGGATTTGAGCGAAAGTGGTGTATTTTTTCCAGTTATTTCGAATTTTCTCTAAAAATAGAACAAATATGAAAAAACTAAGCCTCAGGTGCACACGTAGGTATTAAAAGGAATCTATATTAAAAATTTCGAATTTTTTAGAGCATTCTAAGTAGGTGTTTTGCGATCCACAGACATACATACATACACACAGACAGACTCTTTCTTTTATTATTATAGATATCTCGAAGGGGCTATTTATTAACCGAAATAAATACAAAACAGGACCAAAAATGAAAGCAATACTGCAGAAACTGTTGCCACTCAAGACGTGATACATGCCCAATAATATCTTCCAAAGAGTTCTATAGTGGGGTAGAGACTGAACTTGGCAACAGCACCATGAACCAGCACGGACACAATATAGGTTGGCATGTATGGCCCGATGGCCAAGTGGTTTGGATCGTAGGCCCTAACGCTAGCAGTCCGCACGCTGTACGGGGGCGGATTCGATTCCCGCCTTTTCCATGGGTGTACTTCCTTTCTCAGCATTAAAATTATAAATTAACTAGCTCTTTTGCCACTCTATTCGGGCTCCGTAGTGAGCCATGGCTGCCGATGGCAGCTCAGTACGAGTCGTTCCTCTACCCTACTTTAGAACTCTTTGATTCATACTTTAAATCCTAAATATGTTTAAAAGTTTTCCAATTTGAATTGTATGGAGATTTTTTACTGTATAACTATAACATCTATAAAACTAATATGGTACAAAAATGTGGTTTGTACATATCTAAATTTAGGAGAACTGATATTTTGGTGCTCTCAAATTTTGTGTTCGATTCAAAGGTGTTTTTTATTTTGTTGTGTGTGTATCTATTTACTTAGTTTTCGTTAAATTTTTTTATTGAGTTTGTTTACTTACCATTTCACCGCACTCTATTTTCTCATAAAACGTTGTTATTTTTAAGAAGGAAACAAATAAAACTGTTGAAAATGTTGCTTCATGTATATTCTTAAATCGCTGCTAAAAATTATTTGGTACTTTACGTTGGCCGAGCGCAAATGTCGCCAAAAGTAGAATTCAGCCGATTTTCTTGCTACCATTTCGTTTGGGGTTCTATTCTTAATGCATTCGGAGCTGGGGAGCCCAGTCTTTGAGGCGCTGCTTTTGACGCGAAAGGTCCCAGGTTCGTATACGGTTATTGCTAAATAACCGCTGACCTGTAAACGACTCGTCCAGCCGCAAAATGCCCAACAAATAATTATCTCTTGTAGAGCAAGTGCACGTAAAATATGCACCAAAGTCCTGATTTCGCCCCTACAATATGAGTTGCGGGCCTAAGTGCCTTTGAAAATAGAATAGAAACTTCTTTTGGGAGAAGAAAAGCATAATCTTCTGGATTTTGCGATAAATTATGGCGTTAGTTATTAATTGTTGAATAGTTAGAAATTCCTTCCATTCAAACTCGTTCTGTTGTTACTTACTCAATTTGCTAGAAAAAGTTTAGAATATTAGAGCTAAAAAATTTATTAAGGGTTTCACAGGTATTGATTATGATAACAGTACCGTTAATTAAGATCTTAGAATATGTATTATCTAGAAAATAGTACAATAAAAGGTGATTTAATTCAGTTATTCAAATTCTTCAAGTAGGGAGACACAGAGGGCTTAGGCGTGTAAACTGAAATAGCCAAATCAGAGGAAATGGTAAGAAATTAGGATCCTACTTCAAGAAGGAGGTAAGAAAACATTATTTTTTTACTAAGATTTATCAATGAGTGCAATGCTTTATCAAATTATGTTATACATCCGAAGAGAGTATAGAAGAATTCAAGAAAAATTGCGATAGTTATTGGACACAGGTAAATAATAAACAAAGTTTTTGGACCAACCTTTTTGGGCCTCTGAGTTGGTCGACAATTTTTGTATTTAATTTATCCTTTGTAAAAAATGCGTAAATTGACAATAATAAGTAAAAATTATGCTCGATAAACTATGGAATCTGTTATTAATCGTTGAATAACTACATGTATTTTCCTTTCATAATTGTTCAGTTAGTATTCTATTTTTATGCTTGGTAAAAAAAATGTGTACACCTACAATGGGAATATTTCTTATGATGTTACGCTCCCCATACTTCGATTTCATTGGTTGTTTTGTTAGCTTTGACAAAGCGTTGAAACAAGCCCATAACAATAAATTAGGATGAAACCTCAGTCCGATAGGGATAATGTACAACCCTTCCGTATAGCTATCAAGTGCAGTTCTATGTACATATGGAGGGCTTTTGTAACAAATTAAATTATGGAGAGGCCAACAGTTACAGTTACAAACTCTCTCGCTCGCAAGTGGGAGGACGTTCGATTTCATAATGGATCCGTAATAAATCGTCTGACCAGGGGCGTAGCTACCGCCGTATCAGCCGTATCAATTATACGGGGCCCCCGGGCCACGGGGGCCCCCTACGTGCGTAATCAAAAAATTAATAAAAACTTCCCAATTTTTTTTCACAAGTGACAAAAGTAAAAAAAAACTATTTTTTTCCCCGCGTAAAGCGTGCGTTCAAAAGTTGTCAACGCCCTTCATTGGCTATTGCGGGCTGCGTGAACAAAGACATACGCGGGAACAAAGATTTCAGAGCCTTTACCACCTGAGTAGTATATTCAAAATATTACAACTAAACCGGAGAATCTCCTGTCTCCTTCAAACGAAGGGATATTAAACGCTGAAGGAGCACAAAACCGTCGGCTTTTTATAGTAAAGACATCTCAGTTAAACTTATGATCAATTAAAGTCTCTAAAAACATGCATATAATCTGAAATTCAAAAATTCATTCCATTAACCCTGCAAGCGCCGTTCTAATTTAACATAGATAAATGCCCAGCGCCCACCAAAAACATGCAAGTAACACAGAAAGCGGCCACGATTTTAGACCTTCTGCATCCCCCATTTTACCTGTGGTGGGGATGACAGTGACGAATGGCTACGTTTGTGTGGTCTTTGTCCAGGGTCTGCCGAAAGTCCGCCCAAGAAGAGTCCCTCAAGGAACTTCTACTTCATTAGATAATTAGCGGTCAGGGGTGCTGGGTTACCTTGAACATTTCGTTTTCGACGCAAAGTAGATTTTTGCATTTATCGTTCTAAAATGTAGTTAGGAGGTGGTTGAGATTGGGGACAACTCCAAATAACTACTTGAAGTGTGCGGTAGTATTTATGATAGTATGTACCATATTTCTTACATGCTTATATTGTTGCAGACTAGCGTTTTTTTTTTAACATACTTTTATTTGATGAAGAATCTTAATTAAATTTGCATAATGGTTTTTATAAAGATATGGGAACAATGAATACCGATATTTTATCAAAAGAAATATTTTAACTCGTGCTTTTTTTAATGATCAGTTAATTGTTTCTAAATTGCTTTACTAACAAATTTTCGACTTTCAGTAATTGGTAGATTGTAAGATGTTGAATATTCGAATTATTTAAGAACTATAAAGCCACATTTGTCGATTACTTTACTTTTCTTTATGCAAACAATTAAATATTTTTTACTTCTGCTAGAGGTGGTAGTATCGGTTTTATAAAAAAAATTGTTCCATAAAAAACATATTTTAATAGTACACTGATAAAAAACATATATTCATGTTTGTGTGCTTGATAAGAGACCCACTTATAAGCCTTCGTCAAATAAGACAGAACACAGACAGAATTTTTATCGACACAGAGAAAGGAAGTATACCCAGGGTGAAGGTGGGAATCGAACCTGCACCCAGACTGTTAGCGTAGGTAGCTATCTTAACCACTAGGAATCATGGGCCCTTTGAAGTTTATAAGTGATTTGTTTCCACTTTGATACCTTGAAACGTTTTTATTAATAAAAATAGATAAATATCTGTATTTAAGAGATACAATCTGAAGCAGTAATATTTTTTTTGTTGGAAAATAACGGAGAAATATCCTCTTTTCGAACATATTTTTTATAGTGTAGATAGGTATTTAGATTTGTGCGTGGGGTAGAGTAATAACCTCTTAAGACCCGAGCAAAATCCTACACGTATAATCTTAATCTAAACATACATTTCATACAAATATATGCTAAAAAGTATCCCTTGCAAGGAATTTTTCTTAATTTTTTTTAAGAGCTCTAATATCGTATTGACCTTCGTTCAACTTCATTTTTTATAGAAATAAATGAATGATACCTGTAAATCTTAGGCTGAAAACTGATATTTGGATATTCATCTATCAGACCAGGTCAATTTCAGAATTAATTAACGTGTTAATTGTTTGTGGTCAGGTTTTAAAAAATTTCTCCAAATGGGAACGCCAGGTTGCAAGAGGATAACATTCAAGTAGCACGCTATTTCTTTTTATCTATTTTCATATTTTTGAAAATATGAGTTTTTCTTATAAATTTGGTTTGATTACTTTTATACAGCAGCTGGTTATTATACGTCATTGAGGCCATATTCTATAGGATCCACAAGTTTATGTGCTCATAATCTTCGAATTTTTCATACGCAGCATGTATATATAATAATTTACATATAATGCTAGTATAAAACAGTAGGTACTACTAAGTTGATTTTAAATCTTGTTCTTTTAGGCCATCCTTCAAAGGATGTGTTTAAGATTTTTTTTTTCAAATTGGTTTTGTACAGGACACTACGTGGGTGAAAATATTTGTGAGATTACTTCTTTCCAAGATGCATATTTCTTGAACACAAAATAAAAGCTTTTTTATTGGTCATTGCTTTGCATTAAGTTTAAGTATTAAATTAGATTTAAAAAATATTTTCAATGAAAATAAACCTTAAGTAGTTTACGGAAATACTCGAATTTTAAAATAGAGATGGCAATGGGCATTTATTCAGCAGTTCATCATTTTACGGATTTTTTTTATTCTTCAGAGAGAGTTCATACACTCTTCCAATGTCTTCATAAAGTTAATAATATTTAGTTTAAACTTTATTAGAATATATTATATACCAGAGCGCCAATATGTATACTATTATTCACTTAGAGGATTTTTCCTGAAATAAATTCGGAATAATAGGGTTATGTTTTGTTATTTCTACAAGTAAAAAAAATCGAAAATAAGTTTTTTTTATGTTATCTTTCTACAGATGATATCTATTTTTAAAACTACAGGAATAATTTTTCAAATAGATAATCATTTTGTCAAAAGACTCATTTTCTCTATAAATAGATTATGGAACAGATCAACAGATGAACTCCATAAACAGTCTTTTCTCCTATAATAGATTTCGAAACACTTAGAATCAAAAGCATAAAAATTCACTTAGGAAATTCAATTATACAAAGTACGTCCATAGCGGGGCATTCACGTTTGCAAATGGCAATAAACACCTGATTTCACAAAATCGGGACCAGATAAATGCGACTGAGTGTCTCCTACAATAACGATATGTCAGGTAAACATATGTTTAATACCAATCTTTGATACATACAGTATATAAGTAACAATGAACCTATGAACCATAAAAGACACACGCAAGTATAACATTTTTTGTACGCGCGTGGCGCCGGAGATATCAATGTCCCTGTAGAACAGACGTGAGCGGCACTCACCATTCGCTAACCTCCTAAAGATACCAGATGCTAATGTACCATATAGAAAGCTATCCTTACTCTACACTATTATCCCCTTACGGCAACACTGAATGTTTTACACCTTACTTCACTCAATGGCTTTCGTTGAACCATTCACCTTTCAATCCTTTCTTTCAATAGCGCGCGAGCGTCCCACAGATGGTGACAATTCACAAAGCCGACTTTACTGGCTTTTGTGTGTACCGTGCAACCTTCTCCGTAAGAGATAATTTTCGTAGCAAAGATTTTTTCTGTTATCTTTCTACGGAAAATTTCTAGTTTTAAAACAGGAATAAGTTTTGAGATAATCTCATTTTGTAAAAATACACATTTTCTTCATAAACGTAAATATAAAATTTGTAAATACTACAGATTTCATCTTGAAACAGATTTTACTGTTTCGATTACGAAACACTAGGGTATCAAAAGTATGAAAATTACTTCTAAAATTCAAATATACAAAGTACATCCATGGTTTATGGGTAAAGGGTATTGGTCTGGTCCAATGTACTATTCGTCGGGTCTTATTACTTTTTTTTAGAAATCTGAAAGTTATAAGCTTTGAGACCCAACTTTCATACTTGCCGTCTGCATGCACATCCGGATGGGCATTTGTCTCTAAAAAAAAAGCTAACTAGTACAATTTTGAGGGATTCAAATTACTGAACGCCTTCCTTTCGGCGGTGTCAAGTGGTAATGTTCGTGTATCGTGTATCGTATCCACAAAGAAACGAGATCTTTTTTAGCTGCATTTTTACCTTGAACGTATAATGTCTTTTGACCCGAAGGAATCTCGTTAAAGTATGTGGTGCTAGTAAAGACCCCCCCCCCCCCTTTTGCTGTTGTTGATAGCGTCCCACCATCCATTCATAGCGTCCCACCGGAAATAGGGTGAAGGAGACAGCTTTGGAACTAGTTTCCAATATGACCCGAAGTGTCTGAAAAGAGTTCTCAGAACATCGTTCCACACTTCTGTCTGTTTTTCACAGTTAATAGTACTGGCAGAGGCGTAGCTACCTCCGTATCAGCCGTATCAATTATACGGGGCCCCCGGGCCATGGGGGCCCCCAACGTGCTTTAGCAAAAATTAATAAAAACTTCCCCAATTTATTTTATTTCACAAATGACAAAATTTAATAATGTTTCTAAAGCTGTACAACATGTAAATAGGGACTTACAGAAAACTAGTACTTGAAGAGCTCAAGTGCAAAACAAGTTAAATCACTTTTTGGAAAGAAAAAAATGAGTTGATTAGCTTTTCATACAGGTATTGTAGGCCATCAACATTTTGATTTGCACAAAAAAAGTTAAATCATATGTATATACAGGGCGGTTATAAAATAACGCTCGCTATTCGGAGTGGTCTGTGGCTTTAATGAATAAAAATTCAAATCCAAAAAGACTTTGAGGCACTTACTAATCAAGAAATGTTGAAAAAAATGAAATCATAAAAAACAAACTTGTCACTTGACCAGGGTTCTAAATTACGAGACGTAATTGGATGTGTTGGCCGTAATTGGCCATAATTGACGACGCCTCGTAATTTAGAACCCTGGTCAAGAGACGAGTTTGTTTTTTATGATCATTCTTTTTTATGATTATTTTTTAGGATTCTATGTTTTTTACGATTATATTCTCCCCCCCCCCCCCCCTTCTTCATTAGTAAGTGTCTCAAATTTTGATGCATTTGGGATTATTCAATGAAGCCACAGACCACTCCGAATAGCGAGCGTTATTTTATTACCACCCTGTACATACGATTATAATCACTCATAATCATCAATACGTATATAATCTGTACGAAAATCTAACCTACTCAATTTTTTCCAAAAAGTGATCTAGCTTGTTTTGCACTCGAGCTCTTCATTTTATTAGGTAATCTTTTGAATAGTGTGCGAATTAAGTAATAAAAATTCATTCAATACTTTGCTAAATGAGTCCAAAGATTTAGCAAAAAAGAGTTTAGGGTAAAAACTGCTTTTAAAAATAAAGGGCGAAGGATATAACGAACCTTTTTTTTATAAGTTATCACAAGATGAAAGAATTTCAGACCCAGAATCCTATTTCCAAGTCAATGTATACTATTGCTGTTTAGATATACTAATTTCTCAAACTAAACAAAGATTTCAAAGCCTTTACGACCTGAGACTGAGTAGTATGTTCTAAATATTACAACCGGAGAAACTCCTATCTTCTTCACACACACACACAAACGAAGAGATAATAAACGCTTCCGGAAAACTTTCGTATAACTACGGCAAAGACATCTCAGTTAATCCTTATGACCAATTAAATGCTCTAAAAACATGCTTGAAACTAGAAATTCAAAAAAATTAATTCCATTAAGGAATTCTTTGAATTATTACTGATAAAATTCAATAGTTTTGCATCCAGTTTTCCCGAGGTAATTACAGCATGCTTTTTATTCTTGACCCTTCCAGTTACAACCGCAACTGTTGAAGAAGTTTTCAAAATTAAAACCGATAAAAAAATCCATATAACTTCGATGGAACAGGAACACTTGTCAGGCCTGTCACTATTGTCAATAGAGGCGGAAACTTTAGAAAAACTAAAGTCATCATCCGTTATAAATGATTAAATAAATCAGTTTTTCGGAGAGAGTATATTTAATTTGAATTGTTTCTACAAATTTTGGAAAAAATGACAGATAATGATGCTGAATAAATCCTTCTTTTAATTTATGAGTTTTTTCTTTTGTGAGAATTCTTTACCCTAGGGCCCCAAAAAAATTTTATACGGGGCCCCGCCAAGGCACGCTACGCTTCTGCGTCTGACGTTTTCGAACACAGGGTTCGAGATTAATGGCGTCCCAGACAGTTGCATAATCGCATTAACCCACAGAGTTAAGAGGAGGATGGAAATGCTTGGCGAGAAACGAAGCAAAGCCGTCACAAAGTCTCTAAGTAAGTCCAAATAAAGCGATCAGTCAATGTAAGTTCATGCTGAAGTGCATCATTGTATTCCTTAAAAAGCCAGAAAATGAACATATGCGCAGTTGTAGGCTGTAGTTTAGTTTGAATAATCGTCGCACTAGAGCTACCCTAGGGCTATTGGCGACGTGTCGTACTTTAAACCCGCAGTTAAGTGACGAGCCGAAATCCGAGTAGACACCCAACGCAACCGTTTAAGGCGATATCGTATTGTAAGCAGCGCTGGGACTTTGGATCATATTTAACGTGCACTCCTCTGCACGGGAATTTTGGCGATGCCGGGACCCGAACCTGGGATATTCCGCATTCAAGGCTAACGCCTAACCGACTGGGCTCCTCAGCCCCTGTAGGCTGTAGCATGCGATCTGCGTTGTAATTATAGACTTTATTATAACGCAAAAGAATTGTATCCGCAAAAGAATGTCCTAGTTTGAAATTGTAATAGTATTATTTGTAATCGTTCGACAGTTATGGTTGAAGGTGACAAATAAAGAATAACTCCAACAGTTTCAGATAAGCGCATGCGCTTGTACCGCTACATCTTTTTCACAGTTGCACAGGCTGTTGCTTCCATTACTCCGGACTTGCTGCCGACACTATCGGAAGAATTGCATTTTCGTTTGTATGCGTGCCGGGCGCACACATTGAGCACTTATAGGAAAAACTAGGTTCGTTTTCCTTCAATATCATGTATGATTTGTCATATTTAGTATAAAATAAACTCCTGTAATATACCATTAAAACTCGGACATTCCTTTACGGACACCCTGTACTCAGTGACGCGTTTATGGATGTTGGGGCCATAGGCGGCTTCAAAATTTGCTCCCCACCCAAAAAAAAAAATTAGAATTTTTAAAGAATCTTAATACTTGTACAAATAAAAAAGCAGGATTTAGGATGAACCAGTTTTTAATTGGGATTTCCCCCTCCTCTATTGGAGCATTAAATGCTAGTGACGCAATCGGGGCTGATAAAAAAATACTTTTAATGCCCTTACAGCCCAATATACATCTTTATTATGTGTGAAATTCGATAGTTCCGATTTTTTGCACACTTGCTTATGATGTTGACCTTAAACCGGGATTACATGCTTCGAGCATTTGCTTCGAGCAGCCATTTCAGCGTGGCTTTGATTATCTCAAGGTAACCACTTTATACGTAATCATACGAACTTCCGCTAAAGCTGGCTCTCAAGGCCACCAACCCATCTTTTTTCGGTTTTCTCCCCGAGATCAAAGGAAATTGTTACCATAAGGTAAATGGCAATTATCTTGGCCGTTTCTATCTTTTTTAATTGATCCTACATCGTGAATACAATTTAGTTACATCATCAAATCGCCGCGCTATACAATCTCACTCGCCAATTTCTCGCCAACGAAAGGTCGAATCGATGAAGGTCAAAGTGCTTACGCTGATGCTGGAGCAAGAGCTCGAAGCATGTAAACCCAGTATAATGAATAATCCAAGTTTTCGACCTCGAGCGCCGAACGCAACTTGGTCGAAAATCCCAACCTTGGTTATCCCTAAACCTTGGTAACCCTAAAGGACTAGTTTTTGAAGAATCTTTCAAAGAACGTTATATCTCCATCAAAAGCTATGGTGAGAGGGGTAAATAAATTTATTCTTTCAGTTTGAAATTACTGAATATCCTTACAAATAAACTTATTAACGAGTTTTGTGTTCATTGTTGTATGTCTCATTTTCTTTTTAGAAACATCACAGCATAAAAGAGTACGGGGCTTCCATAGTATATAATCCGATTCAAAATGCATTGGTTCGAATGAGCTAAGTTTTTAAAAAATGACTAACTTTGAAAGGATTAGTCTTGGACGCTATTTGGGTCTATAGAGATAGTTTTAATATAATATTGTATAATAGTTAGTGTACTTTAAAAAATTCTTTAAAAGATTCTTCAGAAAGTAGTACTTCAGGGTTACAATACTTTATTCTTTTTACTTCAGAGAAAGAACGTTCTCCAGTTGCATTGCTAATCGGAATTTTTTGATAAATACGCAATAGTGTTTCCACTGTTTTAAAAGTCGATTTTAATTCGTGCTGCAGAAAGTTATACATTTTCGCTGGAAACCAAAGTTGTTCTTTTCCTCGCAAGTATTAAAAAATGCTTTATTTCGTCTCGATCACATGTTAGATCATCATGTAAGTCTAGGCATTTGTTATAATTTTTGAAATTTGGGGGCCCTCACAATCTTGGGGCCACAGGCGGCCGCCTCTGACGCCTATTGGTAAACGCGTCGCTGCCTGTACTTCGCCGGGAGCGTTTGTTTGCGCGTACTACAAAGCAATTGATGGCTTCATTTGGCGTATTGTTTTTTGTCCCGCAGCATCTCAATCTGCATCTTAACTCCGTCCATTAACCCGAACAGCTATGAAGAATAATCGATGGCGCGGCACTTCGATACGGCTCGGAATTGAGTTTAATTTCGCTTAGAATAATTCGGGTCGTTCTAAGGTTAGTGGGTTTAGAAGGATTAGTAAACGAGAGAGTGTCGAACAACGACACAGTATGTCCGAATATTAGCGACGCGACTTATAGTAGAACAGTATAGTTAACAGTATTTTCCAAATATTAGCTGGGCTGGGGAGCCTAGTTGGTGGGCACTCGCTAACATACGGAAGGGCCCAGGTTCGGGTCCGGGCATCGCTAAAATAACTGCCGACCTATAAACGGCCCATGCAGCCAAAAATGTCCGACGAATAATACCCCGTGTTAGGGGGTAAATATCCTTCAAAGTCCTAAAGCTGCGTAAGATGTCGCCCTTAACGGTTGCGTTGGGTGCCTATTCAGGTGTTGGCTCGTCACCTGACTGGTTCTAAAATACGACGCCCGTCGCCAATAGCCCTCGTGTATCTCTAGTGCGACGATAATTCAAACCTAACCTAACCTAATATCCACCCGGTATTAAGTGTAAGTTGGTTTGATTTGAAATACGTCTTAGTACAGCATACCTATTCTATATTAGGTTTTTTCTTATAGTTCCAATGGAAAGTAAAAGCAACAAACGCATACCTTGCTCAACTCTAAACCCCCCAATTAACCCCTCCCAATTAAACTTTTAAAAAATTAAATTTTACACCCAAATACCACCTTAACTTCAATAATCCCATTCCCTATAAGTGATCCCCCTATCACGTCTGATGAGGGCACGCTTCGAATAACACGTGCATAATTCGTCCCGGATCAAAAGCGTTGGAGTTGAGGTCCGGACCCCCTAAAACACGATCCGGCAGCGAGCGCCTCGAAAACCCATCCGGGCGGAACCCGACGTGCCCCGGTGGTGCAATCAGTTGTTTTGATAAAGGTGTTAGTGCTCAGTTGTGCTTGGTTAGGTTGGGTTTGAATTATCGTCGTACTAGAGCCACACAAGGGCTATTGGCGAGGGGCGTCGCATTTTAGAACCACAGTCAAGTGACGAGTCGACATCTGAATAAGCACCCGAAGCAACTTTTAAGGGCGACATCGTACGCAGCATCAGGACTTTGAAGGATATTTAACGTGCACTCCCTTACACGGGGTATTATTTGTAGGATATTTTTGGCTGCACGGGCCGTTTGTAGGTCGGCAGTTATTTTGGCGATGCCTGGAACCGAAGCTGGGACCTTCCGTATGCTAGGCGAGTGCCTACACTCTTAAAACGAACGAGCGATTTTAACTTAGTCTGATTGATTTTCACTCCTCCAGTCTGGAAAATGCACTTCTCCTTTTGGAGTGGGCCCTTTGTGTGTTAAACCTCCGACAGGATCACTCCAAACGCGTGATTTTAACTCAGTCTGAGTTAATATTCACTTATTTCCAGTGTCGAAAATGCACTTCTCCAACTGGAGTGGAATTCAGTCTTTTGTTTTAGGAGTGCACGTTAATTAATAACCACCCTGTATATAAGTGGATTTTTTTTTGTCTTATAGTTCCCACGGAAGGTAAAAACAACAATCGCATACCTCTCCAAACCCCCTCATTAACCCCTCATAATTAAACTTTTTTTAAATTAAATTTTACATCCAAGTAACACCTTAACTTTGATAATCCCATTCCCTATAAATGATCCCCCTATCACGTCCGATGAGGGCACGCTTCGAGTAACACGCGCATAATTCGCCCCGGATCAAAAGCGTTGGAGGGGGGTCCGGACCCCCCCCTCAAAACACGATCCGGCAGCGGGCGCCTCGAGAACCCATCCGGGCGGAACCCGACGTGCCCCGATGGTGCAATCAGTTGTTTTGATAAAGGTGTTACTGCTCGGTTGTGCTTAGTTTCACTATAATAATGGTTTCCCATAATTGAACTCATAGTTTATTTGCACACAAGCCACGATCATGGGCGAAGCTATATAAAGCGCGGGGAAATCAGATGAAGATAAAATGTCAGACGTTTTATTTTGTCCTCATCTGATTGATTCCGTGAGTTTTATAGCTCCGCCCATGGTCGTGGGTTGTGTGCCATCATATTATCGGTATTCGGAGGAACCATTTTTTACATTTTGGAAACAAAAACCTGTGAATGGACAGCGTGTAAGGTCATACCTACAGTGACAGTGACGTCCTCGTAAGGATTGTTGCCCTGTACAGCTGTGGAAATAAAAAAATTACCCACTTGAGGTTATTTCCTCCGTTATTCATCCTAAAGAATCGGACCTTTTTGACATTGTGAACAATTAACATTCTGAGTTAATTGCATGAACCAAAATTTGCATAAGGGGCCATCTTCATATTAAAAATTTTACTAATTTTAAACTTTCCAATAGCAACACCCCTTTTTGAATCCATATTTCAAATCTCTGACCTATGTTAACACGAAATGCCAAATTTTGTTAGTTTTTAAGCATTTTTAGAGGAGTTAGAGACGTGCAAAGTTTAGGTCCCATAATGTTAAATGAGTTGCACATAAAAAACTATCCCGATCTATAAATAATTAAGATAATAAAACGAATTTTTTACTGAAAAGAAATTATAATAACCCAAACAAAATGCATTCAATATTGGGGTATTTAAAACAATTTTTATATTTTTAAATAATTATTATATTGATTTTTAAAAAAAAATATGAATGGAAACCCCTTAATAATTTTAAAGAAATAAATTTAAGACAAGAGGTTTAAGCGAAATCCCAATTTTTAAAAATGTTTATTCATAATTTGCTGAGTAAATCACAAAATACTTTATAATTACCCTTTAGGGGACTGTGTATAAGATTACGTGTGTAATTGATAAATAAAGACGGCTTTGCATGCATGCTTGCTTGTCCTTTTAGAGTTGGTCCCCAAAAGGTCCACAAGTGATTCGATTGAATAACTCGTCAAATATTCTTCCAAATGTAACAAAAACTTTGATTTAAGGGTTTTCGAGAGTGCTTAACATTTCTAAGTTATTAAAATTGGGTATTGCTATTGGAAATTTCAAAGTTCGTAATATTTTTAATATGAAGACGGCCCCTTATGCAAATTTTGTATCGTGCAATTAACTCAGAATGTTAATTGTACACAATCTCAAAAGGTCCGATTCTATAGGGTGACTAACGGATGAAATAACCTCAAGTGGGTACTTTTTTATTTCCACAGCTGTACCACAATAGCCTTTAAACCATTGTCCAACATTAGACAATTGAAGAGTACACGGGAAGAACCGATTGATTTCTAGTCTTTCCGTAATTGTCTCTGCTAAGCGGACATTGGCGACCGGAAACCGGTTTTTCTTATGGTTCTTCATTTGCGGTACAAACGCGTGACTCGTTCCACTCAACTCTGGCGTGAATCAGGGTTGCCGCGAAAGATAAACAAAACGAGTAACTGGCTTCTTCACATCAGTTTAGGCGATTTCTCGCTATTATCCCCAAAGAGGCTATTAAGGAAAGCCTTGTACGAAATCAATCGGTTCTTCCCGTGTACTCTTCAATTGGGTAGTTTCATCAGGTAACGTATTCTTTTCAGTTTTCATTCTTACCGCTCTTACGAACGGTGCTCTGTTCCCACGTGACATTGATTCGCCAATCGAGAGTCGGCAATGAATTTGTTTTCTACCATAGATAAAGTACTATATTGTCAGATCACGTGACATCCAATGCTAACGACGGTACGCGCGTGGAAACCCTAGAGGAGGGGCAATTTAGCCAGTGTTGTCATCTCTTTAATGAGAAAAATACTACGAAAAAATACCACTTAATACTAAAATTATACAAAAAATACTAAAAAAAGCGTTTCAGGTTTTTTAAAGTCACTAAAAATATTCCAAAATGCATTGTACTTTTATGAAATTTTTTTGAAATTTCAGAATTAAATTTTATTTTTTCGTAGCACTTTTCTCCTTAAATTGGTGGCAACACTGGCCAAATTGCCCCTCCTCTGGGGTCTCCATGCTCGTCCCGTCGTTAGCATTGGAGGTCACGTGATCCGCCAATCTAGTACTTTATATGATATCTAAGTTTTCAACCAACATTATCATCCTTGTTAGTGCAACGGTTATAGCTCTGAACTGCAGCGCTGATGCTCTGGGTTCGATTCACGGCTATGGCTTGTTTGTAAATTGTACCAATATCAAGTCTTGTAATTGGGTAAAAAAAACACCTGTTAGGCTGTGTATCATATAAAAAGTTATTATTTATTTATTTATTTATTTATTTGTTTCAGATGCACATAACAGAAAAAATCCAATTACAATGCACATCATGACAGACAATGCAAACAACAAGAACACACAAAATGAAGACATTAAAATGACGGACATGTTAAAAAAGACAGTGTTACAAAGAGAATAACCTCCGACAATTAGCCTTAAAAACATTAAAAGGCATAAAAAATATATCCAGTTCCTCAGACACACCGTTATAAGTTTTATAAAATTTATACAGACAAAAATTTTGAATACAGTTATTCCGATTTGAATTCAAATAAAAAACAACGATTACGTGTAACTCTAGAAGGCACGTTAAATTTTATAGTACTAATAATGTAATTAGCATCAATCATATTATGAAGAACTATATAAAAAAACAAAAGACAATAAACTTGACGTCTAGACTTAAGGGTACAGATGTTGAATATATTACGGAGTTCACTGGAAGGCATTTCACGAGAAGCAGCATTGAAACTCTTAAAATACAAAAAACGTAAAAATTATTCTGTACACGCTCAATGACACTATTGCTATTCTCGTAGTAAGGATCCCATATATTATTATAAAGATTTCTATTTCCACCATCGAGTTAGGAAGGAGGAGTAGAAGGGGCTGTCAGTTCAAATGGATTGAAGCAGGTCTGTCAGGGTTTTCGAGCTACCACGCATAACAAACCGCCACTGAGATATCCCAAGCTGCACCGCTTTAGGTTTTTTTTTTGAGCTAGTGCGCATGTCATAGTAACCGAAACTGGCACTTAGATATCCCAAGATGCACCGATCTAGCCTGCTTCTTTTGTGCATTACTCCGCACATACATGGGCCGCTCTATTCCCTTTCCTAACTCTATGATTTCCACTTAACACCTGATGCATACCAATTACAAGTAATTCAGTTACAATTTTGTCGCACCAAAACCACCTAAAAATTATAATGATAATAATCCGGCAAAGCGTGTGTCCGGCACGGCGTGAACCTTCCGGATATCTGATCTAAAGGGTCAATAAAATTATGATAAACTTCCAAACATCGAGCGTATAATATCCAGGGATTCGGTCTTGGAAGCTGCTCGCTGGTGCGAGATTAGAAAACGTTCATTAGCTCACGTTTGTTTCGAAAATGCCAAAAGAGCCCCACTGAGTGGTCAGCCATGTTTGGTATTGGCTAAAGCATGACCAATGCCTTCCTTAGGGCTTAGAGGTAGCTGAAGAACACAGTGACGTGTTTGGAGTAGTCTGATCTATCCAAGGGACGACTTAAACGGCTACTAGGACACTAAAGTACAGGGTGGTTATAAAATAACGCTCGCTATTCGGAGTGGTCTGTAGCTTCAATGAATAATCCAAATGCATCAATCATTGAGACACTTACTGATCAAGAAGGAGGGGGTAAAGAATGGAATCATAAAAAACACAATCATAAAAAATAATAATCATAAAAACAAGCTCGTCTCTTAACGAGGATTCTAAATTACGAAGTGTAGTCAATTATGGTCAACTACGTCCAACACAGCAAATTACGCCTTGTAATTTAGAACCCTGGTCAAGAGACGAGTTTCTTTTTTTTTTTCGAAAAAGAATGGAATAATAACAAAAAAACTCGTCTCTTGACCAAGGTTCTAAATTACGAGGCGTAGCCAATTATGGCCAAATACGGCTAACACATCCGATTACACCTCGTAATTTAGAACCCTGGTCAAGAGACGAGTTTGTTTTTTATGATTCTATTCTTTTCCCCCCTTCTTGAATAGTAAGTGTCGCAAAGTTTTTCTTGCATTTGGATTCGATTATTCATTCAAGCTACAGACCACTCTGAATAGCGAGCGTTATTTTATAACCACCCTGTACACAAACAATGTTTTGTGCCACAAACACACCACCCAGAAGCTTTTTCGTTATAACCAAGGCTAAACTGAATAGGAGTAGGTAGGTTGGTACATGCATATTCCGGTTTGTGTGCTTGATCAAAGACCTCCTTATAAACGTCAACTAAGACAGACAAAGACAGAATTTTTACTGACACAGACAGAGAAAGTACACCCAAGGCGAAGCCGGAAATAGAACCCTCACCCAAAACAGTGCGCAATCTGTTAGCGTAATGGGCTGCGATCAAAACCCACTAGTACCGCCACTGGGACGTCGCAGATACACCAAAAATTGTATTTTGCCCTACAAACATATAAAACAGCAGCTCTTCTGAAAAAAAAAAGTGGCTGTGTCTATTGGACGTCACAGCAACATCCGACATTTTCTTCTATTCCATAAACCAAAAAAGCAGGGCTGTGAGGCGCCCTGTGGTCAGTGTCTCAATCTACGGATCGGAAGGTCCCGCGATCGAGTCCTGGTCGCTGAAGACCCACCGAGTATATGCGGAGTACGTGCTCGTTAAATCTGTTGGGTCCGAAAGTCCTGTGGGCGGCCACTGCGCAATTTCCTACGGGTACAGGGTCCTGGCTACTATTTCCCTCCCCTTCAGGAACATGTTTAAATTGTGGAGGTGGCGCGCGATAGATGACAGCATCTGTCACGTATGAGTATGTGTGTGTGTTTTTTGTCTGCCTTACTTGACGAAGGTTTATAAGCGGGTCTCTGACCAAGCACACAATTCTAAAAATACATATATACCAACCAACCAAAATATGCATTGTTTAGAATTATGCAAATTTCTTTTGCTCTGAAAAACTCTCGAAGTCGTTGCTCAAAACCCACGTGGCTTGGGTAATGATGTAGGCCCCCGTTTAGATTTGCCAACGCTCAGTCGAGTCTGAGCTAATATGAAATCTTTGTTCTTTATCCTTATTTGTGTGTTTGTGTGATGTGCGCACTTGGATGATATGTTTTCAAGTTTCTAAGTATTGTTTAAAAGAAAAAGTTAAAGAAACTAGGAAATACTCTAGCTACAGAAACTGCACCGACTCGGAACTGGATCCAAAACATCTTTTCTCTTGTTCAGCCTTCTTGGCAAAATTGCAGCAAATCACCAACTCGTCCTACGAAGACCTTTATGAGGACCACTGCCTGCAGATCGCCGAAGCAGTCTATGAGACCTTTGGTCCCATATAATCTTTATCCATGAACACGACATCATCATGAAAAGAAATAAGTTTATGTCGGTAAGTACAAACTCAGTAACTATTTTTCTCTATACTCGTATTTTATTTAACAGTGGGTTTATTTTTGCCGTTTGCAGATAAACTGAAGTAACCACAACAGTGAATCGAGTCATTTTTTTATTGTCCCGAAATAATTATTAAGAATACTTCCTTTTATTTTAACGTTATTGAGTTCTTACGACAATGGTCCAAAGTTATTTAGATACTGCAGTTTCCCTGCTCGTGGCAGATTTCTTAGCAGGGCCGGATTGCTAAATATCCAAGTATGCTGTAACCTAGAGCGGAGGATTTTTTTGGGGCTGCAAATTTTAAGACCAATTAAAGCGGCATTCGGCATAAAAAAAATATTATGAAAATGTAGTAATATTTCGCAGCAAACTCTCGTCCCGGATTTCGAAGTTGAAAGAAAAAAAAAAGAGTAGAACAGTTAAAAAAAAATCGCCTATTTCGCCATCGATTTAGTGTGTAAAGATACATAGATGATTCTAATATATGAAGAGTACACGGGAAGAACCGATTGATTTATTAGGCGGACGCCTGCAATTGTCTGCTTGGCGAACATTGGCGGCAGAAAACCGATTTCTCTCTTTTTTCTTCGCTTGGTCCAAGCGCCGGGATCGTCAATCGCATGAATCTTGGTAGCTAGGAACCACAGAGATCATAGTTAAAGTAATAGAGTGGCAGATCACGTGACCTACAACACTGGCTTCATTTGGATTCTTCTGGGAGCTAATTGCGCGTCCCGTCGTTAGCATAGGTCGCGTGATCTGCCACTCTATTACTTTAACTATGATCTCTGTGGTAGGAACTGGTTTCCTTACACAAGTTTAGGCGATCACTCGCTATCATCGCCAAAAGTGGCCTGCTAAGGAAACTTCTCTACAAAATCAATCGGTTTTTCCCATGCCATGTACTCTTCATATGTATCCATTTTAAACAGCACATACCACCATACTTTGCAGCTAACCATCTACCTTTCCCCGAAAGGGGAGAATATTGTGACAGGGGTGGCAAATCAATCGTAGCCTACAGGCGTCAAATATTTAAATCCGGCTCTGTTTCTTAGTAATGTCTTGCATTTGGAGCAAGAGACAAACAAGCATTGGACTTTGACCATTTTTCGAATAAAATATAGATTTATTCTTCAGATTAAACCTTCTATTCCCCCCTCCAAACTCGACTAATGACACGCAAATAAATCCGATACCCCATTCTAAAACAATTCCAATTACTATTGTCAAAAATCGAATTCGAATTTCTGCATTCAGAAATCAAAATGGCGGGCGCTGTATCGTCTGTTTCCGAGTTGTTGCCAAACCACGCGAACTTAAAGTTCACCTCGGGGAATTTTGCTGGTAGCGGCAATCGATCTTTTCTGCCGCTTATTTCACCGAAGACTAATTCTGAGAACTTTATTAAAATTAAGTTGGTAGGCTCCTTGAAAGTAAGTCTCGATTGCGGAGGAGGAATTTAGACGTTCTAGCAGTGGCAACACTCTTAATCTCGATAATAAACTGTAGGGAATTCGGTTTGGGAGCGGTGGCAATTACGCGGGAATGTCTCTTTGACTTAATCATGGGACAAGTAGAAAATGTTAGTGAGGATGATTGTCGATCCCATTCATTGGAGCTGTTGAGTTGAATTATCGTTTCACTAGAGCCACATGGAGGCTATTAGTGAAGAGCGTCGTAATTTGGAACCACAGTCAAGTGACGAGTCGACACCCGAGTAGGCACCCAACGCAAGAGTTAAGGGAGACATCGTACGCAACGTTGGGATTTTGGAGCATATTTAACGTGCACTCCCTCTACACGGGGTATTATACGTCGGACATTTTTGGCTGTACTGGTCGTTAAAAGGTCGGCAGTTATTCTGGTGATGACCGGACCGAAAATGGGGTCTTCTAATCTAATGCAGTATTCGATACTGCTATCCTAAAAAAACGTTTTATATATTTTAATTAACTGACGCCAAAATCTCTGTGGATGAGGTGCAGATTTAATCATTCGCTGTCCAAGTGGCTGGGGAACCCAGTCGGTAAGGCTCGTAGGCCTTACATGCGAAAGGTTCCAGTTTCGAGTTCAGGCACTGCCAAAATAACTGCCGACCTATAAACAGACTATGCAGCCAAAAAGTGATGACATAATGATAAAAAGATGGCTTTGGGTCGGTCATGGGCTAAGAAGGAGCTCCGATTCTGACGAAAGGATCGCGTTAACTTGGTCTCCTGACGGAAAAATTAAGGGAGGTCGACCAAGGCTGACTTGGCGACGAAACATCTTGAAGGAGAGAAACCATCTTTGTTGGCAAGCTGGGCAGATGCAAGGGTGGCCGCACTGAACCGAAGGAAATTGGTTTCAACAATTGGGGCCTCATGCGCCTATAAGACGTAACGAGTTGCAAGGCAACCAAAAAGTCCGACGAATAATACACCGTGTAGGAGTCGGTGCACGTTACAATATGCTCCAAAAGTCCCGACGATATCGCCCTTCAGTTACATGGGGTGCCTTTTTAGTTGTCGACTCGTTACTCGACTTTGGTTCTAAATGATGACGTCCGTTTGTCAGTAGTCCTCGTGTCTAGTGCTTCCATTACCTAACTCAACTAAAAGACTTCACTAGCCTCCATAACTCATACACTCACCAGTTTTAACATTTTCCTTACGAAGGATTTTTGCTTTCTCGTAATATTTGATAGGAATAACATTATCGAATCCTTAGTCGTTCGGCCGTCGTGGGCCGTTTCAGTAAGAAAAGGGTGAAGAGGGATTGTCAATCCCATGATGCATTAGCTTTGGAATCACAACTTTCGCAGAAGTATTTGCCACGTTAGCCCTTTTACCCCAGGTGTGGAAATCGACATAACATTGAAATGAAACAAATTTGAAACAAAAATTCAATCTAGATATTTTGTTATAAATTTTTAAATTTTTAAAATGCTAAAAATATGCGGCAGATAGCGACACTATTTTAAAACTTTATGAACTAATAAATAAATAACCGGATGTTATTTTTTTTCAATTCTGCTTTAAATTGATGTTGTGACGATTTCCATACCTGGGGATAAAGAGATCGAGAACATGGCAAAGCAATTCTTTTGCAAAAGTTGTGATTTCAAAAATAATGCATTAGCTCTATGGGACTAACAGTCCCTCTTAAAAATGTAGTGGGATCCTCATTTCAGTACGTCCCTTTCTGCGTTTAGTTCTGTGTGAAATATTTAATAAGTTGTCGAGAAGTGTATCGTGGTGGTTGATTTTATACTTAAAAAGATATTAGCTGGCGTTTTATTTAATGACTTTAGATCCTATTAGCGACAGGGCGACACATTCCGATGGAACTAATGAAATTTACATGTATCTAAAAATGTCTAAATTAAGCCCGGTATTTTCTCTTGCAATAATACCTACCTTTGAATTTGTGTTATTTGCATTCCACAGAATTAACGTCCCTCTAGACTTAGAGTTGTCAGCGTGTGCAATTTAAGTGTTTAGTTTCGTATTAACTACTGATTGGAAAAGTGACAGCATTGGAAATATTCTTAATATTGTCTTTGTATTGAAATTGTATCTTTGCCTCAAATACTTATTTATATTCTTAATCAATTCTATTCTTTATCAAGTATCATTATAATTAATCTTAACAAATTATGTACTTAATTTTAATTAATTTTCTATCCATTTCAACTGCTTATTTGGATTTCTTTCTTTTGGGGTTCTTGGTGGTTGGTAGACATATTTTCCAGGCTTGTATACTTGACAAACACAACACACATATATATGACAGATGCTGCCATCCGCAATTTACACATGTCCCTGAAGGAGAGGGAAATAGTCTCCAGTTACCTGTACCCGTGGGAAACTGCGCAATGACCGCCCACAGGACTTTCGGACCCAACAGATTTAACGAGCACGTACTCCGCATATACTCGGTGGGTCTTCAGTGGTACCGAGACTCGATCGCGGGAAATTCTGATTCCCAGATCGAGATCTTAACCACAAGGCTCCCCACTGCTATTGGTCTGTTTTTAGACGCATTGTCCAAGTTGGGATGACAAATTTACTTTAAAAAATAATTCCACGTACTTTGCATTAGGCTTTCACAGTAACGTTTTCATTTTATTTACACTATTATAACCTCCTAAGACCCGAGCAAAGTTCTACCACGTATATTTTTAATCTAAACATACTTTTCTTACAAATACAGGGTGGTTATAAAATAACGCTCGCTATTCGGAGTGGTCTGTAGCTTGAATGAATAATCCAAATACATGAAAAATTGAGACACTTACTATTCAAGAAGGGGGGAGGGGGGGGGGGAATGGAATCATAAAAAAGATACAATCCTAAGAAATATTCATAAAAAAGAATAATCAAAAAACAAACTCGTCTCTTAACCGGGGTTCTAAATTACAAAGAGCCGTCAATATGGCTAATTACGGTCAACACAGCTAATTATGCCTCTTAATTTAGAAACCTGGTCAAGGGACGAGTTTCTTTTTTTTTTAAACAGAATGGAATCATAAAAAAAATCGTCTCTTGACCAAGGTTCTAAATTACGAGGCATAGCCAATTATGGCTAATTACGGCCAACACATCCAATTACGCCTCGTAATTTAGAACCCTGGTCAAGTACGAGTTTGTTTCTTATGATTCCATTCTTTTACCCCCTTCTTGATTAGTAAGTGTCTCAAAGTTTTTTTGCATTCGGATTTTTAATTAAAGCTGCAGACCACTCCGAATAGCGAGCGTTATTTTATAACCACCCTGAATATATTTTCTGTGCTATAAATGCAACAGAAAAAGGCCGCATCACTTACTTGTAGTTAGCAGTTTAATGTAACATTGTTTTTAACTCAAAAATTAATTTAAAATTAACTACTAAAAGAACTTTTTGAAAATTTTTGAAAAAAATTTAAAATATTTTTTTTAATAACTCTAATATCTTATTGACCCTCGTTTAACTTAATTTTTTAAAGAAACAAATGAATGATAGCTGTAATCAAAGGCTGAAAAACGATAGTTGGATTTTCTTCTATTGGACCAGATCAATTTCGGAACTAATTAACCTGTTAATTGTTTGTGGAGAGGTTTTACAAAATATCCCCAAATGGGAACGCCAGGTCGTAAAGCTCTAGATTAGTGGTCGCCAGTCGCCAACTGGCAACTATTACATCGAAAGTGGCTACCTAAAAATCGAAAACCAGTCGCCAAAAGTGGCCATCATAATTTTTCCTTTTTGTTCAACAAATAATTAATACTGAAGCTGCATTTCTAAAATGATAGAAAAAAAAACGCTTCAATTCGATTCTGTCGGGAAGAAAGACTAAATTTTATAATGAACTTTCGTTAGGCACCCTGTAGTTGAATTGTGTGTACTTAACATAATTTTCTCTCTTCAATAATGGCCAATCAAGGAGTACTTACATATTTGGTATGATCCATTTTTTACTGCCAATCTTTTCATATAAATTTTTTTTAATGAAAATTTGTTTTGTGGAAAATAGCACTTTCTTTTTGTCGTATATACTTAAATTTAAAACTGGCTAATAAAAATCCAAATGTGGCTACCATTTTTTTTTACTCTGGTAGCCACTGGCTACTATTAAAAATTCCCAGTCTAGAGCATTACCAGGTCGGAAGAGAATAAGTCTCGTTTACTTCGGGCGAATATCGTTCGCAAATTTTGCTGACATAGAACCTATTTCTACCAATAAATTGTAAAAAAAATTCTCGTAGCCAGGGGCACAAAAGGGGCTAAAGCAAACATTTACCCTTGCCCAAATAGGGCGATCAGATACTCATTCTTTTGTGTAGGAGGAACAATAGGAAAACTAACGAACCAACTCCTTCTACTCTTCGTTCGAATAGAAGATATCTGATTCGATTCATTTAAGGGGTCATAGGAGTCTTAAAAATGTGCAAAGAAGGTACTACAAAGCCTAGTTCGATCTTTCATGTAATTTTTTAACTACTCAATATACAAGTATAATTTTTTATGTGTAATTTTACAAGATTTATTTAATATAAAACAAATTTTTAAATTTATGAAACTTTAGCCAAAACTAAAATAAATGATATTAAACATAAAGCTATTTGAATACATTGGGATTAGGCTTGCGCGGCAAATTTTGAGGTCAAAATTGAAAAAATGACCAAGAAAATGACTTTTTATTGTACAAATATGTACAAACAAAGACTTATACCTAAATTCTCTGCTCAATTTTATTTAGAAAATATTTTAAGAACTTTTTTCTAAAAAAATTAATAAAAATTTTAAAATTTTGATTTAATTTTTTTAAAAAATATTTTCTAATTAAAATTGAGCTGAGAATTTAGGTATAAGTCTTTGTTTGTACATATTTGTACAATATAAAGTCATTTTCTTGGTCATTTTTTCAATTTTGACCTCAACATTTGCCGCGCAAGCCTAATCCCAATGTGTTCAAGTAGCTTTATGTTTAATATCATTTATTTTAGTTTTGGCTAAAGTTTCATAAATTTTAAAACTTGTTTTATATTAAATAAATCTTGTAGAATTACATATAAAAAATTATACTTATATATTGAGTAGTTAAAAAATGACATGAAGGATCAAACTATGCTTTGTAGTACCTTCTTTGCACATTTTTAAGACTCCTGTGACTCCTTTTAAGAGTTTAAGTATATATGTCAGAATGTGGAGTGTAAAAAACATGCATATAGTGACCAGACTTACATTTCCACAGCACTGTTTAGTATGTTATTGAACCATCCAACTATTAAAATTGTGTAAATAGTCTCTATTTTTCTTTTTTAGTCTTTGCAAGACCTGTCTGTTAATAAGAAAACGATTTATGAAAATTTTATTGCTGAATTAAACTGGCTTAGGCTAATCACTTACCTAGGCAGATAAACATAAACGCTGTAGAATGTTATACTTCTTATTTATTTCATAAAAAAGATAAACTTGGTTCACTGCAAAACTTTACTACTAATAAAAAAGAAAATAAATCTGAAATTTTTCATAAAATATAAGGTTTTACAACGAATATAAATCACGAACTTTTAGAACAAATTTTCTTCCAAACTTTCAAGCATAGTTACAAAACCCCTACCATACCCTCGAAAAATTGCTTCCAAAAAAAGATATTTTTAAAGTTAAAACTCACCTCGTTTTACACCCTTTCTAGTGTGAAAAATAATATCCATAAAAATGGAATAAAAATGCTCTCATGTGAAAAAAATATCCATACTTTTCTGCATATAGGGTGTTATATTTAAAGTTTTTTCCCCATCTCTATTGTCTACCGATAGAATATATGCAAAAAGAACATTTTGTTTTTTTGTCTATGTTACTTTACTTACGAGATGACGAAGCTGGGGGACCCAGTCGGTTAGGCATTCACCTAGCAGGCGAAATGTCCCAGGTTCGGGTCCGGGCCTCGCCAAAACAACTGCCAACCTACAAACGGCCCGTGTAGCCAAAATGTCCGACGAATAATATCCCGTGTAGGGGGATTACACGTTAAATATGCTCCAAAGTAACAAAGCTGCGTACGATGTTGCCCTTAACTATTGCGTTGGGTGCCTATTCAGGTGTCGGCTCGTAACTTGACTGTAATTCTAAAATACGACGCACGTCGCCAATAGCCCTCGTGTAGCTCCAGTGCGACGATAATTCAAACCTAACGTAACCTAACCCGAGTAGGCACCTAACGTGACCGTTAAAGGCGATATCGTACGTTGGGACTTTGGAGGATATTTAAAGTGCACCCTCTCTACACGGGGTATCATTTGCCAGACATTTTTGGCTGCACGGACCGTTTTTAAGTCGGCAGTTTTTTGGCGATGCTCGGAACCGAACCTGGGATCTTTTGCTTGCAAGCGGATGCCTAACAGACTGGGCTCCCCAGCCCCAGTACTAAAGTAGTATTAGTAACTAACACAGTAGTAATAGTTCACAATACTCACTATTTCGACACAGTATGTTTATACCGTTTCGAAATAGTTTGTATTATGTACAAAAAATCGAATGCGTGAAAAACTGAAAGGTATAAGTGTTATTTTGTTTCCACATCGGAACATGGCTTGATTGTTATTAAAACGAATTCTTAAAATTTAATGCTTATTAAAATTTTGAAATTTCTAAAAGTTATACATATTTTTTTCCGCAACAATATCCATATCTCAGGTGGTTAAGTAGTAGAAACTATGCCGAACCGATACACAAATATAGCTTTTTTTTATACTTTGACCCGGCACAACCGCTTTTACAATTTTGAGATGCATATTTTTTCTGGGAGGAAAAAAATGTCGGTTTTATTACAATAACAAATGCAAACGATTTCGAAACAAATCTTTTGGAGACTTTTTCAAGGTATTCTGGAATCCCTTCAGGTATAGATGATATATATTTTTTTATAGTTGGTCTTTTTTGTCTAAAAATGCGTGCTTGCGGTATTCTTTTTTTAGGCTTAGAAATGTATTCGTTTACGAAGAGAATGGAATGCCTTTTGTGCTATGATTCTAAGAAACGAAAATTTAAATAAATGTTCGCAAAAATGGTTCTAAGTTTATGTTTTTGTGTTTTTATTTAAAAGGGGCTGTTTTTCAAATGAGTGAATTTTTGTTTGATATTCTTTTTGTTAAAACCCGCTGGGAAAAATACGAAAGTTTGAGAAGTTTATGTCTCAAGAGTTGGGAAGTTTTAAAACGAAATGCTGTTTATATTACTTAGTTTTGACCTAAGTAAGGCACCATATTTTCTGTATGTAGAGTATTGTGTGTTGCAGTTTGCAAAGCGTAAAAATCGTTTTATTCTGAAATACGCTTATAAATTTAAACAAGTATGTTTGTAAAAGAGTCTGTCACGTAACCCGCTTGCACACAACAGTTAAAAAGGCACCAAACACGGCATTTGTTCTATATTAAACATTTACCCACTAAATTTGTTTCGTTTCATTTACTTTATATCGAAAATTCCATAATTATTACTTATCTTTGAAATACAAATTAATTTTTGCAATCGATAAATTGCAAAAATTAATTTGTATTTCAAAGAATAAATATGTAATATTCCCTCGCTTTCAAACAAAATGAAAACATTTCATATCAACATGCAAAGAATCTCGAAGTAAAATATATTTGACGTCATTTCAAACTGATTGACGTCGAAAAAGTAAATATCTTTTAATTTATTGTCTAAAAGAATTAAAGTTTCTCGAGCGATTGTTGTGATGACAATGGTGATTTAATTGTAATAAAAATGGCTTCTTATTCTTTTTAAATGAGCATTAAACTTTGCAGGTTTTTTTTTAAATAATTGAAGTATTTCGATTTCGAATTATTTTCTAAAATTTTCGATGTGTTTTAATTTCGATGCACTGAATTTTTCGACGTATCATACTTGTCCGTATCTTTTCTAGTTTGGGATATGAAAGTGGGTGACGGACAGACAGACTGAACGATTATAATACCTTTCACTTTTTACGTTATAAAAGTGGTGTGGAAGCTAAGATACATAAATGTGTTGATTTATTGAGTGATAATTGAAAGTTGTGTAATGCTACACACCTCGAATTTCAATTAAAATTTTTTAAACTACAGGGCGATGCAAATAAAAGTGGCTACAACGTAGAGATAAGAATACGACAGAAATGTTTCCAAGTCAAAAAACAAAACAAAACAAAAACAGGTTTGCTAACTGAAGCTATTGATCGCTTCAATATTAAGTCCGAACAAACGCTTGCGACTTGTTTGCCGGCAACTACACTATGGTTTGAGAAGCTGGTTGAAATGAAATATAAACAAGGTTTGTAGGGCTGATTAAGAAAAGTTCCCACTAGTGATTATTTCTATCGTTATTTATCCTAGAGAATTGGACCTTTTTGTTTTTGTTAATACAAATCATTCTAAATTGATTGCAAGACACACAATTTGCATTATGGGACGTCTTCATACAATATCAACTAAGATCTGAACTCGCCACTAGTAGCTCTAATGTGAAGCTAATCCGATCCAACCAATGCAAAAATAGGTTTCAAGCGTCTTCAAGAGTTTTTCTCGCCAAGCATTTCAACTTATTCCTATCTCTAGACAGGGGAAAGTTTTATTTGTCTCACCCTGTATAAGTGCATAAATAATGAAACTCGCAAGGGAAGAATTTGATTTCAGAAAAAGATACAATAAATAAAGTACGTAAAATAATACGTTTTTATAAATACAAACAATAAATACTTAAACAATAGTATTATTATAAATCTTTACACTAAGCAAATAAATATTTAAAAAGTGCTTTTTGAATAATGCACAATACAAATCGATGCTCATTTTCTTTCTTCGAAAAACAATAAGTATGCAGACAAAAAAATATTGACGCGTCTAACAATAGATAAAATAACACAAAATTAATTCACAAAAACAAAAGACTTCGGTATGAATAAAATCTACTTAATTTTCAAAAGCTCGAATCTGAATAACATCGGAGAAGAGAATATGTCAAGATCGAATCTAGAATTTTTTTGTTCTTCTTCTGAAGTGTTGACAGAAATTCAAAGAATTCGTTTTATACTTTCAAGATACGATCTTCTTTTAATTATTTTCTAATTTAACTTTTATTGTTTTCGCCTAGAAAGTAAATTTTAAAAAGAAAATATTCAAGAGGCAGGAACAAAAGAATTCTTTTCAGGAAAACTTTTGCAATTACTTTTTTATAAATATGTTTTTTTTTTACAAGTTGGAATCACAGTATCTAAGCGGCCATTTTGTTACTTGACGTTGAAATCGCCATTTTTAATTTTTTGCTACTTGAGAGAGTTAATCTTTGATCAAGAAGATCTTGGAGATTTTCTTTTCCACTTGAAATTTGAAAGGTAAATAAAAAAGGAAGTGATGATATCAGCGAAAGTATAAATGTTTGGAATCAAGCAGAACAGAACCAAAAGCAAAACTCCAATGTTCTGGTGGACCACATAACATATTTTTATTACCTTAAAAATGAAATCGTAATTTATAAGTTTTTAAATATATCGTCACGTAAGTTCCTACATGTGCTATCTAATTGTTGTGAAAGGATCAGATTCACAGTACGGTAACCCTTGTCTTGATTTTTTCGGATTTGGCGATAAATAATTTTTTGTAGCAACCGTCTGACTTCGACTGATGATTCGAATTCTATGATTTCGCAATGATGACGTTTTCCGAACAGCCGGTGAAATGAACAAACACTTTTTTCGGCTCTCCCTCGTGTAGCTGTAATGCGACGATATTTCTAACCTATCCTATCATTTCGGTTGGGTTCTTGGACGACTTTTGGCATGATTTTGAAAAGTTCGCCAAGGGTTACAAGCTCAGTAAATTTCTACCGTTTTGCAAATTTAGATAGCACATGTGGTGACGATATCTTTTTGGGTAAAAATAATAAGAAATCGAACACTTAAAGTAGGGATAAAGTTTGAAATTATTTTTTGACAATATATCTTTATTCAAATTTATGAGTGTTTTATTAATGTTGTTGTCGTGTGCCTCAAGGCCGCTGCCTGGAAGGCAAGAGGGTTGAAGTAGCATCCGTTGGCACAAGGCTTTGAGTACCCATGAGAGGGTGAATGTCTGACTTTCCTCTTTGGGATTTTAGCCCAGAAAGAACCGAAATTGTAGGGTTAATTGGGGGGGGGGGGGGGGGTTTCGCAAACCCTCCAATGAAGGAGGGTTTGATGTTTCATACCATGGATTCGGCCTGAGAATATCATTTGGGTTAGAAATCCTGCTCGTCCTCTTTTCCCCTAATGGGGATTTTGGCATTCCATGTATTCGATGATTCATGTAAACGCGCTTTTAAAGTCACAAGAACACTACTAAGGAACAGATAAGCTGTAGTAAACTTATTTTAAATTCAATCAACCCATCTTTGATTATCCGAAGCTATCAGCTACTACTAATTGAAGTTGCTAATTCGGTTTAGCAAGCGTGGACTGTACTAAATGTTTAGGAATCAGTGCTCTGTACAAGATGTTTTGCTACGGTAGTTCATTTATGCATAAGAAAACAACACTACACCTGAAAGTGGGTAAAATGAGAGTTAATTTATGATTTGAGTCTCTTTACTTTTCTATCAACACGTACTTGCTACATTCCGTGCCAAAATAACTTGGGTAAAAACAAAGAGTAAAAAGGCAGAGGGAAAAGCGTGATTGGTCCGTTAGTTGGAAACTCTTGTAAGGTAATGTTTACATACAAATGAATGAATACACTTAAACCAAAATACACTTCATTCTGATAAAATTGCCAATTTTTTTCAATTTAAATCTGAAATCTAACTTCTTTAATCTTAATCTCTTCTTATGATCTTAAACGAAATTAATGTTTAAAACATGTTTTCTGGATGGATTCACAAATAATGTATGGAACTCTTTACATCTGCCGAAGGATCTCCTCCATAGCATATTTCTATTTACCCAACTTAGATTGGCAAGGAGTGTAGAAAGAAGTCTAGATTTAATCTTAATATATTTTTTCTTAAACTTATCAAAAAATATAAATCTCTTTTTTGAGAGTTATTTTTGTGAATTTAGTATATTACACGCTACTCTACTGCAAACGAAGGATTTTAACAATTCCTTCATTTTATTAATCTCTCTTTTTTTTAAAAAATCGAATTCGATATAATAACCTGTCACCTAGAATAAATGGTAACGACTCCCGCTCGGTGGTCGTAAAAATTTCTCGTAACTTAAAAAGGCTCCGAAAGGAGTGTCACATGAAAATTTACAATGGCAATTTTAAACCTGGGAATAATTTCACAGCGACTTTTTAACTCTTGTCAGGAGTATACAATTTATGTTGCCACTTTGAGTGTGAATGGGTTTCTGGAATCCTTAAGAAATCTTTATTTTGTTACGTCATTTTCAGTGGTTTCAAATGGGGTTGTTTCAGGTGTTCTTTTATTTTCATTTTTCTTTTAACTCTTTCAGTCCCAGTGATGCCATTTGGCATCATCACTTTCAATATTTTTTTTTTAATGTTTATGTCCCGTTACGACATCCAAACGCACATCATTCGATTCTTCACACTTTGTTATATTAGACAATATTTTACATTAATCTCAATAGAAGTCAGAACTACTATTTTTTTATTTAGAAATATAGCTAACAAGCGTTTCACCTGAATTTTGAAAAGTTCACTTCAGTTCCACATATTTAAAACACAATTTAAACTATTTAAAATAATTACTAAATTGTTTTTAATAATATTATCAGATACCTTAAAATATATAACTCGAATTGTTTTTAGGTAATACATATATTTTTATTTTGCTGTTTTCCACTTTTAAAAAAATTTTGGCATTATTTCAAAAACCATATAAAAAATTAAAATTAATTTTTTTCTCATGGAACTCTTATTTTTGACCTCAAATAAGCGTATTTTGTGAATATCAGATGTTTCTGTAGTGTAGTAAATTTTTGGGACTGAAAGGGTTACTTTCTTACGATTTCATATTTGTTGTCATCATTAGTTGTTTCGTTTTCACTCACAAAAGGGGCTGGTTTTTTTGCCTGCTGGTGTTCTACTTTACAGTTCTTTACGTGTAACTTATTTAATTTACTCTTGTCAGGAGTCACTCATCGGTTCTAATGCCGATTATATCTCAAGTATGCAAAGCATTACCAAAACGTCAATGGTGAGAGAAAACTTCGATTAGGATGATATTTTAAGCGGCTCAGTGGCTGAGAGGTTAAACGTGTCCACCTCGTAAGCCCAAGATTGCGGGTTCGAGCCCTGGCTGAGTCGTCGGAATTTCTGGATGGGAAAATTCCATCTGCGTCTCCGATGAATTATACTTCGTGTGTAGAGATTGCAAGTTAAATATGCTCCTAAGTCGCGACGCTGCGTCGGATGTCACTCCTCAAAGTTTGGTTAGGTACAGCTGCGGAAATAAAAAAAGTACCACTAGTGATTATTTCAGCCATTAGTCACGCTATAGAATAGGACCTTTTTGAGATTGTGAACAATTAACGATCTGAGTTAATTGCATGACACAAAATTTGCATAAGGGGCCGTCTTCATATTAAAAATGTTACGAACTTTGAAATTACCAATGGCAACTCCCAATTTTAATAACTTAGAAATGTTAAGCACTCTTGAAAACCCTTAAATCTAAGTTTTTGTTACATTTGAATGGATATGAGATGAGTTATTCAATCGAATCACTTGTGGATCTTTTGGGGACCATCTCTAAATGACAAGCAAGCATGCATGCAAGGCCGTCTTTAGTTATCAATTACACATGTAATCTTATACACAGTCCCCTAAAGGGTAATTAAAAAATATTTTGGGATTTACTCAGCATATTATGAATAAAATTTTTTAAAAGTTGGGATTTCGCTTAAACTTCCTGTCTTGAATTTATTTCTGTAAAAATATTAAGGGGTTTCTATTCATATTTTTTAAATAAATTATTAAAATATTTATTAAAAAATATAAAAATTGTTTTAAATACCCCATTATTGAATGCATTTTGTTTGGGATATTATGATTTCTTTTCACTAAAAAATTCGCTTCATTATCTTAATTATTTATAGATTGGGATAGTTTTTTTATGTGCAACTCATTTAACATTATGGGACCTTAATTTTGCACGTCTCTAACTCCCCTAATAATACTTAAAAACTAACAAAATTTGGCATTTCGTATTAACATAGGTCATAGATTTGAAATATGGACTCAAAAAGGGGTGTTACTATTGGAAATTTTAAAGTTAGTAACATTTTTAATATGAAGATGACCCCTTATGAAAAAATTTGTGTCATGCAATTAACTCAGAATGTTAATTGTTTACAATTTCAAAAAGGTCCGATTCTATAGGGTGACTAACGGCAGAAATAATCACTAGTGGTACTTTTTTTATTTCCGCAGCTGTACAGCTGTGGAAATAAAAAAGTACCCACTTGAGGTTATTTCATCCGTTAGTCACCCTTTAGAATCGGACCTTCTTGAGATTGTGTACAATTAACATTCTGAGTTAATTGCACGATACAAAATTTGCATAAGGGGCCGTCTTCATATTAAAAATATTACGATCTTTGAAATTTCCAATAGCAACACCCAATTTTAATAACTTAGAAATGTTAAAAACTCTTGAAAACCCTTAAATCTAAGTTTTTGTTACATTTGGATGAATATTTGACGAGTTATTCAATCGAATCACTTGCGGACCTTTTGGGGACCAACTCTAAAATGACAAGCAAGCATGCATGCAAAGCCGTCTTTATTTATCAATTACACACGTAATCTTATACACAGTCCCCTAAAGGGTATTTATAAAGTATTTTGTGATTTACTCAGCAAATTATGAATAAACATTTTTAAAAATTGGTATTTCGCTTAAACTTCTTGTCTTAAATTTATTTCTTTAAAAATATTAAGGGGTTTCTATTCATATTTTTTTTAAAAATCAATATAATAATTATTTAAAAATATAAAAATTGTTTTTAATACCCCAATATTGAATGTATTTTGTTTGGGTTATTATAATTTCTTTTCAGTAAAAAATTCGCTTCATTATCTTAATTATTTATAGATCGGGATAGTTTTTTATGTGCCACTCATTTAACATTATGGGACCTAAACTTTGCACGCCTCTAACTCCTCTAATAATGCTTAAAAACTAACAAAATTTGGCATTTCGTATTAACATAGGTCAGAGATTTGAAATGTGGATTCAAAAAGGGGTGTTGCTATTGGAAATTTTAAAGTTAGTAACATTTTTAATATGAAGATGGCCCCTTATGCAAATTTTGTGTCAGGCAATTAACTCAGAATGTTAATTGTTCACAATGTCAAAAAGGTCCGATTCTTTAGGATGAATAACGGAGGAAATAACCTCAAGTGGGTACTTTTTTATTTCCACAGCTGTACCTACTCGGGTGTCGGCTTGTTACTAGGCTGTGGTTCCAAATTATGAAGTCCGTCGTATCTCATGGTAGCTCTAGTACGAAGTTATCAACTCGTCTCAGCTAAGCAATAAACCATGAACTTTGTATGTATAACTAATTTTAACCTCCAAAAATACCTTTCGTAAGGTTAGGTTTATCGTCGCACTAGAGCTACACGAAGGCTATTGGCGACGGGCGTCGTATTTTAGAACCACAGTCAGGTGACGAGCCAACACCTGAATAGGCACCCAACGCAACTGTTAATCTTTCGTAAGGAAAAGTATAAAACGTAATTTAATCATAAAACAAAGATTCATATCATTTCTTAAAGCTCAATTTTCAATATACTATTGAATCCATTTCACTTTAGAATCATTTGCTACACAGAGCAGACGATTACAAAAAAAAAAAAAGAAAATTCGCTTATGATCGTTTGAACACTTAATCTTCATCAAATATTCAAATAGCGCAGACGACAAATTAAACTTCCGCACCCCTTTTCCGATTGGTCCTCGAAGCGAGAATTGATTGAATAAGTTCGAAATTGGAATATTTTCCTCCCTCCCAGAACTTTCGCGCCAATTACTACTTTTATGGTCCTAGTGTACGGGAAATTTTGTTCAAAATTGCAATCGAATGTCGGCATTGAAGATTAAGGAAGGAATTAATTAAGGATGTCGCAAAGAGAAGGAAATTGTAATAGTTTTAGAAGTTATTAGTAGTATTTGAGTGTGTAATTAAAAGTTTGGAATTATCTTTTATATTAGTTGAAAATACCAAGTTGTACTGAGTATTTAGAGACACAATCTTTAGCTTTAAAATGCTCATAATCAATAGGGATCTAAAGAGGCATAGCAAAATTTTATCTTTCATTCTACACTCAGAAAAAAAACTTGTCCAAACAGCACACGGATAAAAATGGCAACATTACAATATTGTTAAATGTCAATATAAAAATGCGTTTAGGGTGAATAATAATAATGTATATCAAATACTAATAATTACTTAATGCGAGAAATATTAAAATATATGTACTACTTCAGTGCGAGTTATTAATATCCTAGCTTATATAGAGTTATTAAATTATATAGTTTGGAAAATTCATAATTCAATGTATTGGATCACTGAACTGAACTAAAACTCTTGAACGAGCATCCCAGCTGGTGAAGCCTATTTTTGGGTCACTTGGCGACAACTTTAGGGAGAATATGTGCCACATTTGGCATGAATTCGCCTATCACAATTGAGACTTGATCTATCAGTTTGCATTGGATGTTGTCAGCACAATCCTAATCGCTCGCCACATATTCTCCCTAAAGCTGTCGCCAAGTGACCCAAAAATACACTTCACCAGCTGTGATGCTCCTTCCAGAGTTTCAGTAGGGGCAGGGGAGCCCAGTCGGTTAAGCACTCGCTTAGCATGCGGAAGGTCCCAGGTTCGGGTCCGGGCATCGCCAAAATAGCTGCCGACCTATAAACGGCCCGTGCAGCCAAAAATGTCCGACGAATAATACCCCGTGTAAGGGAGTGCACGTTAAATATCCTTCAAAGTCCTAACGCTGCGTACGATGTCGCCCTTAACGGTTGCATTGGGTGCCTATTCAGGTGTTGGCTCGTCACCTGACTGTGGTTCTAAAATACGACGCCCGTCGCCAATAGCCCTCGTGTAGCTCTAGTGCGACGATAATTCAAACATAACCTAACCAGAGTTTCAGTTCCGTTCAGTGTATTGAAGTCATTTTGAATTTACACCCCTTATTCCATTATATCATTGCTATCCTTCAACCCAAATATTCTTTTTCATAAATAGCCCATAAGAGCAATTTATAATCAACCTGTTCAATATTTGCTTATCCAATTGGGTATGTGATAAACATCTGCTATAATTTCAATCAATCACTCTGCTATGTATTACATAAACCAATGTCTTCAATACTTATTCATGTCAACCAAAATTACCTCCACCAATCTTTCAGTAAATGTACACAAATTACCCTAAGAGTAAAGAGTTCCGAAATATTATTTGATAACATATCCCTAGAAGGCCATCTATATTGTCACCCAGTATCTGTCCAATTCCCTTTTCGTCCCTAATCCGAAAATATGTTTCCCTATCCGTAAGTATCTTTCCCCTAAGTTTTAACAATCCTTCTTCGGTAAATTTTGTGTGGCTTAATTGCCTATCCTACTATTCGGTTTGAAATTAGAAAATGTTGATATTGGGCAGTGTAGGGCATTAATCAATTAATTGGTTCATTATCTTGTTAATTGACCAAAAAAGTAACTGCAATTAAATTAATCGCAACTGAGTTTTTAATTGCACCTTGCAATTAAATTAATTCGATTGAAGTATGTCAATTGTAACTCACAATTAGAATAATTGCAATTAACTTTTTGAGTTTTATGAAACAATTCAAACTAACAATTAACTTTATGTATTGAAACGAAATTAGTAAAGATTAAAGAAATTAAGTCTTAGACTTAAGACGAATAAAAAATTGGTTCATTGCTATTTTTAATTAAAATTAACAAAACAATTGAACATTAAGTGTTAATTGTTACTACAAAAGTTAACAATTAAATAATCGTTTAATTGTAATTTTGCACAACTGGTTAATTGTTAGTTGTTTTACTTACATTTACCAATTAATTGTTAATCTTTAATTCTTCTTGCAATTAAAATTTTGCCCAACACTGATTTTTGGGACATGGGCTCAAAGCGCGGTTTACTGAACTAATGAGGCCAGAGAAGCTCCCTATGACGTCATACTATCCGTCCGGTTCAGTTTTTAGATGTCACGAAAGTGGAAAGAAACATGTTCGTAAAAAGAAAAGTTTAGTCGATCTACACTACGTGCCAACCTAATTTGGGTAATAACAAAGAGTAAAAAGGCAGGGTGAAAAGCGCGGTTGGTCCGTTAGTTGGAAGCTCTTGTAAGGTAATATTTACATACAAAATGATCTGAATACAATTTAACGAAAATACACTTTTCATTCTGATAAAATTGCCAAATTTTCTCGAATAATATTCTAATATGTTAGACCTTAAACGAAATTTAAGTTTTAAACATGTTTTCTGGTTGGATTCACAAATAATTTATGGAACTCTTTACATCCGCGGAAGGATCTTCTCCATAGCATATTTCTATTTACCCAACTTAGGTTTTCTAGGAATGTATAGTATGAGTCTTCCGTGCTTGACTAGGTTTTGGTAATTTTTCGGAAATGACAATCCAAACTGGATCGGATAGTGTAGTAAATGAGAGCTTCTGTGGCTTTGAAGTTGAGCAGTCCATGGTCAAGGTGTTAAAGGGGTTAAGGTTAGAGTTGGGATCAGATGATCCCTTGTTCAATACATCCCAAAACCGAAGACAATTACGATTATTAATAGAATGTGCTCTTGAAATCACGCGGTTAAAGATACCTTCTTAAGTGTTTTCGGGTCTGGAGAGCCCAGTGGTTAAGGCGGTTGCCATGCATGCGGAAGGTCCCAAGTTCGGGTCCGATCATCGCCAAAATAACTGCCGATCTATAAAAGGCCCGTGCAGGCAAAAATGTCCGACGAATAATACCCCGTGGAGAGGGAGCATACGTTAAATATCCGTCAAAGTTCTAAAGCTGCGTACGATGTCACCCTTAAAGGATGTGTTGGGTGCCTATTCAAGTGTCGGCTCGTAACTTGATTGTGGTTCTAAAACGATGACGCCCGCCGCCGATAACCCTCGTGTAGCTCTAGTGCGACGATAATTCAAACTAAACCAAACTAAACCGGGTCTGGTTAGCCCAGTGGTTAAGGCAATTGCCTTGCATACGAAAGGTTCCAGGTTTGGGACGGGAATAGCCAAAATAACTTACATTTTGTAAACGGTCTATGCAGTAAAATTCTCACGTATGATACCCCATACAGAGGGAGTGCGCGTAAAATATGCTACAAATTCCGTCTTTAAAAGTTGCGTTGAGTGCCTGCTCGTCATTTGACTTTGATTCTCAATTTCGACACTCTTTGCCATAGCTCTAGTGTAGCTCTTATGTAATGTCTTTTCAAGCAAACTAAAACAGATTTTACGATGCCCGAGTCTCTCGATAGTGGGATTTGAATTTTGTCCCGGAATTCGAAGCATTTGATCACTGAATAATTGATCAGGATTCCCGGATTTAGGGAAGTTGGAAGTGAAATGTATCGCCAAAATACGAAGCGACGTCCGCCAAATTCATAAAAATGGATCCGATAGGGATTAGAGGGAAATTTGTGGGTACTTTAAAGGCGGGTTGCCATAATTTCTTTGCTCGCCAACATCACAGACTGCTTCAATATCTTGTACATATCCATAGTTAAATAGTACTTAGGGGAACCTAAGGGTTAGTGTCTCGGACTCGGAAGGTCCCGCGGTCGAGTCCCGATACCACTGAAGACCCACCGAAGTATATGCGGAGTACGTGCTCGTTAAATCTGTGGGTCCGAAAATCTTGTATGCGGTCATGGCGCAGTTTCCCACGGGTATAGGTCCCTGAAGGCTATTTCCCTTTCCTTCAGGGACAAGTCTAAATTGCGGAGGTGGCGATAGATGGCAGCATAGCATCTGTCATATGTGTGTGTGTTGTGTTTGTCTTACTCGACGAAGGTTTATAAGCGGGTCTCTGACCAAGCAAACAAGCCTGAAAATATGTCTTCCAACCACCTAAAATCCTCAGATTGGAACTTCGATTAGTTCTCTGTTCCCACATTACATTGATTCACCTATAAGGCTCGAGAACTAAGATTATTTTCATTTAGCATTTCCGTTACCACTCAAGACCTCAAACATGCCAATTCTACACCAAAACCGCCCTTATATTTGCAGTATACAAATGTTCTACGAGAAAAAGGGTAAATAGTTCTCATTTTCGAGTGCGAGAATCGAATGCAAAAAGGTATTTCCCATTCAATAAGCAAATTTATTTGTTATTTCAAGACATAAATTTATTATTTTTATTAGTTTAGCTTCAGTTAGAGTGCTATTTTAATTATTTTTTTCCTTCGATTTTGACGTAACAGGGCGCACGAATATCAGGGTCGAAGGAGCAGCAAATGGGAACATTCGAAATTTCTGCGCCAGCGGCGTTGTTTACACAGTTTCCTCCGCCTAGTACATTTCTCTGCTGCAAACTTAAGGTCGGTTTTGGTATAGCAACCTTACTATACAACAAAAGACACATCAATCGAAATCTGCATAAACACGCCATCATTTTACCCCATTCCAATATAACACCCCACAGCAATGCCCCAATAAACGTAAGAGTTGCCCTAATTACCCCGGACATACCCTCTTAAAAGAGAGTTTAATGCGATTTAAAATGATCTATGAACCAATCGGAATTATCGCCGGAGACAGTCCACCAATGATGAATGGACACGTGTCAATGGTCCGCCATTGATTAGGGATTAGTGCGTGGGGATTTTCGATAGGATTTCCCCATTTCTGTTGTGTTGTTTTTCCCTATTGGGGGATGGAGCAACAGTAAGGCGAAGATGATGTCTGGTTAGAAAGGTATGGGGAAAGTTGTTTGTCAAGTGAAGTTGCAACAATAGGCCCAAGTAAGCTCTTGGCGAAGGGGGCTGGGGAGTCCAGTCGGTTAGGCACTCGCCTAGCATGCGAAATGTCCCAGGTTCGGGTGCGGGCATCGCCAAAATAGCTGCCGACCTATAAACGGACCGTGCAGCCAAAAATGTCCGACGAATAATACCCCGTGTAAGGGAGTGCACGTTAAATATCCTTCAAAGTCCTAACGCTGCGTACGATGACGCTCTTAACGGTTGCATTGGGTGCCGATTCAGGTGTCGGCTCGTCACGACTGTGGTTCTAAAATACGACGCCCGTCGCCAATAGCCCTCGTGTTGCTCTAGTGCGGCGATAAATCAAACCTAACCCAAACCTAATCTTGGCGAAGGATTATTCGATACTTTTTGTTACTTTTTACCAAGTTTTGATACTTAAAACTTAAAAACTCAGCCTACGGCTTACTGTGCCTATTTCCCAGTAGCTTGCATTTTTTTTTTTGGCAATAGGTGTTTATAGTAGAAGTCCGCTAATGCGGGCAGTTCGGTTGAGTTCGGCTTATTTAAAGCAAAATAATCACTCAAAATATCTTTGAAGTGTACCTATTTATTCATAATTAACTGTTTTACATTAGATACAACAAACAAAATTTTGACAAATCACTCCAGTGAATTAATGCTAGCTAATGTGGTATCTTGACACACTGTGCGACAGTTTGTTTAGCCATATGAAGAGTACAGGGGGAAAACAGCTTGATTTTGTAAAGGCTTTCCTTTCCTTTCTTTCCCTTTTGCCTCTTTGGCGATGATAGCGAGAAATCGCCTAAACTGATGTAAAGAAACCGATTACTCGCTTTTTTTTATCTTTCGCGGCAACCCTGATTCACACCAGAGATCAGTGGATACGAGCATATAGTTAGAAAAGAGGAGCAGAGGGGTCCATCAGTTCAAATGGTTTGAAGCAGGGCTGTCAGGTTTTTCAAGCTACTGCGCATACTGAGGTATCCCAAGATGCATCGCTTTAGCGGATTTTTGAGCTATTGCACAGGACAACTGGCATTGAGGTATCCTAAGATGCATCGCTCTAGCCTGCTTCTTTTGTGCGTTACTGCGCACATACATGGGCCGCTCTATTCTCTTTCCTAACTCTATGGACACGAGTCACACGTTTGTCCGCGTATGAAGAACCGAAAGAAAAACCGGTTTCCTGTCACCAATGTCCGCCAAGCAGACACAGTTACGGGAAGACTCCTAACAAATCAAGCGGTTCTACCCCTTTACTCTTCACATATCAACGATTTGGCGACTTTCATGACGGCTTCACGTGTTTGGTCGCCAACCATCTTCCCTCCCATTCCACCTCCACAATTCTTCCCTTTCTGTCTCTTGTTTTATGGGGATAAATGACTTTTGTGCCGGTGGTGTTAATTCGATCCCGGGATTTTGTTGTCTGTTTGGGGGAGGATGACGGAATTTTTGCTTAGCTTGTGAACATGCTATAGGTTCTGAGCAGTGTTGGGCATTAATCAATTAATTTGTCAATTATCTTGTTAATTGATTAAAAAAAAGTAATAGCAATTAAAATAATTGTAATTAAATGTATCGCAATTAAACTTTTAATTGCACCTTGCAATTAAATTAATTTGATTAACGTTAAGTCAATAGTAACTTACAATTAAATTAATTGCACTTAACTTTTTTAGTTGTTTTATGAAACAATTAAAACTAAGAATTAAATTTATGTATTAAAACGAAAAGAGTAAAGATTTAGAAAAATTAAGCGGTAAGTCTTAGATTAAAGACGAATAAAAAAAGGGTTAATAGTTATGTTCAGTTAAAATTCACAAAACAAATTGAAAATGAATTGTTAATTGTTACTACTGCAGTTAACAATTGAAATTGCCCTACACTGGTTCTGGGATTTTCCAACTGGGACTCTATGTAACAAATTTATAAAATCAAAAAAAATTTCAAAATTGATTTAATGAATAAATTTAACTGCTCAGTGTTTTTTAAAATGCAATTAAATGAACCAAAAATAATTTAGTTCATAGGTCAATCAATATTCGTATAAGAACACCCCATTCATCGAATGTGACTTTGTGGCATAATAAAGATATGTACAAGATTAAACAAACATTTAAATTTTTATCTATTAATGCCTATGGAAGAAAAATTATTTCAAAACAAAAGCCTTCTCAAGGGTCCTAGGGTAGACTGACCAGTGAATGAACAGTTGGTAAATACATTTAAAAAGTAAGGATTAGAAATCATTGCACTGGATGATGGATTGGCAACACCGACTTCCTCTCATCTAGTAATAAGCTATCTCACATCTGATTGGTTGTCCTAATCATTAATTAAAATCCAACATGTTTATTGACTGGACATTTGTGTGTTCATTCACTGGTGAAAGTACTGTTCATTCTCTTGGCTTTTGTACCACTTTTTATTTGGACCCCCAAAAGACCCAAAGCAATGCAATATAAAGTGACCTTTTTTTTGTAGAATTTACATGTAATGACAGATGTGTTCACGTTGTCATAAACCTACAAGCTATATTTTCTTAAAATGTATGAATTTTCCTATAACAAATTGTGCTTAAACTTTCATTCACTGGTTAGTCTACCCTATAATTGACATAAACGAATTTTTGCATGACAATCATACCAGAAAGTTATAGTAAAACTAAAAATGTGCGTCACTTATTATTCCTTCTAAAACACAATTTAAAAGACCTCAAACCGACTTCAAAGTTTGTTCAGCATAACCATAAGTTTACAAACGATGCAAAAATACCTTTTCCTATTTACTTTAGAATATTTTTTTCCCGTTTTGCATCCTATCACAACTAATAATTTATTTATGCCAAACCGGTTTTTGTTATTCTTCTCCGGTGCCCATTTATGCTTTGGCGAGGTTTTTGTCCCGGGGCAAATTTCCCTTGACAGCCAAAAAGCACCAAAGGGCGAACGACAAAGACCTTTGTATAAAGGGCAGACTGAGTTTGGGAAGGAAGCTGTGGGAGCTGAATTATCGGCGCACTAGATCTGCACGACGACGGCTATTGGAGACGGGCGTCTCCCGGTCAATGGGTGAGCTAACACCTGAGTAGGTATAAACCGCAACTTTTAGGATTTTTAGTTTTAGTTTGAATTATCGTCTCACTAGATCTGCACGAGGGTTATTGGCGATAGGCAACGTAATGTAGAACCACAGTTAGGTGACGAGCAGACACCCGAGTTGACACCCAATGCAACCGTTAAGGGCATCCATCGTTCGCAGCGTCGGTACTTTGGAGCATACTTAACGTGCACTTCCTCTTACACTGGGTATGATTCGACGGACATTTTAGGCTTCACGGGCCGTTTATAGGTCGGCAGTTATTTTGGCGATGCCTGGACCCGAACCTGGGACCTCTTGCATTCAAGGCGAGCCGACTTAGCCGACTGGGTGATAGCTTTAGAATATATATTCTTGAGATGACAGAGTTATTTGTTTAGCTCATTTTTTCCCGATTAACCTAACCAATAAACTTTGAACTACTACTTTTAACTTATTACAGAGACTTTCAACAGATAAATAAGTAACTGTGGATTGACAACGGTCAATTTGTTTGCAAGTTGCGAATTATTAAAAATTTGACTTAATGTTTTCGAACTTAAGGAAGTCTTCTTGACAATAACCCTGGATACCATATCAAGCTGCTTTGGCATTCCATATATGTCTCTCGACGGTTACTTAAAATACGAGAATCGAAGGAATTTGTTTTCAATTAAGAAACATGATATCTATAAATTCTACTAGTACTAGTATTATATGCACTCACCGGGGTAAAAGATAGGTATACGTGAAACCTCTCTTACAAAAAAAAAAGTTTTTTTGTTAAATCGGATGATTAGAACTAAAAGTGCAACAGGGTCGTTGCAGAAACAAGTAATTTCAAATGGGCAGACGGAAGGAAAAAGGTACGCATTAGGGCATACCATTCGAAATTCGGGGAGAGTGTTATACATTGGGACGCTTGTACCTTGGGACACTGACAATTTCTAAGAATCTATCTGCAATATTCATACATTGTTTATTTCTAATAGTAGCCTTAACCAACAGACATCATCATAATAAAATTTAACACTAGCATAATTGAATTGATGAATTGGTGACAAAAAATAAGTTTTCATTACCCCAAAGTAAATATTTTTCTCATTCCAATATAATTTTTTACCTTTGTACTTTTACAAAAAGTCAACTGAATTTTATTTTCTTCATAAAGTATAAGATTTTAAAATATTTTGGTTATGAGAAAATAATGATTATGCATTTAGATTGGCCACTATCTTGCTTTTATTTAAACCATGTAGTGTATTGTACCTTGGGACAGTATTAATAATTTGATTAAATTCTTAATAATTTGGATAAATAAAAATATCTTTATTATTTATTTTAAGAGCAATTCCACAAAACATGTAAAATACAACTCGGATTTGTTTCGGATCTACTTTATAATGAATGAAGTTTGAAAATATAATTCTGGAATTCTATTTAAATTATTCTTGAATTTTGAAGTTTTATTTGTGTATCTCCTTGAAAAAATAAGTTTGTTTCCTGACACAAATTAGTTCAATTGTATGACTATTGACTGAATTATAAAGCATGTCCCAAGGTACAACATCATATTGTACCTTGGGACAGTTTATCCTCTCTACTTTAAATGAGTGGCACTTTTTTAATTTCAAGCTGCCAGAACTAAAAAAATATATATTACAGAGGAATATATCGGTTTGTTGAAATGCTGCTTTTAAATTTTTATTTTGACTATAATTATTGAAGAAAAAAATTAAAATATAAAAATTGTCCCAAGGTACAACACTCTCCCCTACTTGTTTATGTGCGTGTATTTTGGATATGCCCGGACCCGAACCTGGGACCTTTCTCATGCTAGGCAAATGTCTAACCGACAGGGCTCTCCAACCCTCCTACAAAAATAGGCTTACTCAAACTTCCCGGCTATTTCAGTTCCCTCACAACTTCTTGTTTACTACTAAGTGCTCGGTCGATCCCAAAGATGTCGTTGGCAAAAACCAACAAAATGCAAAAGATGTGCTCCCAGGCACAACAACAAAAAGTCAGCATCCCCAAAAAACTAAAATTCTTCCCCAGAAGTTTTTTCAAGCGTCTGCCTATTTTGCATTCGATTTAAGTCTCACAAACTCTTGTCTAAGCTTTTTTTTTTCTTGCGTTCCGGAAGACTTGTTTTGCTTTTGCAAGAAATGGCAGCATTGGTATGCGAAGCGCGCGACATCTGACGGTTAGGTAACGTACGTAAATACTAACATAAACGCCGACTCTCCTTTGAGAAATCTTTTTCAGGGGGGGGGAAGGTTAATGTTTGGCTGGTTATCTACGGTTTTGGGGTTATACACAACTTTTAATATGGTCTTTTGAACTGAATTAGTTTACATTTCCCCCTACGAGGCTAGGACTATACTCCTGCGAAGACGATGCAAGTAAAATGTGTCCAGGTTTTTTTGTACGATGCCACGTACGAATGAGTTTTATTCCGTTTTAATATTGAATCTGATCTTGACGCACAGTTAAAAATTAATACTCTCGTTCTCAGAAGTGTTTACTATACAACAATTTCAAAGCTACTATGAGAAAGTTGAAAAAAATTCAAATTCGTTTGCATCAAGAGTCCTATCAAAAACACGTTAAATTGTATCTTTCACACTCGAAAATGTTTAGTTAAATTTGGGCAGTAACTAACTTTCAAATGAGCGATACATTTCCAATAAAACACTCATGATCCTCATGCAATGGGGCTGGGGAGCCCAGTTGGTTAGGCAATCTAGCATGCTGAAGGTCCCAGGTTCGGGTCCGGGCATTGCCAAAATATCTGCCGACCTTACAAACGGTCCGTGCAGTCAAAAATATCCCACTGATAATAGCCCGTGTAGAGGAAGTGCACGTTAAATATCCTTCAAAGTCTGCGTCAATATCTTCATCGCTGCGTACGATGTCTCCCCTTAACGGTTGCGTCGGGTGCCCACTCAGGTGTCGGCTCGTCACTTGAGTGTGGTTCTAAAATACGTCACCCTTCGCCAATAGGTCTCGTGTAGCTCTAGTGCGACGATAATTCAAATTAAACTAAGTCTAATGCACTATAAAACGGTGTAAGTCGGCATATCGGGTAGCATGTAACTGGTCAACAGGATTTGAACTGTCATTGGTTTTAGGCTGTTTGTAATAAGGATTATGACTCATACTTTTTTAGATAGTCCTATGGGATTTTATAATTTAATGTTGAATATACAGGGCTGGGGAGCCCAGTCGGTTAGGCACTCGCTTAGCATGCGGAAGGTCCCAGGTTCGGGTCTGAGCATCGCCAAAATAGCTGCCGACCTATAAACGGCCAGTGCAGCCAAAAATGTCCGACGAATAATACCCCGTGTAAGGGAGTTCGCGTTAAATATCCTTCAAAGTCCTAACGCTGCGTACGATGGCTCCCTTTACGGTTGCATTGGGTGCCGATTCAGGTGTTGGCTCGTCACCTGACTGTTGTTCTAAAATACGACGCCCATCGCCAATAGCCCTTGTGTAGCTCTAGTGCGACGATGATTCAAACCTAACCTAATGTTGAATATACGAAAAATTATATTAAACACTAATTTTTTCAGAAGAATTGGCATAACTTGGCGACAACGTCCTACACTGTCCAATTTTCTCTGTAGAAAAAAAAATGTCTACTCCTTGCAAAGCAGTATACAGTAACGTTCTTCTTCAACAACAAAAAACTACCGACCATTTTTTCCCACTATCGTCTGCTTCCATGGAACACTTTTAGCCCCCCTCTCTTTGGAACGCACGTTCTCTCCGGAAATGGAATACTCTGTTAGAAGAGAGGGGGCGAGAGAAATTGTTTTTTAAATCGCCCCTGGGCGGCACAGAAAACAAACTCGACAAAAAAAAAAGTGTCGAAGGGAAAGGTGATATAGGTGTAGGTAAGTGAAAAGGGAGGAGGGTTACTTTTTTTTTGTATGTTATGCACGCATGGAGTTTAAGAAGATGGGGAGGCTTGGCGAGAAATAAAAGTGAAACCGTCGTAAAACAATCCTGGTAAGCCACGGCCTACTCAACTACTATACCAAAACCGACCTTAAGTTTGCAGTATACAAATGTTCTACGAGAAAAAGGGGGTAAATAGTTCTCATTTTCGAGTGCGAGAATTGAATAAAAAAAGTGTTTCACATTCAATAAACAATTTTATTTGTTATTTCAAGACAAAAATTTATTATTTTTATTAGTTTAGCTTCAGTTAGGGTGTTATTTTAATTATTTTCCCCTTCGATTTTGACGTAACACGGCGCACGAATATCAGGGTCGAAGGAGCAGTGAATAGTAGCAGGCGAATTTTCGACGCCAGCAGCGTTGTTTACGCAGATTCCTCCGCCTAGTACAGTTCGCTGCTGCAAACTTAAGGTGTGTTTTGGTGTAAGGCCGAAGAAGCTTTTCCAAACAAGCTCGGAGACGGAAATTTTGACGTCATAATTCCGAGTGAAGTTGCCCCGAAGATGAAGAAAACCTGTCCCAAAACTTGCTCGGAACCATTCGTTCACGGCTAACTGCATTTTTAGGGTTCCGAATACGTCCGAACAAGTATTTCGATCTTCGGCATTCAGAACAGTGACGTCAAAAATTCCGTCTACGCCCATGTTTGGGAGAACTTCTCTGGCCTTGTTATTGAAGTTGGCCGTGGGTAAGCCCCAAAAAATACGTCGCCAATAGCCCTCGTGTAGCTCTAGTGCGACGATAGTTCAAACTAAACTAAATTAAACCTGGTAAGCCAAACAAATCGTTCATACATTGTTGTGTGACTACACCAAGTCCATGAAACCAAAAATCTCCAAAAAGTGTTGGAATAAATTTGGGTCGCTTACACTCTTAAAACAAAAGAGTGAAATCCACTCCTATAGGAGAAGTGCATTTTCGACACTGGAAAGGAGTGAAAATTAACTCAGACCGAGATAAAATCGCTCGTTTGTTTTAAGAGTGTAGAATCACGGAAATAGGGAAATTTAAGGACAGGCGTAGGAGAGACCTGGTCGACCCTGCACCATTGACATTCCTTGAACAGTTTTTCTCCCTGTTAGAAACATAGAGGTAGAGAAGAGAATAGGGAGGTCCTTCTATGATTGGGGAGCTCAGTCGGTTAGGCATTCGCATAACATGCGGAAGGTCTCGGGTTCGGGTCCGGACAAAATAACTGCTGGTCTATGAACGGCCCATGCAGCCAAAAATGTCCGACCAATAATACCCCACGTGGAGGTTGTGCGCGTTAAATATCTTTCAAAGTACCGACGCTGCAAACGAAGTCACCCTTTACGGTTACGTTGGGTGCCTACTCAGGTGTCATTTCGTCACTAGACTGTGGTTCTAAAATACGACGCCTGTCGCCAATAGCCCTCGTGTAGATCTAGTACGACGATAATTCAAACTAAACTAAGCTAAGCTAAACTAATTATAGTTTATATCAGAGTCCGCTGTCGCCAAGTCAATTTAGTAAGCCTATACAAGCTCCACTGAAGAATAGCGCCAAATACATCGCCGATCGCGTTTATTTGGGCTTACTACAGAGCGATGAATGGCTTCACTTGGCAAATCGAATTTTGCATTGGTTTTTGCCCGGCGGCATATCCATCTTCTTCTTAACTCTATGTATGCACGTCACCTGAATAAGAATGTATGCTCTTCTTTCTGTCATTTTTTGTATTTTGTGTAGGATTTTTCCATTTTTGTATTCTGTTACACTGAAGGGTTTTAGAAAGAGCCAGTTTGTCACGTGTTTTTTTCTTAAGAGTATGGCCGTTGGATATTTTAAGACCTATTGGCTTCGGCCAGAGCTCCTATCTGAAAAGGTTAATATTTTTTGAAGCGGTTTATTTAGGAATGTTAATACACTTGAATATGTCAAGGAGTTTTGAGCAACCCAATTTTTTTTTTGTTAAAACATTATTTTTAATTAAAAAACAGTTCTTCAGTAATCCAATATGAATTGAATGAATTGAAAATTTGTTTACATTATATACTTTAGCATCATTTAAAATGGTTATAAGTTAAAAACATTATCTTAAATTTTAAAAGTTAACTGTATTTTAAGAGTAAAGATTATTATAGTAAACTTTTATTTACTACAATAAAAGAAAGATAATTTTCTTAATATTCAGCATTTTCAAGGTTGGGCACCTTATGTCCAACAAATAAAAATACACTTTTTTCTTAGACAATAGAGTTATTGCCTATTATGCTCCCTTAATAATTATTAAATTATGATTGTAGATACATAAACGGCTCTTTATCATAGATATTTTTTGTACACTTAGACACATACCTTAACTATCCGAATCAACTTTCTTCTCTGAATCATTCTCTGTTGACTCAATCATCAATCTTAAGTCACCCACACCCCCATACACATTACAGTGGAGGAGCTGACCCTCAATCCTCCATATGGCGCAAAACTGTCTTTTCTTACCTACTAAGGACACTTTTGTGAGACAACCTATGGCGATTCTTCTCCCTTACTAAACTAATCATGAAACTATGATTATAGATACATAAACCACTCTTTTTATTTATCATAAACACATTTCTGTCAATCGAATACAATCCCTAACTATCCAAATCAATTTAATTATCTTAGTCATTCTCAGTTGACCCAATCATCAATATTAATTCACCCCACACCCCCATACACATTAGAAACAATCTTTCCCCAATCAAAGCTCATTAAATATAAAAAAAAAATAACGGGGAAAACTGATACGAGCCGATGGGGACTTCCGGCCAATCTGTTGCCATTCTTGATTAACTAAAAGTCAGCCATGCAAGGAACGACGAAAAACGTCTGGAGGGGATAGGAGACGAAATAATAAATCAATGGACCTCAGGGAAAAGATTTGGTCTGGGGACGACATTTCTTTTGTATGTATGTTGGGATTGGGTTAAGATAGATATTGGCTCTATTAACATAGTCATAGACGTGCCTGGTTTTGGTGCAAGGAAACCTGTGTTCAAGGTCATTATTTTGGCGAACGTATTGGTCTGAAGGACACTGAATTGTCACTAGATTGTCTCGGGTGGTGAAAGGAAGTGACTTTCAATTGAGGTATCTTTCAATTACCACTAAAGAAATCAATACATTTAAAGGCTGTAATATACCCTATAGGACGCTTGGAACCATAAACTTAAACGAACCAACCTATAAGGTACATTTAATAACTTCAAAACCTATAAAGTTCTATGGCAGCTAACCTTCGCCGATTTTTTCGTAAATCTACTATGTTGTCCGAACAGATACTTTAAACTAGTACCAAATTTGAAGTCCTTAGATCTTTTCGTTCGAGCTGTAAGATAGTTTTCGACGGACGGACCAGTGTTCACAAATCACTTTTTTTTAAACAAGTATTCTCTAAACCATGTTTATAACAATGCTTTTATTACTTTGTTTCAGTGTAGGGTGTTAATTAATTTGTCAATTATCTTATTATTTGACTAAAAATTAATAACAATTAAATTAATCGCAATTGAACTTTTAATTGCACCCTGCAATTAAATTAGCTTAATTAGCATAGGTCAATTGTAACTCACAATTAATATAATTGTAATTAACTTTTTCAGTTGTTTTATGAAAGAATTAATTAAAAATAACAATTAACTTTATGTACTAAACTAAATTGGTAAAGATTTAGGAAAAACTGTAACTCTTAGACTTAAGACGAATAAAAAAGTGGTTAATTGTTGTTTTGTTAATTTTAATTAAAAATAATTGACAATTAATTATTAATTGTTACTACTACAGTTACAATTAAATAATTTTTTATTGTATTTTTCCACAATTACAATTGATAAATTGTTAGTTTTTGTTCATACATTTAAAAATTAATTGTTAATCTATAATTGTTCTTGCAATTAAAATTTGCTCAACACTGCCTTGTTTTCATATTATTCAATTGAAAGTAAAAAATTTTTTGCCATATTAATAACTTTTAAAAATGTGTTCTTTGGAAAACACGCGTTCCAATGCTAGGAAAAAGTTATCTGTATAAGTTGTTTTACTGCGATTGTTCAATTGTGCATCAGAAAACAACACTACAGCGATAAAAGGGCAAAATGCTTATTTACCAATGGTTAGATCACTGCCAACTTCAATAATAAGGCCAGAGAAGCTCTCCAAAATATGGGGGGCTGGGGAGCCCAGACGGTTGGACACTCGCCTAGCATGCGGAAGGTCCCAGGTTCGGGTCCGGGCATCGCCAAAATAACTGCCGACCTATAAACGGAGCGTGTAGCCAAAAATGTCCGACGAATAATACTCCGAGTAAAGGAGTACACGTTAAATATCCTTCAAAGTCCTAACGCTGCGTACGATGTCGCCCTTAACGGTTGCGTTGGGGACCTATTCAGGTGTCGGCTCGTCACTTGACTGTGGTTCTAAAATACGACGCCCGTCACCAATAGCCCTCGTGTAACTCCATTGTGACGTTAATTCAAAATTTAACCTTATCTCCCAAATATGAGCGTAGACGGAAATTTTGACGTCACTGTTCCCAGTGCCGAAGATCGAGAAACGGGCGCATTCGGAACCCTAAAAATGTGGTCGGTCGTGAACGAATGGTTCCGATTGAGGTTGTCTTCATGTTCGGAATAACGTCACTCGGAACTATGTCGTTAAAATTTCCGTCCCCGAGCTTGTTTGAGAAAGCTTCTGCGGCCTTGGTAGCTGAGTAGGGTAGACTGACCAGTGAATGAACATTTGGTAAATATAATTAAAAAATATGGATTTAAAAACTTTCCACTAGATGGATTGACAACACTGACTTCCTCCCATCTACTAGGAAGCTATCTGACATATGTTTGGTTGTCCTGGTCATTATATCCTGGTGTTCATTCATGGCGAACGCAGCGCCTTAAGCGTTCATTCACTGGTTAGTCTACCCTAAGCCATGGTTAGATTCATTTCATACAAATAAAAATTCACTTAAATTTTTACGTAATAATGATGGATAATTCAGAGCTTATCTCGAGTTACAGACCGGCGAACATAGCTTTGTAAAATTTAGGTCAGGTTTGAATTATCGTCGCACTGGAGCTACACGCGGGCTATTGTCGACGGGCGTCGTATTTCAGAACCACTGTCAGGTGACGAGAAACTGACTTGACCGAAACCGACGTCTAAAGTAAAGTTTAGTTTAGTTTGAATTATCGTCGTACTAAAGCTACATTGGGGCTATTGGCGACAGGTGTCTTATTTGAGAACCAAATTCAAGTGAAGAGCCGACACCTGAATAGGCACCCAACGCAACCGTTAAGGGCGACATCGTACGCACCGTTAGGACTTTGAAGGCTATTTAACGTGCACTCCCATACACGGGGTATTATTCGTCAGACATTTTTGGCTGCACGGGCCGTTTATAGGTCTGCAGTTATTTTGGCGATGCCCGGACCCGAACCTGGGACCTTTCGCATGCTAGGCGAGTGCCTAACGAACTGGGATCCCCAGCCCTTTACATCTAGGAGTTTTATTTGTATTTTCCAAGTAAGTAATTAAATAACTAATATTGGATCCATGCACAACCTTAGATGAAACATATCAATATTAAAGGAGCGTAATGATTAATGAAAACTACACCAAATTTTTAAGGAAGTCAACGTTATATAGAAACTACATGTAATAAAGGTCACACAAGTTCAGCAGAAATTATGAGGTAATGCGATTAATGATTACGCATCATAAAGCGTCATAAGAGTCTGACAAAGCTGAAGTTATAACAATAACTATAGTTGAAGGAAAAATTATAATTAACTTGAAATAAAAGGGTAGAGAAAAGAGAGTGCAATAAAGAACTTTATTTCTACCCATTACTAGCCGTAAATTCAGTTAAAATAGTAAAAACATGCTATAAATTACACTTATGAACCGTAAACGGAAGTTTAGAACAATAAAATTTAGAGTAACGAAATAAAAAACATCTTGGATAGGAAAATATATAAAAAATTTATTATCCGAACTAATTATAAAACGTTAACAACAGTTACAGTAAATGAGACTTAGTAAAGGGTAATTATTTATGTCTTTTGTTTATATTGATATATGCAGCATCATGCCACAATGGTAATCTGTAGTCAACGTCTCCAAAATTGGCTGCGTACTTTATATAAAGTAGACTTGTGTAGAAAATTGTATGAATTAGTATTTTATTACACAAGGGGGTTAATTTTATATTCTTATCAAAAGCATGCACAAAACAGAGAAAGGATCTCCTTTATATATTTTTAGGAAACAATGGACAATCGGCAGCTTAGAGTGTCTATTTTTTATTTAATACAATGCATCAGTGGCTCATTACGTATGAAGAGTATAAAGGATTCTTCAAGAAACAAAACACTTTGAAAATTAAAATATCTAAAATTAAAAAAAATCTTCAAAATTATTTTTTAAAACAAATATAGAATCTTGTTATTTATAGATTACAGCAAAAAAAAACACCTTTATGGTGATACAAATATTTTTGCTCATCAACTATTCCAGCGCACACATATAACTAATTTATGAGGCCTGTTCCTTAATAAAAACTATAGTATATAGCAATGGATCAACATAATGAAAAATTTTATTATTTTAGCAGCCAAATAACAATAGACTTTTCAAACAATGTAAAAAAATAATAGTAGTTTTCAAGTTCTAACAATGAATTATGGGATCGAGTAAAATTGAAAAATCATTGTTGCAGATCTAATAAACCACTACAAACCTTTCTCGTCCCATTTGAGCATTTGACAGCCGATTCTGAAGGTTACAAATATTATTTATTTTTGCGATTTTATTGTAAAAAAGAAAACATCGTTGATTTCATATTGCTTGGACTAATCAAATCCAACAAGCGGATCCAGCAATCTTCCAGCAAGCGGAAAAACTTAACCGCTATCTGTACTTCAATTCGTTGCACTGAAAACCAGGTCAGCTAAATCCTGCACACGAATTTGAGGTCATTTGAAAAAAAGTACCTTACAGATAAACAATGGGCTGTTTTGGATGCTTCGCCTGGTGCTATAAGCACTTGTAAGTATTTTTCTTTTTCTTGTTATTATAAATGAAATATATGCCTTCGATTCTAATTTTAATAAGTAAACGCTTCTAATATACGTTTAGAGTTTTTATCAGTTAAAACTAGAGACCAAATAATAAAGTTTTAGGATATCAAAAACAATTTACATTTAAAAAGCTTTATGCAGAATCAGTTGTAGTTTAGTTTTGATCGCGAGTGTCAAAATGTGAGTGTGAAAAATAAAGTTTGGATAGATATGATTAAACACATGAGATAGTGGTAGAGTAATGCAATACATCCTAAATAAAACATTATTAAATAAAAAAAACATGTATTCAACTAATTTCAAATGTGATTGTCATATGCATGGATTCGTGATATGGATTTTACTTCAAATTCCACTTAATCTCCTTTTATATGTGTGTCAGACCATAGAACAACAACCACAAACAACGCTATACTAAACTTGCAAATAAGCAAAACTGGTTTTAAACTATTCAAAATCAAGATAACATTTTGATTTTGAAATAGTTCTTTGAAATTAATAGAAAAACTTGTTATACAATGGCCCAGAACAAAATATGATGGTTAATTAGGGTATGGGACATAATCCCGACAGCCAAAATACTGACAGCCCAGAATCCTGACAACCAAAATTAATAGTTAAAATATTCTTAATCAGGAACAACGTCATTAAAATTTGATTTGTCGAGATTTTTGAGCCTCGAGGGATAATGTCCCTATTTTAATTACAAACCCCTGTCGGTCTTATATCTTGTTGGGTTACGTCCAAATACATAAATGTTCCTTGAATAATTTTTTGAAGAGATGATTTTAAAATCATTTCCAAATGAAAAAAGTAAATTATGAATGCAAATGCATTTTTTATAAAATTTTACAATTAAGGGAGCGGCTCGTGGCTGAGAGGTGGCTCAGATTCATTGTAATCTGGGCGTCAAATTTGGTAGCGAGAGTCACCTAGATGGTGCCACAAAAGAATGGCTCTCAGTTCTGGGGAATATGCCGAGTCTGCAAAGGCTTGACTGCCAATATTGCAGCCCCATTATAAAAAAAAAAAAAAATCAAGGTTATTGTAGGAAATAATGGTGCATAAACTGTGGAAAAAGCCATGTCTAACGATAGAGGGGGTTTTAATACGAAAATTTAACCGGACGTGTCTAACTAAAATTTTCCTTCCCTAGGTGGCCCCCAGAACTTCGCCGGCAAAAAGCGGCAAGAATTCGCCGCGAAGCCTTCGTAGCTTCCCTGTGGCAACAAGTTGACATTGACAGGTGGGTCTGCGACACTAAGCTGTGCAGAATGCCGGAGCCGCACTACATGGCCCGTACCTCCACGGTGACTGTCTAGAGAAGGTTAGTTCGAAAATTGACTATTTTTCTGAAGTAGCAATGATATTAGTTATTACGGATTTTCCCCAAACATTTTGTTGAAAGTTACTAGAGCACTATTGGTCATTGTGGGAATAGGACAGAATATACATAATGAAAGCTACAAATCATACATTATCCATTGAAATAGAAAATAATAACTTTTTAATTTTAAACCTTTAAAAAATTCATTAGTTTTAATTTTACTAATTGTATACCCTCCGAGAACCACATACATAAACCCGTCACCTGAAAAAATGTCAGGTTTTCCTTCTTTTTCGTCTTTAATTATCCTCTGAAACCGAAATAAAGTTTTATAAAATTAAAAAAAATTAAATATTCAGTTTAAAAATTTAAAACAGCACTGCAAACAATACTCTTGCAATGAAAACTAGTTTACACTACATCCATTTTCCTTATCCCTCAGAGTATTAAACATTTGGCCGAGTAGTTTGGATCATTACGCTAGCAGTCTGCGCGCTGTAACGGGTGAGGGTTCGATTACCGCCTTCGTCCTGGGTGTATATTCCTTTCTCTAAAACCTAAACTAGACTTCCCTGGCCGAACAGCCCATTACAGGGCCAAGGTCTACAGTGCCCATTTCTGCTTTCGTGACCTAGGGCTCTGGGGTGATAGGCATATGTCCCGGTAAGGTGGTCAGCCTCACGCGAAACCCACAGTGTTTAGTTTCCAAGCATGCTTGGTACCCATTTTATGGACCCACTCAAGGGATAAAAGGCTGGGTCAACCTCGCCCAGTCCGGGACTCGATCCCCGGACCTGTGGCGTGGCAATGCGAAGCACTACCACTAGGCCACTGTATTCCTTTCTCTGTGACAGTAAAAATTCCTTCTGTGTGCCTTACTTGGCGAAGGCTTCATAAGCGGGTCTCTGATCAAGCATACAAGCCGGAATATATATGTAATAGTAGTAGTTAAACATTTTATTTTAAAACTGGATTTTATGAAAAATAATTAGATCTTTCAAGTGAAATATTTATTAACAAATATGCATTTATAATATTAATATTTGTAACATGGAATTTTCTTTTTTAGGCTGGCCGACTAGAGATCGCCTAAGAAGGGGGCGACCGACAGGACAAAAGTGCCTGTTGTGTACATAATGTATATAGATTGTGTCTTCGTCATTTGTTTCGTCCCTGTTTCGTCCTTGTGATTTTGTCTGATTTTATAAAAAAAATTCCATAGTTGTTCACCTCAATAGATTGTAACCCTCCCTCCACCTCAATAGTTTCAAATAAAAAAAAACCCAAAAATTGTGTCTTTTTTGAGTTATAGTTATTACATATAAAATGAATATGTCATTATTTCAGTATCATATATGTGACAACAAAAATATTTTTAGTTTCTATTCACATAGTTAACAAATTTTTCTAAAAATATCACTTCTTCCGCTAAGCTCTTTCAACCCTTTCAGTCCCAATAACAATTTGGCATCATCATTTTAGATTTTTTTTTTTCTGATCGTCTATAGACATTTATGATATCAAAAAGCACAACATTCGATTCTTCAAAATTTTTTCTATTATAAATTATTTTTCATTATTGCGAATAAGAATTGGAACTTTGTAGCTGGTTTCTGCCAAATGGCAAAAATTTTGAAAATTGAAATGATTCAAATTCCAATGCAGTCAATTTTTTTTCAGTATTTTTCCCATAATGTATGAGTATTAAAGATACAAATATATTTTTTCGGGACGAAAAAAAAATCATGCATTAGAGGGTTAAGAGGGGTTGTTGGTTAGGTTAGGTTTTAATTATCGTTGCACTAGAGCTACGTGAGGGCTATTGGCGACGGGCGTCGTATTTTAGAACCACAGACAAGTGACAAGCCAACACTTGAGTAGGCACCCAACGCCACCGGGCTACATCGTACGCAGTGTTAGGACTTTGAAAGTTATTTACCACGTGCACTCCCTTACACAAGGTATTATTCGTCGGACATTTTTGGCTGCACGGGCCGTTTTAAAGGTCGGTAGCTATTTTTTGGCGATGCCCGTACCCGAACCTGGGACCTTCCGCGTGCTAAGCGAATGCTTAACCGACTGGGCTCCCCAGCCCCTGTAAAATTTAGGGAAAAAGGTGTTTTTTAAGGATGGAAAATCACTTTGAGCGAAAAGAACAGTTTTCGGTTTCTGTAGGTTATTTATTCTATTAATATTTTTTTTGTATGGAAAGGGTTGTAACTTTCTTGTTTTCATATGCGCGATTTCATTGGCTTTTTTGTTTTCACTCTCAAAATGAACGTTCTTTCGTCTGCTATTTTAATGTTGTATATTTCTGTCCGATGTTTTATTTTATACCAAAACCGAGCTTAAGTTTGCAGCAGAGAAATGTACTAGGCGTAGGAATCTGCGTAAACAACCCGGCTGGCGCCGCAATTTCGCGTACTCTCATTGGCTGCGCCTTCGACCCTGTTATTCGTGCGCCCTGTTACGTCAAAATCGAAGGAAAAAAAATTATTAAAATAACACTCTAACTGAAGCTAAACTAATAAAAATAGTAAATTTATGTCTTGAAATAACAAATAAATTTGTTTATTGAATGCGGAATACCTTTTTTTATTCGATTCTCGCACTCAAAAATGAGAACTATTTACCCTTTTTCTCGTAGAACATTTGTATACTGCAAACTTAAGGTCGGTTTTGGTTTTATAGAGTTACTTGCGAGCAAATTGTTTCTGTTCCTGTTATTTATTAAACTTTATGTGTTTTTATTTGATTGGTGCCGATTCTTATGAGGAGAAATTAAATGAAATTGTGGGACAGCAATTTAACCCTCTAATGCATGATTTTTTTTCGTCCCAAAAATATGTATGTATCTTTAATACTCATACATTATGGGGAAAATACCGAAAAAAAAATTAACTGCATTTGAATTTAAATAACTTAAATGTTTAAATTTTTTTATCTGATAAAAACTAACTACAAAATTCCAATTTTGATAATAATGACTAGAAAACTACTAAATATATTTCAAAATAACATTCTTTAACTATAATTTTTCAAAATAATTTAATTGTATTTAATATTAATATTATTATGCTTTGAATATTGCCAAAAACGTCATTTCACAACAGTTAATAACCTCGCTCTCTAATATTGAATACACTTTTACTACTGTCATCTATAAGGGTTATTAGTAACTAAAACTTCAAAATGTAATGTAATAGATGAAAAAACACAAATTTGTCGAGAGGGAGCTCTAATTTAATAGAATAAAGTGGATTGTGTTACTAAACGGCATCAGTATGCATTAGAGGGTTAACGTGATTTCTGAACAGAAAGAAAACACACTAAGTTTTAGTTCTACTAAAGAAAACGTTTGCCCACGACATTTGTTTCAGTAAGGTAAGGAAAGAGTGTAACGTCTAAATAACTCAATTCCAGAAGGACCAAAATTGAAAACAATACCGCTGAAAATGTTGCTACTCAAGACGTGAAAAATATTCATTGTAAATTTAATTTTGGGCTATCCTCTATGACTAATGGGGTTGTTCCACGGAGGATCTGGCAATAGCTCCGCGACCTTGTTTACCTTTCTCTCGAATTACCTTTGTTTTGGTTAGTTGGTTTTTAGAGATAATCAGCTTTGTGTGCTAGCCAAGCACACTAACCTGAATATAGGTATATTAACCTATTAACCAAAACAAAAGTAAATCGAGATAAAGGAAAACAAGACCGCGGCTCTATTGCCAGATAATCCTTGAAAGAACCCCATAGCATACCACACAACTTTCCATGCATTCAAAATAACTGCTAAATTGACAAAATACACTATACAATATGCAACTGAAAAGTACACGGGAAGAACCGATTAATTTATTAGGCGGACGCACGCAATTGTGTGCTTGGCGCTGTTGACTCGTCACTTGACTGTGGTTCTAAAATACGACGCCCCCCGCCAATAGCCTTCGTGTAGCTCTAATAATAATAATAATTCAAACCTACCTATCTTCTTGGCGGACATTGGCGGCAGAAAACCGGTTTCTTTTTCTTCTTCGCTTGGTCCAAGCGCCGGGAACATCATCGCCTGAATCTTGGTAGCTAGGAACCACAGAGATTGCAGTTAAAGTAATAGAGTGGCAGATCACGTGACCTATAACACTGGTTTCATTGGGCTCTTCTGGGAGCTCCTTGCGCATCCCGTCGTTAGCATTAGAGGTCACGTGATATGTCACTCTATTACTTTGACCATGATCTCTGTGGTAGGAACTGATTTCCTTACACAAGTTTAGGCGATCACTCGCTATCATCGCCAAAGTGGCCTGCTAAGGAAACTTCTCTACAAAATCAATCGGGGTTTTTTTTCGTGTACTCTTCAACTCAACAACTTAGTACAGACATGCAGCCAATCTTTATATTTCCACCAACTACAGTCCAGATAATAAATCGACATCCCCAGTCGATGTTTCTTTATTTACTACTTCTTGTCGGAATGGGGGAGGAGGTGATGACGTAATCATGTCGTCACTTGGGACTACCTGATTCTTCAGGGGATACTGAGTTGGGGATTAGTGCCCTCTATTTTTAGAGTGTGGATTGGATCCTGTTTTTGTTCCTGGTTTCCTGTTTCTGGAGAGTTGTTTTTTGGGAGTAAAAGAGATCGATTGGTGTTTGATGGAGGGAGTTTGGCTTTGGTGGCATTTGGAATTGGTTTGGTTGTTAAAAGGAGGTTAAATAAAATACTTCGAGTGTGATTTCGGGCTGAGGAGCCCAGTCGGTTGGGCACTCGCCTAGCATGCGAAAGGTCCCAGGTTCGGGTCCGGGCACCACCAAAATAACTGCCTACCTATAAACGGCCCGTGCAGCCAAAAATGTCCGACGAATAATACATCGTGCAAGGGAGTGCACGTTAAATATCCTTCGAAGTCCTCACGCTGCTTAAGAAGTCGCCCTTAACGGTTGCGTTGAATGCCTAGTCAGGTGTCGGCTCGTCACTTGACTGTGGTTAAAAAACACGACGCCTGTCGCCAATAGCTCTCGTGTAGCTCTAGTGTGACGATAATTTAAACCTAACCTAATCGATGTGTGCTGTATCACTAAAGCCGCACTCATTGATCACTTATAGGAAAAACTAGGCTAGTTTTCCTTCTATTTCATGTATGAATTGTTATATTTAGTATAAAACAAACTAATGTAATATACAATTCAAACTCAGGCATTCTTTTACTGATATCCTGTGGGGCTGGGGGGCCCAGTCGGTTAAGCACTCGCTTAGCATGCGGAAGGTCCCAGGTTCGGGTCCGGGCATCGCCAAAATAGCTGCCGACCTATAAACGGCTAGTGCAGCCAAAAAGTCCGACGAATAATACAACGTGTAAGGGAGTGCACGTTAAATAGCCTTCAAAGTCCCAACGCTGCGTAATGGTTGCGTTGGGTGCCCATTTAGGTGTTGGCTCGTCACTTGATTGTGGTTCTAAAATACGACGTCCGTCGGCAATAGGCCTCGTGTAGCTCTAGTGCGACGATAATTCAAACCTAACTAACTGATATCCTGTATTGCAATCGTTGGCTTTTCATGAAAAAAAAGGCAAGCGAACCTCGTCCAACGTTCGTTGAAATACAGTAACACAGAAAGTCACTCCCTCCAATACAAATATCTCCCTCGAAAGAACATCGAGTTTCGATATCTATACGACATACGGGAACATATCTGCTCCCTCGCGCCTCCATACCTCCATTGATCCGGTGGGGGATTCGGGAATTTCCCGCGTTAATATTCCCGCCGAAACATGTCTCGGCCCATTACGTTCTAATATCTCGCCCGATAAACTTTCACCCAGGCCCGATATCTGGATTCGAACCCACCACTGGAAGTGAGATACATTGAGCAGCAATGTTAGTATATTCGCGCCTCGGAATTTTGTGGATTGTGGGACTTGTTTTTCTATTTTGGAATGTGTGTGGTGGATTGTTTGATAATCTGAAGTTGTTGTGTTATTTTTACCTGTTATTTTGATGACTTAACTTTTTTTTTATATTGTAAATACTATAAAATCTTGCGACCTGGCATCAACATCAGGGGACAATTATTAAAACCTCCCCACAAACAATTAACATGTAATTAGTTCCGAAATGGACTTGGTCCGATAGAAGATTCAAATATCCATTTTTAGCCTTTGATTACCGGTATCAGTCATTTATTTCTTTAAAAAATGAAATTGAACAAGGGTCAATACGATATTAGAGGGTTTTTTTTTTTAAATATTTTAATTGTCTTTCAAACTTTTCAAAAAGTTCTTTCAGTATAGTTAATTTTTCAAGGCTTTTTGCAATAAAACAATGTTAAAATAATCTGCTAACTGCAAATAAGTGATACGGCCTTTTTTGTTGCATTTATATGAAAAAAAATTTATTTGTAGAGTTTAAGTTGTGTCCCTAGTAACTATTAAACATAATTTTTTAAAAAAATATCTTTAAAAAACGTACTTTTTAGCATATATATGTATGCCCCAAACATTCCGCAATCGTTGAAACCTCTTCCTTCCTATTCAGTGCTTCCTCGTTGTTAACTATTATTGAAAAAGAACGCAAGGCATCTCATATGAACTCAAGTTCACTTTCGTCATCAGAAACAGAACCAAAGCAAAGAATTTTTCAAAAATGTTTTTAAAAAAATCGGTCAATAATCGACCATAAACTCGATCTCGTGCCTTCACTCGAGTGTTTATGCGCTTTCTTCTCATATTCTCTTTTCCCGCCAAAAGATCGATTCTTCAAAAGATCGGTTTCTTCATTTGCATTCGCCCCGCCGATTCTGTAACAATCGATTCTTATAGCTGTTATCGGGTTTTTGCCCCGACTATGCTGACAAAGACTTCAGGCAAGAAAGGAGTGGATTATTTTGGTGATTCTAAACATTTCCTCAAGTAACGTGGGTTGGCACAATAATTTAACGAGTTTTCTCAGAAAAGCAAAAATTTAATTCTATGAATTTTTCTATTTTAAAGCGTTCCAAGACCTTAAAAATGTTTTTTTTTAAACTATGTATCGACTATGTCATATTGTTGATCTATATACAAAAGGGATTTCAGAATAAGTAACATTTTAGCAGTAATAAATTCCAAAATTGGCAGGCATGCTTATCAAATCTGTGGAATGCGAAGTAATTTTAAAAAGTGGGATTGTCGGGACCAGTAAGTCAGCTACATTTATCACATAAAAAAACCCGCTTGCAAAAATATTCAATACGGCCGGGAAAATGTGTCAAAGAAAATATTTTTTTCTTCATTGGATTAACACTGAAGCACTTTGCTTTGGAGACCCGTGGTCCAGCGCGCCCATTCCCCAATATTGTAGCGAGGGAACATAGAACTAATCGAAAAACCGATCGATGTAAAAGCAGGAATGAATGCTGTAAGTAACTACGTCACCTGAAACAAGTCAATAATTCTTTCGTGGCTGTAGTTTGACGTTAATTCTCATAGAGTTAGGAAAGAGAATAGAGCGGGCCATGTATGTGCGCAGTAACGCACAAAATAAGCAGGCTAGAGCGGTGCATCTTGGGATACCTCAGTGCCAGTTTCCATGGTTGGTTGGTTGATATACATACATTTTCAGGCTTGTGTGCTTGCTCATAGAGCCGCTTATAAACCTTCGTCAAGTAAGACAGTCACAACACACACTCACATGCACACACGTGACAGATGATGCCATCTATCACGCGCCACCTCTACAATTTAGACATGTCCCTGAGGGGGAGGGAAATAGTCTCCAGGAACCTGTACCCGTGGGAAACTGCGCAATGACCGCCCACAGGACTTTCGGACCCAACAGATTTAACGAGCACGTACTCCGCATATACTCGGTGAGTTTTCAGCGACCAGGTTTCGATCGCGGGACCTTCCGATCCGTAGATCGCTACTCTGACCACAGGGCGCCTCACAGCCCCAGTTTCCATGGTTTCGGTTATTATGTTAGGCACAGTAGCTCAAAAAGCTGCTAAAGCGGTGCATCTTGGGATACCTCAGTGTGCGCAGTAACTCGAAAAACCTGACAGCCCTGCTTCAAACCATTTGTGATCTGATAGACCCCTCTACTCCTCGTTCCTAACTCTTTGTTAATTCTTGCTTGAGAAATGGATGGCTCGACCGGGACGGAGGTTGGTTAATTTATGGGATAGAAGCCAACGTTTGACTTTGCTGTGACGTTATCTTAGGTGTGGCCGTTTTAAATTAGACGAATTAGCAGCCGCGTTATTTGTGAGGTGTAAGACGACTTTTGACGTTTGATGTGACGTAACAGTGGGCGCGACAGTTCCTGTTGTCTATAACACAAACGGCAACCATAAGTTGCCAAAAACAGTATGAATTCTCGCCAATTCAGTCATACATCTTGGTCCCCTTCCCAACCGGTCTTTTAAATTTTAAGTATTAAATGCTCAGTCCAATTTATTCAAGTCGTTGATGCAGCGAACATGGCTTTGTACAATATTCTTTTTGGGAAAATTGTTGTAGGTAATTGAATATCGCGTTGAGATAAAATTCGAGACGATTAAGTTTCATGTTTGCTGGAAGTTAAGTCATTTATAAAAGTTTAAGAGATGTTTCTTAATACTGGTATGGAGCTGCCTTTTTTTGATGAATCACTCAATTTTTAAAATTTGATTTTGAAATAATCTAAAGTGTGAATATATTATTTTATACTTATAAGGTTGCGTTGTGTATGTTTCATTTAAATTGTATTTGGAGAAGTTATATAGGTAAGTGTTATTTTCTGTGACGAGTTTTTTTCATGCAATTATATTACTTTTGGGAAAACATTTCCTTTTCATGTGAAGACAAACGTTACAGCGTAACGTTGCAACGTTACTCTCTCTTTGAAGTTCACTAACGTATCTTACGCTTAAATAAATGTCATTTTTAATGGAAATTAAGCTGTCGATGTTCTTGCATCAGATTGTGTTGTTTACGAATGGGAAAAAATGAAAATAAGGAAATATGGCGCTTGTACCTCCTAAAATGAAAGACCCGGATTCACTTTTACAATTCACGTAAAAAAAAAGATAATGCTTTAATCTGCAGGGGGGTGGTCCTTATAACATCTGACAGGAGTTTGGACCAGTGAGTTCCTGACAATTTGTTAACCAGTGGGGCGAATGATCGATTAAAATGAAGTAGAAGTTTCCATAATTTCAAGTCACTGTTGTTAAGGGTATTCCGTGCAACGCCTGGTTTATTAATCTAGTCAACGAAATTAGCTCTCTTAACACATTCGCTGCCACTAAATCATCGATAGAGTCTTCATCGATGGAGGCTGATGAAGTAGAAAAACATCCTGATTTTTTAAACCTGTTCGTTACAATGGAAATAAACTAACTGTTCATTTTTGAACAAGTACAAATCTTAGTTCGAGATCGTAAAATAGCAAGGTTAGGTTGAATTAACGTCACTAACTAAAGCTACTCGATAGCTACCTAGTCGTAAAAATACAAGGAAATGTTCCTGGTCCTTTCCAACCGGACAACTCATCATCTGTCAATAATAATTGAATTGAAAACCAATTACCAGATTTGCTTCAGTGATTAACTTTGCGACTAAGAATCATCATTAAATTTTCCTAATTCATATTTTTTGGATAGTTTTTGTTTGAAAAAATACAAAAAAAAATAATAAACAGACAATTTGCAGTTTTTTTTATAGCTAGATTGTTGAATAACAAACTGAATCACTTTACGAAATGCGGTATGTCAGGTGTCTGGTCGCCCTAGACTTGAGATGAAGGATTTAATTTCCTCGTAATTTTAAATAGAATGCCCTCTTTCAAATCACCAAGTATTATTCCAAGCACAGAAGGATCGGTTGCAAAAGTTACAAACAAACTTGAACTCATAAGAACGGTTGGCGAAATGGTACTATGAATTTCATCAGAATGTGCTGTTATCGGTGAATCGGAACCACGCGACTTCTTAAGGGGTCTAAGGAGTCTTAAAAATGTGCAAAGAAGGAACTACAAAGTATAGTTTGATCTGTCATGTAATTTTTAACTACTCAATATACAAGTATAATTTTTTTATATGTAATTCTACAAGATTTATTTATTATAAAACAAATTTTAAAATTTATGAAACTTCAGCCAAAACTTAAAAAAATGATATTAAACATAAAGCTATTTTAACACATTGTGATTAGGCTTGCGCGGCAAATTTTGAGGGCAAAATTGAAAAAATGACCAAGAAAATGACTTTATATTGTACAAATATGTACAAACTAGGACTTATACCTAAATTCTCAGCTCAATTTTAATTAGAAATTATTTAAAAATGAATTCAAAATCAAAATTTAAAAAATTTTATTAATTTTTTTAGAAAAAAAGTTCTTAAAATAATTTCTAATTAAAATTGAGCTGAGAATTTAGGTATAAGTCATAGTTTGTACATATTTGTACAATATAAAGTCATTTTCTTGGTCATTTTTTCAATTTTGACCTCAAAATTTGCCGCGCAAGCCTAATCACAATGTGTTAAAATAGCTTTATGTTTAATATCATTTTTTTAAGTTTTGGCTGAAGTTTCATAAATTTTAAAATTTGTTTTATAATAAATAAATCTTGTAGAATTACATATAAAAAAATTATACTTGTATATTGAGTAGTTAAAAAATTACATGACAGATCAAACTATACTTTGTAGTTCCTTCTTTGCACATTTTTAAGACTCCTTAGACCCCTTAAGAAGTCAGTGGCATCCAACGTGTTAAAAGTAGTTTGAACACTATCCGTAGGGGCAAACGTGGAGGAGCAAATTTTATCGTCGATGTATCGCACTTGTTATAGGTAAGATCCGTACTTAACAATATGCACCTTGGGTTAAGCCTCACAAAAAAAAAAAAATTAGACGGAGCTTTAAAGATTAAACTACGAAGAATTCTGTCCAAAGGTCAACATAAATTGTGCCGAAAGTTCTTTAAATCCAAGGAAAAGTTACAACTAGCTTTAAAATGTGATACGATCTCTTTAAATTTAAATATTCATCATTCATAAAAAAAAATCTTAACCTCTGCCAAACTTTTTGCATACTCTTATCACGAAAACTAAAAGTTAAAAATGACCCTAAATTACATAGGTGGTATTATGGGACAAAAAAACCCCAGTAAAAGTAGGATCATTTATATATAACTAAGCCCATACGTGCTTAAATGTTAATACCACTACACTGGCGTGGTGGATTAAGATGGTTAGATAGTCTCGTAATAGCATAATAGGATACTTTGGATTCCCACAATTTGGTCGATTTTTTAAAAAAAATACTCCGGGTAATTTTTAAGTGATGGTCCCAAATGGTACACAAAAGACCAGTGGACATATTATGACTCGAATTCTTAAAAATTCCATACTAGGTTAAAAACTATTAAGGAATATTACTGAATTATTCTAGCATTAACCTAGGACTTATTCGTTGCATGAATAAATGATACGGTGAGGGCAGAAACCACTTCAGTAAAAAAAAAAATCCGAAAACTAGTTTTCAATGAAAATAAGCGTAGAAAGGGCAAGATGCGTGTTGGGTGCAAAAACTACGTTAGTCTGTTGAGTAGTTCCGTAAATACAGGACGTTTGTTTCGAGTGTTGAGTGCAGAAATAGAGGAGGAGTTATTACGTTTTTTCTCCCTCCTGAAAAATTTGAAATTTGTGACTGACGTTGTTTCTGAACTCACCGATTCAAATGAAGGTCGTATCGAATTCAATGAATCGACATATTTTTACGTCCGGAACTTGCTAAACAATTGTTCTATAACTATTAAAATAAAATTCTACAAATAAAGAACTGTTCAAAGATGCATAGTTCGCATTCAGTTCAGTCCAATATACTAGTCACAAAATATCAGTATTAAGAAAAGTGACAAATTTTGGTGAGTTGGTTTGTTTCGCGACTTTTTGTTGGTTTGTTCGCGAGTTGGTTTGTTTCGCGAGGCAATTTAGTATCCTATAGACAAGCAGATTGGGTAGGGTAGATACATATATATTCCAGCTTGTGTGCTTGATCAAAAGACCGCTTATAAGCCTTCGTCAAGTAACACGGATACAGAAAGAATGTTTACTGTCACAGAGAAAGGAAAGTACACCAAGGAGAAGGCGGGAATCGAGCCCGCTCCCGTTACAGTGCTCAAGACTGCTAGCGTTATGGTCTGCGATCCAAACCACTCAGCCATCCGGACCCCACCAGGTATCGTGTCCGTTCTGGAAACTAACCTTAATGAACGCGGGTTGCTGTTTGTCAAGGTTGAAACTTCTCTGTCTGCTTTAGTGTAGCGCCTATATCAATAGCGCCGACACTTTTGGCTTACAAGAGCTTACTTTCGATACTATAAATTTTAGAAATAATATTGTTGTTAATGTTTTTAACATTGAAGCCTAAATTATATACAAATAGTTTTATAATGTAAATATTTTTAAAACCTAAAACTTTGGTGTGTTCCATAGTAAAATTGCTCTTTACGCTCGCTCCTCTATATCGACCACTCTCACTCTTTTCACTTCCGTTCGCTAGAAAAACTTTATCGTCTGCGAAAACAACTACCTATATCATTAAATATTTTGAGGGGCGCCAACGATGAAGGACTTATAATATGAAGCAGAGCAGAAAAAAAACTTAGAGAATGACAACAATTTATCACCGCCAAATATTAAAAGGCGGGAAGAAAAAAAAATATTCTATTCCGAATATTAGAACTTCGTAAATCTGTTCTAATTACTCTTCTCTCGAAAATTAATTACTTCATTATTGCTCGGAAATTACGCCTATCACACACTTATAAAAAATAATAAGAGAGGTGTGAATGAGATTTCGATGCTGTCTGGTCAGAAACCAATGAGAAAACGGTTTCGCCAAGTGAAGTTCGTAATAGGCCCGAATAAGCCCTTGGCAGAATATTTGGCATGATTTAAAGTCGCTCTACCCTAAAGTGCAAAGCTATTGGAGAAAGAACTCGTAATTTGTTAGGTTAGGTTTGAATAATCGTCGCACCAGAGCTACACGAGGGCTATTGGCGACCGGCGTCTTATTTTAGAACCACAGTCAAGTGACGAGCCGACACCTGAATAAGCACCCAACGCAACCGTTAAGGGCGACATCGTACGCAGCGTTAGGACTTTGAAAGATATGTAACGTACACTCCCATACGCGGTATAATATTCGTCGGACATTTTTGGCTGCACGGACCGTTTATGGGTTGGCAGTTATTTTGGCGATGCCCGGACCCGAACCTGGGACCATTCGCATGCTAGGAGAGTGCCTAACCGACTGGGCTCCCTAGCCCCTCCCGCGGGGAAATAAAAATACTTCTCATGCCCTGTATGTCCAGATTTATTTAAGTGTTAAAAAGTTCCAGTGCTTACTTTTTGTTTTTTGAAATTCGATGCGGTTCCAAAGGGAGAAAAAATTCAAATTGTGAGTTTGATTCCAGTTAAATCATGGCCTACTCAACTGAAGAGGCCAGAGAATCTCTATCAAATACCCGTGTGGTCGGAAAGTTTGACGTCACTGGTTGGCAAGTGTCGTTTGCCGATGATGAAATCTTATCTCGGAACCTTTACTTCACGACCGACTACATTTTTAGTGTTCCGAGTGGTTCCAACACGATTCTTCATCTTCGGCACTAGGAACAGGGACGTCCAACTTTCCGTCCACGCATGTGTTTGGGAGAGCTTCTAAAGTTAAGGCAGCTCAACTGTCTCCTCTTACTATCGCTTTAAAAGCGAATCAAAAAACTAGCATCAGATTTCGCGCTTTCAAAACAAAAATTATTTTGGAAATGCAAAAAATATCGTTTTGGAGGTTAAAGACCATTTCTGGAGGAACAAAATAACACCGTTTGTATTACGCTAATCGGAGCGCTAGTTTTTAGACGTGGACCTATAAAACTCTTTTGGCGACTGTCACACTGTTTCACCTTTTTTTCCCCCGCCAAGCAACTCCGTGTTCTTACCTCAATGAAAGAGGACTTCGTACTTTTGACGTGCCTCGCCCGCCAAAAAACAGGAGGATGCTGATTGGTCGCCCACTTAAGCTGGATCCCTGTCAAAATAATTTTGAGAGAAGTGCTAAGTCGTGTCATGCAGCAGGCGGTGACAGTTTATAGCGGAGGGGGGTCTTAGTTTGGCGGAAAATCGCTTTTTTTAAAACAAAATTAATGCTGCCTTTACAGAGCACGCGGGATCTTTTCAAAACGTCCTACAGCTAAACATGGGCTGAGGGGCCTAATCGGTAAGATTAACCTTGTATGCGACAAGTCCCAGGTTCGGATCCGGGCATTACCAAAGTAACGGCCGACCTATAAACAGTCTGTGCAGCCAAAGAGTCCTCCGAATAAATGCCCGGTGCGGAGGGAATGCACGTTAAATATGATCGATTGTCAAGAACCTCATACGATGCCGCCCTTAAAAGTTACGTTGAATTTCGGTGGCCTACTCTGATGTCGTCTTGACGTTCTTGACTGTAGTTCTAAATTTGGACCCCCGTTGTTGTCCAGTGCTGCTCGTGTAGCTCTAGTGCGACGATAATTCCACCCAATTTTACATTTGGTGGCTGGGATCTCCGTAATAAAATTGCCTTTTTTACTTTTTGTAACTGAAACGCTATCAACGCGAGTACTTCTGGCGACAAGTTTCGCAATTTCGAACCGCGATCGAGTGACAAAACCGACACTCGAACTGGCATCTAAAGAGGGCCACGACGCCCCTGCCAACCATAGATATCATATAAAGTACTAGATTGGCAGATCACGTGACATCTGCTAACGAGGGACGGAACTAGCATGGGGACCGCAGAGGAACCCCAATGGGGCCAGTGTTGCCACCATTTTAAGGAGAAAAGTGCTACAAAAAAATTTATTAAAAAATGTAAAAAAAAAACCCTATAAAAATACAAGCTGCATTTTGGAATATTTTTAGTGACTTTAAAAAACATGAAACGCTTAGCTTGTTTTTGATAATATATATATTTTTAAATTTAGAATTAAATGGTATTTTTCGTAGCATTTTTCTCATTAAAGAGATGGTAACACTGGCCAAATCGCCGTCTCCTTGAGAGTCCCGTCGTTAGCATTGGATGTCACGTGATCTGTCAATCTAGTACTTTATATGATATCTAAGCTGCCAACTTTGCGAGAAACACGTATCAAACAGATCCAAATATCAAATTCCAATACATCTTGGCGACATCATTCAAAAATCCCCGTTCCGGCAACCCTTAGGTCCCTAAACTTTCCCGAGTCTAAACATTCCCTAATTAGGTCTCCGAGACTTAATCAATAAAGTGACAGTAGCGCTAAGAGTTTTGGCGGGAACTTCCCCCCAGAAAATTCTAATTGTGCACTTGAAAGTCAAAGTCACAGTCAATCCTTCCTTCCCCCCTCGTTTAATTTGAAAGTTGACAGTTACGGATGCCGGTGAAAAGGAAAGTTAAGGGGGGGGGGGTATATAATAATTGATCTTTGTCTGTTTGCTGAACTATTGAAAGTTTTAACGATGAAGGTGAATTGTGTCGCTGGTGATATTTTAAACTTAAGGGGACGCATTACCAAAAATATTATTTCTAGAAATAATAACACAGACTTGTAAATTATATTGGTTTTGCATAATGTTCACTCTAAATAAAAAATTTCTAACAATAAAAATTAATATTTACAAGTAGTTTTTTATTTATTCAAAAAAAAGTCAAAAGTTTGAACCTTTTTAAACCCTACTCCTCCTTCAATTTTAAGAATAACTTCACCAAACTTTTATGGTTTCTTTTTAGTACTATTTGTTCAAGAACTGTGCATGGATTTTAAAATGTGAGCCACAGTTAAAAAGTAATATGCATTTAGAGTGAAAATCACAAAAAAATACGCAAAAATTACAAATTATTGAATTCAACATTTTTTTAAAAATAACTATACATAAAAGACCTTATTCCATGCACAATTTTGTGCATAATATATGTAAGAACACAGGTAAAAAAAATTTCAAAATTCTAACTTATTTAGCAAAAAAGCCTTACTGATTTATTAAACACAAGAATTGAAAAACGTGAAACAGAGAAAAAAAGGTTGAAAGCAGACAAAATAAGTAATCAAACTTATAGGAATGACTCCAGAAAATATTTAATAACTTTTTTTCTACAAAAGATATCATTATGAAACTTTCAGTAAATGTTCAGAAAGATATTGTAAATAATAAGAAGTAAAAACTGAAAAATTAATATTTTGACCAATTTTTGGGTGCTGTGTTCCAGCAAACGAAATACGTATTCAAACGTATAGGAATGACTCCAGAAAATATTTAATAACTTTTTTCTACACAAGATATCATTATGAAACTTTCAGTAAATGTTCAGAAAGATATTGTAAATAATGAAAAGTAAAAACTGAAAAATCCACATTTTGACCAATTTTTGGGTAATGCGTCCCCTTAAGTACGGATCCGTTTAATTGTTAATTCTTGGAGCTCTTTTAAAAAGAAAGTGGTACAGGTTAAAATAAACTAATATTTGCTATTAAAAATATTATACTAAATAAAACAATGTGTGCAGAGGTTAAATATGTTTTTATTAAACCACATGTACAAAAACTACACACGACTTTCAAAGTACACTTAGCGCCAACATAAACAAGCTTTTCTTACTATTGTTTTATCACTTTAAAATCTAACTTTGCTTTTTATGTTTTTAGTATATTCATCGAAGATGTTCTTACGGAGCTGTAACGATAATTGAATCTATTTTTCCAGTAACACTATAAGTCAAAAATTAATCAAAAATGAGTGTTTGATGTTTACAAACTCCGCCTATGTAAACACGCATTCTGTGAAGAAATTTTGTTATTCTGGTTTATACACATATGAAGAGTACACGGGAAAAACCGATTGATTTTTCAGAGAAGTTTCCTTAGCAGTCCACTTTAGCGATGATAGCGAGTGATCGCCTAAACTTGTGTAAGGAAACCAGTTTCTACCATAGATGTCATAGTTAAAGTAATATAGTGGCAGATCACGTGACCTTTAATGCTAAAGACGGGACGTGCAAGGAGCTCCCAGAAGAGCCCCAATGAAGTCAAGTGTTGTAGGTCACGTGATATGCCACTGTAGTATTTTACTACTATCTCTGTGGTTCCTAGCTGCCAAGTTCAGGCGATTGGCGATCCCGACGCTTGGACCAAGCGAAGAAGAAAGAGAGAAACCGGTTTTATGCCGCCAAGCAGACAGTTGCGGACGTCATATGAATCGCACATTACTCTCATATACTCTTCATATACATAATATACTCTTCATATGAAATAACGAAATCAAAAGTTTCGGGGGAGAAACGCTATCAACGACCTTGTCGAATTGAGGACACGAAACACAGATAATTTTTGAGGGTCTTATTTTGTTCCGAAACCCCATCAGTCCAATATTGTGTACGATTTCTCCGATAAATTTTTCAATTCATTTTTCTTTCTACATGGAACACAAGTAATCGGGGGGGCTGTGGGGCGCCTTGTGGTCACAGTCTCGATCTACGGATCGGTAGATCCCGCGATCGAGTCCTGGTCGCTGAAAACCCATACCGAGTATATGCGGAGTACGTGCTCGTTAAATTTGTTGGGTCCGAAAGTCCTGTGGGAAGTCATTGCGCTGTTTCCCACGGGTACAGGTTTCTGGAGACTATTTCCCTCCTCTTCAGGGACATGTCTAAATTGTGGAGGTGGCAGGCGATAGATGCATCATCTGTCACGTACATGTGTGCCTGCGTGTGAGTGTGGGTGTGTTGTGCCTGTCTTACTTAACGAAGGTTTATAAGCGGGTCTTTGACCAAGCACACAAGCCTGAAATATATGTTTACCAACCAACCAACAAGTAATCGGTTTTTTTCTCCATTAACCAAATAGACCAAGCAATTAATTTTAAATAATAAATAATCTCTTTTTTATACTTTTTCAATTTTTAATAATTTACCTTGCTCAAAAGAATGCTGCCAAATTTTTTGTTTCACAGTTTTGATGCAAGGCTTGCTGTTAAAAGTTCTTTTTATTTATTTATTTTTTTTTTAAATGGGGTTAGTGGACATAAGGGGTTTCTGAAAATATTGATTCAATTGGCATTTTTACACAGATGACAACTTCATTCTGTATTGCAACCTTATTTGTGCTCCAGAAATACAGGGTGAGGCAAACAAAACCGGCCCCGAGGTGGAGATAAGAATACGACAGAAATGTTGCCAAGTCAAAAACCAATACAAAAACAGGTTTGCTTACTGAAGCTTTTGAACGCTTTAATCAGAGACATAACATAGAGTGGACTGCGCATTCATAGTAAAGCAGCTTAGGGATGGAAAACCAAAACCGGTTTTCAAAAAATCGGTGGTTCCGGTTTTGACTAAAAACCGGTTTTTTTGTATGAGGCCCTTCGGAACCGAAAACCGGTTTTTCAGGGAAAAACCGATGGAAAATGGAAAACCGGTTTTTTCTAAAAAACCGCCATCCCTTGCAGATTAGCATTATGTCCTAAACATCATAAATCGCCAAGAGGGGAAAGGTTGCTACATATGGCAACTTAACGCTACCGTTTCGTTACGAACTATTCCAAATTGTCGCAAGACCTGAATATCAGCTAGCAAACCGAAGTGGAGACTACCATCACAATATCCAAGTCACGTGGGTTTCTACCAATCACGGCACTTGAATTTTTTTTAATTGTTTTTGCAGGACGATTTTTTGAGCATTGTTGGTATATTTCTCTTTTGGCCTTTATAATAAATATTTAATTACATTCTTTTAATCTCTGAGCATGTTAACAATCGTGAATGTTGTACTCCTAATTCAGTAACGTTTTGTGCAAGATGCCAAATGCTTGTGAATTCCTAATTGTAAAGAGGGGTATAAAAAAGGATTAGTCACACTTTCACGGGTAAAATTTATTTAGTTCTGCATACTTTTAGTAATTGTATGTTCTTCATAAACTATAATTTCTATCGAGGGAATATATTCTAAAAGCTCTTTTATACTGAAGAATCATATTCATGATTAAATCAACGTTATTAGAACTCTAATTATAATAAATATTTTGGTCCAAGTCAATTAAATTAATGGTCTGAACATTGACAGCTTAGAAGTAGAATATTTATTTTACAATTTGGTCAAAACGAAACCTGTTTTTGCAATCGTATTTTGTTGAGTTATTTATATTTAAAAAGTAGAGCATTTTTTGAATTTGAAATATATTGATGTGTTTTAGTAAGTTGATTTATTCCAGGTGAAATAAAGGAAGAAGCAATATTTCAAAAAAATATATATTTGATTTTTTTTTAATCGGACCGTTAGAACGAAAGTTATAGAGACGGCAGAAAATATTCACAATGTCAATAACCAACTTATATTACAGCAACACTCTACATAAACCTACTAATGTTCTTTTTTATTAATTTTTAATAAAGAGTCCACATTCAATTGTTCAAGTAATCTTAAATAGACGCACAAAATCAAAGAAATAATCTGATATGTATTAAGAGGATCTTAAAATACCAGCTATTCATCCTTGCTCCTTTCCAAGCTTCTTTATCATAACATTAGATTGTCGGCCTCTGTGTTCAGGTCGTTGTGGAAAAACTCGCCAAATGGTAAACTCGCCATAGATGCGAGCCAAACGCGACACAGTCATGTGACTGTGTAAGTTAGATGTTTAGGACACTTTAGGTTTGCCAATGCGCAGTCCACTCTATGTTATGTCTCTGGCTTCAATATTAAGTCCAAACAAATGCTTGGCGACTTATTTGCCGGCAAGTAGTCTATGGTTAGAAAAGCTAGTTGAAATGAAATATAAACAAGGTTTGTAGGGCTGATCAAAAAAGTTCCCACTTGTGATTATTTCGGTCGTTATTTATCCTAGAGAATCGGACCTTTTTTGTTTTTGGTAATACAAAACTTTCTAAATTGATTGCAAGACACAAAATTTGCATTATGAGACGTCTTTATACAATACGAGCTAAGATCTGAACTCGCCACTAGTCTATGAGTATCTCTAATGTGAAGCTAATCCGATCCAACCCATGCAAAAACAGGTTTCAAACGGCTTCAAGATTTTTTCTCGCCAAGCATTTCTACGTATTCCCATCTCTAGATCGGGGCCGGTTTTGCTTGCCTCACCCTGTATATACCTTTTTATACTTCCAATGTATGATTCTCTATGAAAAGCGAATCCCTTTCCTAATTATACCAAAACCGAGCTTAAGTTTGCAGCAGAGAAATGTACTGAGCGGAGGAAACTGGGTAAACAACCAGGCTGGCGCCGTGATTTCCCGTACTCTGATTGGCTGCTCCTTTCGACCCTGATATTCGTGCGCCCTGTTAAGTCAAAATCGAAGGGAAAAAATAAATAAAATAACACTCTAACTGAAGCTTAACTAATAAAAATAATAAATTTATGTCTTGAAATAACAAATCAATTTGTTTATTGAATGTGAAATACCTTTTTGTATTCGATTCTTGCACTCAAAAATGAGAACTATTTACCCCTTTTCTCGTAGAACATTTGTATACTGGAAACTTAAGGTCGGTTTTGGTATAGTATCAGATCCTGGAGTTGTCTATAAATAGTACGAGAAAAGACGAGGGGGTGTTTCCGATGAACCGAACAATAGGGAACGTTTCTTGTTTGTTCTATGGATTCGATTGAAAAGCAAACAGGAGCGTTGTTTTGAGTTCTTTACGCTGATTTGGACAATGCTTCTAAAAATAATACAAGCTAGCTGATTTAAAATAATGTTTGGAGTAGTATATGATGTAGAAGGAACATATTTTACAAAAATCCTAAATAAGGCGTATTGACATGAGTATAGGCTCCTTAAAAATCTGATTAAGATGACCAAATATATGTAACTAATATAGTTTATGTTTTTTTTAATTAAAAGCAAAGGGTACCATCAACAAATTTTTTTAATAAATCAATGTTTTTGCTTTGTACTAGACAGCAAACATAGAGATCTTAATAAAAGTATTAGAGTGGAGATCACGTGACCTATCTATGCTAACGACGGGACGAGCCTGGGGGCCGCCAACTTGAGTCCGAGACCAACTTTTTTAAGTGGAAAACGCTTAGAAAAAAATAAATTTAATTCTAAAATATTAAAAAAATACCATAAAAATACTAGCTGCATTTTGGAATATTTTTAGTGACTTTAAAAGAACTTTTAACGCTTTTCTAGTATTTTTATAATATTTATTTTGTAATTTTAGAATTAAATTTTATTTTTCACGTATTCTTCTTCTTAATGTGACGGCGATGGCTGCAAGTTGCCAGTGTCGCCATCACATGCTAGGCAAAAAGTAAAATTTAATTCTAAAATTACAAAATAAATATTATAAAAATACTAGAAAAGCGTTAAAAGTTCTTTTAAAGTCACTAAAAATATTCCAAAATGCAGCTAGTATTTTTATGGTATTTTTTTTAATATTTTAGAATTAAATTTATTTTTTTCTAAGCGTTTTCCACTTAAAAAAGTTGGTCTCGGACTCAAGATGGCGGCCCCCAGGCTCGTCCCGTCGTTAGCATAGATAGCTCACGTGATCTCCACTCTAATACTTTTATTAAGATCTCTATGACAGCAAACTAAAACGAAAACAAAAATGATGCCAAATTTGTCTGTATAAAAATTTCATTTGTTTAGGTTACGTTTGAATTATCGTCACATGTGGCTATTGGCGAACGGGCGTTGCATTTTAAATCCACAGTCTAGTGACGATCCGACACCTGAATAGGCACCCAACGCAACCGTTAAGGAAGACATCGTACGCAATGCGTCCTTAACCCTCTAATGCATAGTGTTACCGTTCGGTAACAAGTTACATAATCCACTTTATTCTATTAAAATAGACCTCCCTCTCGACAAATTTGTGTTTTTTTCATCTATTACATTCCATTTTGAAGTTTTTGTTAATAATAACCCTCATAATTGACAGTAGTAAAAGTGTATTCAAAATTAAAAAGTGAAGTTTCTAACTGTTGTGAATTTACGTGTTTGGCAGAATTCAAAGTAATAATACTAGTACTAAATACAATTAAATTGCTTTGAAAAAAATATTATAGTTCAAGAGGGTTATTTTAAACCATATTTAGTAGTTTTCTAATCATTCTTTTCAAAATTGGTAGTTTGTAGTTGGTTTTTACATGTGTTACCGTTTGGTAACATCAGGCATTAAGCACAACTTTTGTTTGCTAATTTGCGTGTATCTCTGTAACGGATTTACAAGAGTTCAGTGTTTAAAATGTTTGGTACTACTTGATTTTAAGAGTAAAAATAACTGTTTTATGTCGTATCATTCTGCCATTTAAAAAAAATTATGTTTAAAAATGATTTTTTGTATATTTTTATTCATAAATACCTGCTATTTGTACTAAACCTGCTATTGCCTTATATTTGTATATTAATTTTGTTTCAAAAGTAACTGCTATTCATAATTATTTCAATAACTAATTTTTAAAATTTAACAAAAACTAAATGTACTAAATATTAATACTCTTTTTTGCTTGTTATACACGTTTTTATTAAAGATTTTATACCTAAAACTATGTATCTTTGTGCCTCTGCAACTTCTTATAGAATAATAAAATTATCAATAAGCTTTATTTTTAAGTATAATTTATTAGAAACATAAAAAGTAAAAAAGGTAATAATTTGAATAAAAATAAATATTCGTACCCCGAACTTTAAGGGGTCAGGAGTCTTGAAAATGTGCAAAGAAGGAACTACAAAGCATAGTTTGATCTTTCATGTAATTTTTTAACTACTTAATATACAAGTATATATTTTTTATATTGTAGTTCTGTAAGATTTATTTAATATAAAACAAATTTTAAAATTTATGAAACTTTAGCCAAAACTAAAATAAATGATATTAAACATAAAGCTATTTGAACACATTGTGATTAGGCTTGCGTGGCAAATTGTGATTTCAAAATTGAAGACATGACCAAGAAAATGAGTTTATATTGTACAAATATATGCAAACAATGACTTATACCTAAATTCTCAGCTCAATTTTAATTAGAAATTATTTTAAGAACTTTTTTCTAAAAAAATTAATAAAAATTTTAAAATTTTGATTAAAAAAATTTTTGAAAATAATTTCGAATTAAAATTGAGCTGAGAATTTAGGCATAAGTCTTTGTTTGAACATATTTGTATAATATAAAGTCATTTTCTTGGTCATGTCTTCAATTTTGACCTCACAATTTGCCGCGCAAGCCTAATCACAATGTGTTCAAATAGCTTTATGTTTAATATCATTTATTTTAGTTTTGGCTAAAGTTTCATAAATTTTAAAATTTGTTTCATATTAAATAAATCTTGTAGAATTACATATAAAAAAATTATGCTTGTATATTGAGTTGTTAAAATATGACATGAAAGATCAAACTATGCTTTGTAGTTCCTTCTTTGCACATTTTTAAGACTCCTATGATCCCTTAAGCATCTATTCAGCGCTTAATGCATGGTGTTACCGTTTGGTAACAAATTTAAAAAATGAAATTATTTAAATTCCGATGCATTTAATTTTTTTCCCGTATTTTTCCCGTGATGTATGAGCAATAGAGATACAAATATATTTTTTTTGGACGAAACAAAAAAATTCATGCATTAGAGGGTTAACGGTTGCGTTTTGTGCTCACTTCAGTGTCGGCTAGTCACTTGACTGTAGTTCTAAAATAGAACGCACGTCGCCAATAGCGCTTGTGTAGCTCTCTAGTGCAACGATAATTCAAACTAAACTAAACCAAACTTGTAAAATATATAATTTGACTAGCGTAGAAAAGATGTGAACTAATTAAATTTATAACCAAAGTTTTGAAAATTTTTAACATTAAAAAAATGTTCTCGCCAAATAAAGTATAAAATTTAATTTAAAATCTCTCGTAGTTCCCTTGTTATTCAATTTTAAAACACGAAATTATTTATCGAGTAACTCTACTGCAAACATAGGAATGTTTATAGAATCATAAAAAAGGAAATATAATATAAGAAGCGTCGATATAAAGTTTTCTTACTTTGTCCATTAAAGTAGAAAAATGTATTTACAAAGATGATATCCATTACAAAAACATCCCTCTTCAAACATCGCCGAAACATTTCTCAGTAAATATGAAACACATTTTTCCACTTAATGCTTGCGTTGGTGTAACAACACTTTATCTTACACGGTAGAATTACTATAGAAAAGTCAATATTTTATTTTCTCTATAAATATACACTATACAGGGTGTCCAAAAAAGAATGTCTTTAATGGAAAATTACAGGAGTTTATTTTATACTAAATATAGCAAATCATACAAGAAATTAAAGGAATTTTTTCCTTTGAGTGCTCAATGTGTGCACCTTTAGTGATACGGCACGAATCCAAACGAAAATGCAATTCTTCCCATACTGTCTGCAGCACGTCCGGAGTAAAGGAATAGATAACAACTGAAACTATTGGAGTTATTCTTTATTCGTCACCTTCAACCACAACTGTCGAACGATTACAGCTGATACTATTACAATTGGAAACTCTGACATAATTTTACGGACACCCTGTATATCAAAGTTTATACAGCCTTCCTTACTTGCAGTGGTTTGGTAGAAATCTGAACAAAATAGCTTGGGAACTAAACAATAGGTTTTTTTTTATGTCTGTGTGATTATTTGGTGGGAATATCTGCAGCTATGCACCTAATTACCTGCTATCTTCAGTTCTTACACTTCGATGATTCAAAAAATAATAAATTTGTTCCAAAGGTATATCAAAACCTATTTTTCCCTATTTTTATCTGTTTGTATACCTAAAACTATCTATAAACATCAAAGTAGGCTATTTTAATGATTTTGAAACGTCTTCTTTAACCAAAGAACTTTTATACAGGGTGAGGCAAATAAAAGTGGCCCCGGTCTAGAGATAGGAATACGTTGAAATGCTTGGCGAGAAAAACTCTTGAAGCCGCCTGAAACCTGTTTTTTGCATTGGTTGGATCGCATTAGCTTCACTTTAGAGCTACTCATAGACTAGTGGCGAGTTCAGATTTTAGTTCGTATTGTATGAAGACGTCCCATAATGCAAGTTTTGTGTCTTTCAATCAATTTAGAATGTTTTGTATTAACAATTAAAACAAAAAGGTCCGATTCTGTGGCATAAATAATGACCCAAATAATCACTTGTGGGAGCTTTTTTTTGATCAGCTCTACAAACTTTGCTTATAATTAATTTCAACCAGATTCTCAAACCATAGCGTAGTTGCCGGCAGATAAGTCGCCAAGGCTTTGTTTGGGCTTAATATTGAAGCGATCAATAGCTTCAGTTAGCAAACCTTTACTTGTATATTAGTTTATGACTTGACAACATTTTTGTCGTATTCTTATCTCTACGTTGGAGCCACTTTTACTTGCCTCACCCTGTAAAAGAATTTACATTTGCCAAGGAAACCTTTCTCAATATGAATTCTTCAGCTCCCAATTTGTGGCTTCCAGGACGGTATTTTTTGTTGATATATAAAAGCTCCGTCATTTTTGGAAAAGCGCGGTTAAACTTTATTTTTTCGGGATTTGGATTTAATATTTTTCAAAAGGTTCTCCAAGTTGTTTGTCCAATAATATTCTTGCCTTTTAAGATATCTCTAAGGTTGTGAGAGGAACCGAGACGTACACTTATTTCTTTAAACTCTATGAGAAGATTTTGGGAGGATAAATGTAATAAAATAAAAACGTTGGTTCTACTTTTAAGCTGGAAGTCAAATATATATACGGATTTAATTTAAGAAGGGTTGTAGATATATATTTCTTTCTTTGTAAATTGTTTTCCCTCTTTTAAAAGTTCTTTCTTAGACTGAGACATTATCCAACTGCACTCCGTGCCAACCTAACTTGGGTAAAAACAGAGTAAAAAGCGCGGTTGGTCCGTTAGTTGGAAGCTATTGTAAGGTAATATTTCCACACAAAATGATCTTAATACAATTTAACGAGAATACACTTTAAATTCTGATAAAATTGCCAAATTTTCTCAAATAACATTCATATCTGCTAGACCTTAACCGAAATTAATGTTTTAAACATGTTTTCTGGATGGATTCACAAATTTTTAATGAAACTCTTTACATCCGCTGAAGGATCTTCGCCATAGCATATTTCTATTTACCCAACTTAGGTTGGCAAGGAGTGTAGCCAATATCACCTAGATTAGAAAGCCGAAGAACTAAGCAACACAACGTCACACTAGTGGACCAATTTCGATTTGTTGACCAATAACGTCGTATCTTAAGATGACGTCACATCTTGATTCATCTTATCTTAGAAAAAATTTATTCAAATACAAGATCTAGACACGAATGATCATTGGTCAAAACCACAGAATCGGTCCACTAATTTGACGTCAAGCATTTAGTTCGCCGGCCTTCTAATCTAGGTGGTATTGGTGAAGCACGCTGTTTAATTCAACCAACGATTAAGTCATCAGAATCCCCCAATTTCCGGCGACACGGCAATCAATAAATCAAAACTTAATTCGCGCGGCCCTCCCATTACAAGTCGTTAATGGCCCTTTAATAACTTTGCCCTGTTATTAACATTGACGATTTGTAAGTTAATGAATTGACTTGACAGAGGTAATGCTCTCCGGGATAGCAATTTGAAATGCGATTTGACTTTTGTATTGTCTTCTTTAGGTCAATGTTTTGTGTGAAGATGTGCTTTTTGAGAAATAATTGAACTGTGAATTGTAAAGCTTAGCGGAAGAACGTGGTAAGTGATAATTTTTGAAAAATGAATGAGATTCTTGTGTCAATGATCAGATTACTAAATTATTACAGATTACTAAATTAATCAGATTACTGGATTATTATTTTACTAATTACGTTATAAAACGATAACTTCTTTCGACCTAGCGTCCCCGTTCGGGAACATTCTTTAAAACCTCCCCACAAAGAATTAACACGTTATTATTTTCGAAATTGACCTGGTCCGATAGAAGAAGATCCAAATATCAGTTTCCAGCCTTTGATTTCAGGTATCAGTCATTTATTTATAGTATAAAAAAAATGAAGTGAATGCGCGAAATGTATTCATTCAAAGCCTAAAAAAACTTAAATGTAAAAAAATAAGTGAATGAGTGCTTTTAAAATTTCAGCATGCTGGTTAAAAAAAGTTACTTATAGTTGCCTTCTAAGAAAATAAAATTGACAAAAAACCGCCAATTAAAACGATGAAACCAAAATCTAAACGAATTTTCTCGAGAGGTACTTCAATCCAAAAGATATAATGGAATTTAAATGCAGAAGAGAGCAAAAATAATTGCTTCTAAAAAGAGTCCTGCATAAAAAGTCCTTTACTTTAACCTTTTTAAACGAAACCTCTTTTTTTTAAGTCATTATTTAAATCGCTAATTGCACCCAACTCTTGAAAGAAGATAATTTCAACGTTTAAAATAAGCAGTCACTAAATGTAGAGTAATTAGTGCTGTGTTATAGCTCCTGTTCCTTATCTAATCTACCAAATGATTTAAAGGATCGTTTAAAAGGTCGGCCATTTTTTTTTTTCATGATGACACTTTCTTGCTTTATAATTTTTTTTAGAAATGGCTCTTTGAAAATGGAAAATAAAAATTGATTATGGAGTAGATGTGTAAAGTAATAAGTTTTCGTTTTTTTGTGTTGTTTTAATTATTAAGTCTGTACTTCCAGACTGTATGAAATTACTTCAATTTACGGAAATTTTTGTGAGCACAAACTTTAGGAAGTAAAAATAAGAAGAATTTACTAAAGTTATGTTAAAACTAATGAGAAACAATTTATAATCAAGCAGTCAGTTGGTATTTGTTTAATTAAAATGGTGTTTTTTTTGCTGTGTCACAACTTTTCTCTTGTAAATCTTGTCTCTCTATAATATTGCCTCTTATTTCTTTTAAAACAGGCAGAAGCATTACATGTAGAGTTATCTATAATAATAAAAGAAAGAGTCTGTCTGTGTGTATGTCTGTGGATCGCAAAAGACCTACTTAGACTGCTCTAAAAAATTCGAAATTTTTAATATAGATTCCTTTTAATACCTACGTGTGCACCTGAGGCTTAGAATTTTCATATTTGATTGAAATTTTTAATAAATATAATTAGTTTCAAAAAAACGTCATCCACGTGGGATTGCGGGACCATAACAGGGCTTGAAAATACATGGTCCAGGCCGAAACGGGGGCTTGACGCCATCCTCTATTAGTTTGATTGATATATGCGCTCGCCCTAGGGCTGCTTCATCCTCTATTAGTGTTTGCTCTTTTAGGTGCGCATGCGCCAACACGAATTTAATTTTGTTTAAATATTGAGTGTATTTTCACAAGGTAAGTATGCCTCAAAAAGGAAGCAATGCGAAGTTAACGGGTTCCCAGTAAGGCGGGACCATACTGCTAGTTGCAAATAAACTGCTTCCACACACGCAAATTCGTGCGTCAAAAAAAAATCGTTTAAACTCATAAATAAGTTCTGTAAGGGGTTGTTTCACTTAGGATCTGGCAACAGCTGCGCTGTCTTGTTTTCATTTTTCTCGAATTACCTTTGTTTTGGTCGGTTGGTAGACTTATATTCAGATAAGTGTGCTTGCTGGTCATTACACAAACCTGAATATATATCTACCAACCAACCAAAAAAAGAAATTCGAGAAAAATGAAAACAAGACAGCGAAGCTGTTGCCAGATCCTCCTTGAAACAACCCCATTAAATTTTTAAGCGTCAAAATTAAACTGTTTTTTAATAAAAATTTTAATAATTTTTACTTATCGTTTGCTAAATGTATTTTTATTTTAAAAATATATAACCCTTCCTCTTCTGATGCTACCAAAACAACTACCTTCTCCTAATACTTCGTCTAAGTGTAAATAAATATTCATTTTTAGTATAAAATTACTGCATTGGAAAACTTTCACGTTAAGTAAACAATTTGGGTCCGCATCTTTACAATAAACACTACCCTTTTCTATAAAAATTTACATTTTTCAAAAGGTATAAATCATTTCAAACATGCATTCCCTTTCGACTGTCATTTTCCTTGATTAATATCTAATTCAATTCCTCGTGAATATTTCTATTGTTTTTTGAAAAATTTTAATGTTTGATCAAGAATAAATCTTTTGAAACCATCCATTAAAACTTTCGTCAAGCAAAAACCTTACCGGCCTGATTACGAAATGCAATTCGGCTAATTAGGCTTACGAAATATCGTGTTCGTCCCTAACATTTCAGACGAAGTTATGAAAGGAAATTTTATGAATAATTTATATTCCATTAAGACAAGAGAAAGTACTCAAAGAAAACTAAAAACATAATGGGTGTAGTGGAATTCCATTAACTTTTTTTGTAAAATAAACCTCACCTTAAACAAGAATTATTTAAATTCGGAAGAAAGTTCGAACGCTAATTGAATTCGAACTTTTATTTTGCGTTCTTTTAGATCAAGTACGATATCTACACCCCCTGAAAAATAAAACTAATACGTCATTAAAATACCTTTCCAAATCAATTAGGAAGATAATATAAGTGATTTTTTGTGTTAAAAAAGTATTTTTTCAAGAAAAATAAATCTTTTCCCGTTCTTTTATTAAGCCTACTTTGTGTAAAAAAATAATTGATGGTGAAAGTAATTTCCTCAGAAATCCGACGAGAATTTTTTTCGACTATATATATATTTTTTTTAATTTCTAACCTTTGGTTTATTGTTAAAAATTTGATGCGATTTTTTTAAAAAATATATGAGTATTAGAAGGCAATCTCTAACGCCTGGAAAAATCGATATAGAATAAATCGTTATTTTCATCTGGCATTCGAGAATTAAAAAAAAATGAGAGCTGATGCCAGTTCTTTCACCGGAACAAACGATTTTACGTCGTGTTGGTTTTTGATTTTGGCTCTCATTTATTCACTCCATTCTTCTTTCGAACCTGTTTTTTTCTCTTCAGCTGAAATAGCAAACAAATAATGTTGGTATGCCAGTCAATTACTCTTTTTAATATTGCTAACATGTAGTTTTTCGAAAATAATTGAGAATAAATATATGTATCAACATGTTTAGTCATTTTAATTTCAGAAGGCTCAAAAATGAAAACATTACCCGTTGCACTGTTGCCATTCATGACATGAAACATGCCCATAACTCTCGTGTAGCCCTAATGCAATGATATTTCAATTCAAATAAACTAAGCACAGTGCTTTAAACATGGTAATAAATTTTAAGACCATAAATGGAATTTAAGCAGTAATAACATTTTCAAAATTCATTAAAACTATTGTAAAATTAAGGTTTGAGGTAGTTAAACTTTTACAAGTAAAAAACAAATGCACACTAAAAGCGACAACAAAATTAGAAGAATGTTCTTTTGAATTTCGGCATGTTAGACAATTTTTTAAAGCTATAAAGTTATTCTAGAAAACACGCTCCCCAAATGTCAATCGAAATATATTGCATTTAAATGCCACTTTCAATAATCTACTACAATAAAAGTCCTAATATATTTCTTCTTACCTTTTCCCTTAACTGTCTTTTTTGTGAGGCTAAATTCTTTGTTACCAAAACCACTCCTTGGGGATTTTCCATCAAGTTCTTCCCCACACTTGTGACGAAGAGGCTTGTTCCAGCCAATCAGGTCGCTGAATTGGTGACTTTTCCCGTTTGGGGAATAACGACTAAGGAAGAAAAAAGGAAAATAAAAAATAATAAAAAATCGTTTGGGGCATTTTTATTCGGTTTAAATCTTGGCCATTCAGATTACTTACATTTTTTTTGTCTCTTCGAAAGTATCCGAATTGAGATTAAATTCTTTCTTTAGAAATAATAAAAAAAGCATTCGTTTTGGTTAAAAGTAATGAAAGAGGCGGCCATCGAATATCGACATTTTTACTAAACTAAATCATTCTTTTTTTCTTTTTCGAATAAAAATGATGTAACTATTTTGAGCGGGAGCAGCTGCTCCTCAAGTTTATTGGATTAAGACCTAAGGCGATTTATCAAACTAACTTTGACAAGTTTTTCCTTAAGATTGAGGAATTTTAAGTTCGTTTCACTAATGTTAAGGAAAATGATAAATTATATTAAAAGATGAACGGAAGAAGAAAATTTCAAAAAGATGACAACATATTTTCATAAAATGACGCAATTTAAAATGTTTGTTATTTTTCTTTCTTTTTGTCAAGAGGGTTTAGTTGAGTCGAATTATTTGAAATACTTTTTTTTAAAAAATAATGAATTGTATTATTTATCGATTGGTCTTTCATTTTTGTGGTAATTAGTTATCTTGAATGTAGTAAAAAATTAAACTATAGTTAACTCAATTAGCATTCACACTGTTCCACTTCGAAAATAAGTACATATAAAAGCATTTTTTTATGTCGTCAAAATTTTTTGAAAAAATTATGATTAATTATCTGTCAATTTTATTGTTGTGTTACTGGGTTCTGTCGTTAAAATTTAAAGGAATTTATTCCTACGGTAACTAATAGTTCTGTGGAATAGTTTTTAGACGACATTTGCAATACATAATTTTTTCTTTAAAAAAAATAGAGTAATAACTCGTTTTAAAAAACGATCTAAAATGTGTTTTTTTTTTAAATTCAAAACTTTTGAATAATGTTTGTTGTATTTTTCTCCGTACATTTGTTTTTATTTTTCTCCGTACAGCCATTTCATTGTTTGCTTCGGTTTCACGTACTGCGATTTCATTGGTTGCCTCGGCTTCACTCTCAAAATGACCGACATAAGATGAAAAGAAACTTTTCTTTCTATGCGGGATTTCCTTAACAAAATTTTTGAACAACCAACAGAACAGCAAGAAGATGCCATTTTAAAAATGTAATAGGTAAAATATACTTAGAAAACTCATTTTCGAATACAAAAAAGTAATTATTTTCAGCAAATAAAAAAACATTAGAGCTGTTGCCTTCCACGACATAAAAAAACCCCGTGGAATTCTTTCAATATACTTTTTCCTAGTTACTAATAACCCCTCATAGATGACAGTAGTAAAAGTTTATTCAAAATTAAAGAGTGAAGTTATTAACTGTTGTGAAAATTACGCCTTTCTCAGTATTCGAAGTATAACAATATCAGCACTAAATACAAATAAATTGTTTTTCAAAAAATAATTATAGTTCAAGAGGGTTATTTTAAAATATATTTAGTAGTTTTCTTGTCATTTTTATCAAAATTGAAATTTCGTAGTTGGTTTTTGCCACGTGGCAAAAATGTAAAAAAATGAAATTATTTAAATTTCAATGCATTTAATTTTTGTTCAGTATTTTCCCCATAATGTATGAGTATTAAAAATTCAAAGATATATCATCGGGATAGAAAAAAAAGTCATGCATTACAGGGTTGTCGTGACTTAACAATTGTTACAAAACTGACAAATCGTGACTTACACTACTGTTACATAGAATTAGCTTACAGAAAGCTTTACGAGCTGTCAAGGAAAATATAGGGCCACATCCTTCATAACAACGTTAAAATGCATAGAATAATCAAATATAAAATGCCGCGGAACACAAAATTGAACGTAAACATCGAAATGATAAATCCACAAAATAATTCACTAACTTCATCAGTCCAATCCATTTTCATCCATTCCAATTTAAAAACCCCACAATTCATTCCACAAAATAGCAATGTCAGAAATTCCCACAAAATTTCACACAAATTCCCTTACAAATAATTTAATAAAAAGAGCTACCCCCTTTTTAGAAATATTAAAACGTAAATAGGATAAAAAAAACTGCCACAAAATACTCTGAGTGATACAAATACCAACATATTTCACGATCAGAACCGTAACCGTAACTGAATAAGTCGCCTCTTCCAAACGGCTACAATGTATCACTTTTTTTATTCTTTTTTGTTGTGTTTTTTGTGTATCTCGAATGAAAATAAGCCCCCCCCCCCCCCCCCCCATTTTTCGTAACGAATTTCATAAATCTCAATTTGCATACGTAACACAAGGAAGCCTCTTTTGCGTTTTTGGCTTTTACAAATTGAGAGAATGAAGAACTGCTTTTGAGGGATGAAATGTTTCGGTTATTTTTAAGAAACTTGTGCGCTGTTTTTGTGTTTAATATTTTTTTAATGAACTTTGAAACATTTTGGTCGCTAGTTATGTTTCGAAATAAGTTATTTCTTGCATGCACAAGCTGTTGTAGCGGCCTCAGTAACCCACAGTCTGCCAAAAGGATCCTCAAGGTGGAGATGAGTTATCTCGGCCAATATACTATACTATTAACGTTGTAATTCAGGAATAGTGGTAGGAGAAATGGCTTGTAAGTCAGTGCCACCTAGTTGTTGATTGCATATTAAGGTTACGTGTGTGGTGAACCGCCGCACTGTCATTTAAAACCTTTTCGACAATAAATTCAAGCTGATGAATAAAAGATTTTTTTTTTTCAAAATAATAAAATAAAATTTTTACTCCTATGATAAATCTATCTTTTTGAACACAAAATTGACTATTTTTTAAAATTTCTTAATCTGATATCTTATTTACTTAGAGGGTTTGTTAAATTTGTTTATGGTTAGAAGTGCATAAAATATACAGATTTCATAGCTTATAATTTAAGAGAACTTGAGGGATGTTTAGTAGAATGGCTATTAATTTAGTTTGAGATAGCAACCCCTACAGAATTATTGCTTTGGCATGCAAATATTACTTCACCAGGTATGTGAATCACCATAACATTAACCTCTTGCAACCTGGCGTCCCCATTTGGAGACACATTGTAAAACCTTCAAACTAACAATGTTAATTCATTCCGAAATAAATGAAGAAGAACGAGGGTCAATACGATATTAGATATCTTAATCAAATCATTTTAATTTTGTTTTCAAAAGAGTTCTTTTAGTAGTTAATTCTGAAGGCATTTTGCATAAAAAACAATGTTAAAATAATCTGTTAACTACAAATAAGTGATACGGAATTTTTTGTTCCATTTATGACACAAAATTTGTTTATTTTTAGAGTTTAAGGCGCTTCCTTAAGTAGCTATTGAACATAAGTTTTAAAAAAATGTCTTTGCAAAACATACTTTTTAGCATACATTTGTATGAAAAGTATGCTTAGATTATATAAGAATATTCGCGAAGGATTTTGTTCGGGTCTTAAGAGGTTAATATACAATGAACTTGAAAGAAAAAACTAGCATTGCGTAATACTACATGACTTTCGATTACCATTTAATAAATGAATGTACTTCAAAAGTTATTATACATTCGAAAGGTAATTTCACTAATTTTAAAGCTTTAAAAAAAATCTGTGCCTGTTACCACTTCTGCATGTGCGATTTTCACGAAAACTTATTTATAATCATCTGCTTTAGAAATATAATTTATAAAATGTGATTTTTTACAAAAAAACTTTTTAAAATTTTAATCTGTAGAGAAAACAAGTTTACACTTCGATAATTTTTTTCAGATAATCTAATCGAGAGAAAATTAAGTAAATGAAACTATTTTAATTTAAAAAAAATAAGAAACTGTTCTTAAACTGCTGTTAAATTTAAGTTAGTTTTTAATAAAAAATTAATTGATTTTAACACTAAAAAAAATCGCAGATTACCGAAAATAATTGATGAATTTAATTTTAATATGAAAAACCCTAATAAAATCGTAAACACAGTACTTTTTATCTGCAGAAAGTTTGTATATTTCCAAAGAACCAATGCAAAATACACCTACGTTACCTTTCCTCACAAAGGTATTTATAAAGCCGAACGTCAACCTAGCAAAATGCCGAGCCAAGCAAAATCCAAACAAAAATCATAATATCAACAAAAAATAGAATAAAAAAAGACCTTCATTCAAATAACTTCAAAGCAGAAAATGTAATTTACCTCCAGAATACTCGGCCATTTTGAAAAGTTGGCGTTTTTCACCATTTTTCATTTCTTCTTTGGCGCGGTTTAATTTTATTCTTTTTAATATTCTCTTTTTTATATAATTTAATTTTTTTTATTCTTTGGACTGTGGGCTTGTTTACATTCATTTTTCAAAAATGGAAAATGTAGAAGGAATCTTACCTTTATATTTTAAATTGCTTTTTTGAGAGTATTTTTTTTTTGTAGATATTTAAACAATGTTTCTTTTTTTTATTTTCGTTTGTGTTTCGAGGTATTCTAACTTTTTGAATATTAAGAACTATAATTTAATTGAGCTTCGAGTTACTTTCTGCTTCTTTTAATATATTCGTTTTTAATGAAAAAGCTTTGTGGTGTGCAAAATGGAATACGTTTTTTTAGAAAAATGATTTATATAAAAATTACTTTCAAGAAAAATCAACTTATCAAAAGAATACTTTTTTAGATTAAAAAAAAATAGGATGACCATATGTTTTCTTCTTTGCAAGTAGAGTAAATAACTTATTTCTTACAGCACCTATCTTAATAGCAAAATAGAAAGTTGATCGCTGATGGTTGGTTGGTAGACATATATTTTCAGGTTTGTATGATTGGTCGCAAGGACCCACTTATAAACCATCGTCAAGTAGGACAACACAAGACACACACATACACAAATGACAGATGCTGCCATCTGTCGCCACCTCCACAATTTAGACATGTCCCTGAAGGGGAGGGAAATAGTCTCCAGGAACCTGTACCCATAGTAAACTGCGCAATGACCGACTACAGGACTTTCGGACCCAACAGATATAACGAGCACGTACTCCGCATATACTCGGTAGGTCTTTAGTGGCACCGGGATTCGATCTCCCGACCTTCCGATCTCGAGGCCGATATCTAGACCACAGGGCTCCCTACAGCCCGTTGATCGCTGATTTGGCGTGGAATGATGTTACTCTTGGCTTCTGTGTGTTGCCATTTTGGTCGTAAAATCCTTTCAAATAAAATTAACATGTTTTTACTGGAAAATACACACTAAGGGTGTAAAATGTTATTGTAACTGCTCGAAAAAGATATTGTATTTTTAATAATTTTTTTTAAATTTCCATTTAAATCTTTGTTTTGACTTTTTCACCGAATTTTCAACTATTTTGAATAATGCAAAGAGCCGTTATTTAATTGGTATGCGGGCTCTTCAATGGTTCTCAATTGTGACAGAGCCACCTGCACTGCGGTCGCCAGATTGGCAAGTGACCACCTAAAATGTCTTTCGTTCTCGGGAGGGCAGGAAGATCTTTGCAACCTGTTTTAAATGTCGTGGTCACCATGTCTCTCCCGAACGTATTTTCGACTGTCGAACTTTGTAGAGATGATGTTTTCCAATATTCCCTCTACTGGTTATCAACATTCTTCGCGGGCCAACGATCTTTTGGACATGGTCGGACTTCGTTAGACCAAGGAGGATTAGTCACAACAATAACACAACTATTTTAAACAACAACTATTTTTTTAACAATTGCCTTTATAATTGAGACACATAAATAATTTCATTAGAAGTACTTTCAATATGCTCCTTTGAGTCAACTGTCTTTATTTTTGAACTTTTCTTTGTCTTCATCGCTTTGGTCCCATCTTAGCCTGTTGTTTTTCTTCCAGAACGAATTGTTCTAATTTACGACGCCCGTCGTCAATAGCCCAAATGTAGGTCTAGTAGCTGTAAGCCCAGCTGCATTCCCCATCAGATAAAACACTTCGTAAAAGTTTTCTATATGGCCGGCGAAATATGGCTTAGATAATTATTTTTTATCATTTTATTAATACAGAGGTGCGGAAACCTATTCCCCCTATTATCCTACACTCCTTGCCAACCTAAGTTGGGTAAATAGAAATATGGTATGTAAGAGATCCTTCGGCTCGTGTAAAGAGTTCTATAAATTATTTGTGAATAAATCCATAAAACATTTTTAAAACATTAATTTCGTTTAAGGTGTAACAGATTTGAATATTATTTGAGAAAATTTGGCAATCTTATCAGAATGAGAAGTGTATTTTGGTTAAATTGTATTCAGATCATTTTGTATGCAAATATTACCTTACAAGAGTTTCCAACTAACGGTCCTTTCCCTCCGCCTTTTTACTCTTTGTTTTTACCCAGCTTAGGTTGGCATGGAGTATAATCCAATTCTTCTTCGGTAGAAATCATGGGCAGTCAGTAAATCAAAAAGACCTAAGAAAAATCCAAGTCGGGGATAATAAAAAACGTCGTCCGTTTTCTCAGGGACTGTTTATTTTGCCACTGACAGAGACGAATGCCGGGGCGTCGCGCTACGGGGCATTAAACTCCCTGAAACCGGACGCCCCTGCGTATGTTTGGGCTCATTTATTGCACTTTATTATAGGGAAAAGAAGTGGCGGTGATTCGTAACGTATGGTTTGGCTTTGATTTGTTTTGGGAATTGCAATTGGTATTTCCTTTTTGTTTTCGCTGTTAATGAAGAAAAAAGTAAGTTTTAGCCAGTTTTACTTTAGTAATGCTTTATATTTCATATTAGGTTGGTTGACATTTATTTTCAGGCTTGTGTGTTTGGTCATAGACCCGCTTATAAACCTTTGTCAAGTAAGACAGACACACCACACACGCATACACACATACGTGGCAGATGCTGCCATGTATGCGTATCACCTCCACAATTTAGACATGTCCCTAAAGGGAAGGGAAATAGTCTCCAGATACCTGTTCCCGTGGGAAACTGCGCAATGATCGCCTACAGGACTTTCGGAACCAACAGATTTGGCGAGCATGGGACAACGAGCACGTACTCGGGACAAACACAAACATCCATGCCTTACCGGGATTCGAACCCGAATCCGCTCCAAAGGCTACCCTCTAACCGTTGTACTGCCGGTCGACTTCGTCTTTGGTACAAATCATGAACAGTCAGTAAATCAAAAAGACCTAAGAAAAATCAGGAAAAAAAGTCGTCCGTTTTTTCAACAAATAATTATTTTGCCACTGACAGAGACGAATGCCGGGGCGTCGCGACACGGGGCATTTATCTCCCTGAGACCGGACGCCCCTGCGTATGTTTGAGCTCATTTATTGCACTTTATTAGGGGGAAAAGAAGTGGCGGTGATTCGTAACGTATGGTTAAGCTTTGATTTGCTTTTGGGAATTGCAATTGGTATTTCCTTTTTGTTTTCACTGTGATGAGAAAAGTAAGTTTTAGCTAGGTTTTACTTGGGTAATACTTTATATTTCATATTAGGTATTTTAAAGTATTGTACTGGGACAGAAGAAAAGAAATTTTGTTTTCTTTTTTAGTTTTTAAATATCTTCACACTAGAGCTACACGATAACTGTTGGCGACGGGCATCGAATTTTAGAACCACAATCAAATGACGAGCCGACACCTGAATAGGCACCCAACGCAGCCGTTAAGGGCGACATCGTACGCAGCGTTGGGACTTTGGCGGATATTTAACGTGCGCTTAGTCCCCACGGGGTATTATTCGTTGGACATTTTTGGCTGCACGGACCGTTTATACTGCGTTACTTGACTGTCGTTCCAAATTACGATGCCCGTCGACAATAGCCCTCGTGTAGCTCTAGTGCGACGATAATTCAGACCTACCTTATCCAATTCGTCTGTCTTCATGATACAGCATAGACAGAGAGTAAATCAAAAACACCTAAGAAAAATAGGGGGGGGGGGAAATGTCGTCCGTTTTTTCAACAAGTAATTATTTTGCCACTGACAGAGACGAATGCCGGGGCGTCGCGACACGGGGCATTTATCTCTCCGGACGCCCCTGCGTATGTTTGGGCTCATTTATTGCACTTTATTAGGGGGAAAAGAAGTGGCGGTGATTCGTAACGTATGGTTTAGCTTTGATTTGTACAGGGAATTGAATTGGTATTTCCTTTTTGTTTTTTTCTGTTAATGAAGAAAAAGGTAAATTTTAGCCAGTTTTACTTTAACCCTTTCAGTCCCAGTGATGCCATTTGGCATCATCACTTTCAATTTTTTTTTCTAAATGTTTATGCCCCGTTATGACATCCAACACACATCATTCGATTCTACACATTCTGTTCTATTAGACTATATTTTACATTAATCTCAATAGAAATCAGAACTACAATTTATTACTATTTTTAACTATTTTTATTCCGATAATAGCTAACAAGCGTTTCACCTGATTTTTGAAAAGTTAACTTCAGTTCCACATACTTAAAACACAATTTAAACTATTTCGTTTAAAATAATTATTACTTTTTTTTAATAATATGGTAAGATACCTTAAAATATATAACCCGAAGGATTTTTAGATAATATACATATTTTTATTTTGTTGTTTTTCACAGTTGAAAAATTTTGGCATTATTTCAAAAACCATATAAAAAATTAAAATGAATTTTTTTCTTTTGAAAATCTTATATTTGACCTAAAATAAGCTTATTTTGTGAATATCAGATGTTTCTGTAGTGTAGTTAATTTTTGGGACTGAAAGGGTTAATAATGCTTTATATTTCATATTAGGTTGGTAGACATATATTTTCAGGCTTGTGTGTTCGGTCAGAGACCCGCTTATAAACCTTCGTCAAGTAAGACAGACAAAACACACACGCATACACACACACGTAGCAGATGCTGCCATCTATCGCCACCTTCGCTATTTAGACGTGCCCCTGAAGGTGAGGGAAATAGTTTCCAGGGTCCTGTACCCGTGGGAAACTGCGCAATGACCGCCTACAGGACTTCCGGAACCAACAGATTTAACGAGCACGGGACAACGAGCACGTTCTCGGGACAAACAAAAACATCCATGCCTTACCGGGATTCGAACCCGATCCCAGAATTTCCAAAGGCTAGCTCCCTAACCGTTGTGCTGCCGGGTCGCCTTCTTTGGTAGAAATCATGGGCAGTCAGTAAATCAAAAAGACCTAAGAAAAACCAGGGAAAAAAGTCGTCCGTTTTTTCAACAAGTAATTATTTTGCAACTGACAGAGACGAATGCAGGGGCATCGCGACACGGGGCATTTATCTCTCCGGACGCCCCTGCGTATGTTTGGGCTCATTTATTGCACTTTATTAGGGGGAAAAGAAGTGGCGGTGATTCGTAACGTATGGTTTAGCTTTGATTTGTACAGGGAATTGAATTGGTATTTCCTTTTTGTTTTTTTCTGTTAATGAAGAAAAAGGTAAGAGCCAGATTTACTTAGGTAAAACTTAGTATTTCATATAAGGTATTTTAAAGTATTGTACTGGGATAGAAGAAAAGAAATTTTGTTTTCTTTTTTAGTTTTTAAATATCATCACACTAGAGCTACACGATAACTGTTGACGACGGGCATCGAATTTTAGAACCACAATCAAATGACGAGCCGACACCTGAATAGGCACCCAACGCAGCCGTTAAGGGCGACATCGTACGCAGCGTTGGGACTTTGGAGGATATTTAACGTGCGCTTAGTCCCCACGGGGTATTATTCGTTGGACATTTTTGGCTGCACGGACCGTTTATACTGCGTTACTTGACTGTCGTTCTAAATTACGATGCCCGTCGATAATAGCCCTCGTGTAGCTCTAGTGCGACGATAATTCAAACCCACCTTATCAAATTCGTCTGTCTTCATGATAAAGCATAGACAGAGAGTAAATCAAAAAGACCTAAGAAAATCCAAGGCGGAGAAAAAAAAGTCGTCCGTTTTCTCACTAACTGATTATTTTGCCACTGACAGAGACGAATGCATGGGCGTCGCGACACGGGGCATTTATCTTCCCGAGACCGGACGCCCCTGCGTATGTTTGGGCTCATTTAATGCACTTTATTAGGGGAAAAGTAGTGGCGGTGATTCGTAACGTATGGTTAAGCTTTGATTTGTATAGGGAATTGAATTGGTATTTTCCGTTTTGTTTTCTCTGTAATGACAAAAAGTTTTAGCCAGTTTTATACTTTAATAATCCTTCATATTAGGTATTTTAAAGTATTGAACTGAGATCCAATAAACGAAATTTAGATTTGTGTTTTTAACAAATTTCGGAGAGGAAATGATTTTAAAAATGTGATTTTTAATCTTTGGTCTGTCTGTCGATCTGAAACCACTTAAGAGTATGCTAAAGGTAACCCAGGTTTAGTGGGCTGGGGAGTCCAGTCGGTTAGGCACTCGCCTAGCATGCGAAAGGTCCCGGGCATCACCAAAATAACCACTGACCTAATATAAACAGCCCGTGCAGCCAAAAATGCCCGACGAATAGTTCCCGCTGCGTACGATGTCGCCCTTAACGGTTGCGTTGGGTGCCTACTCAGGTGTCAGCTCGTCACTTGACTGCGGTTATAAAATACGACGCCCGTTGCCAATAGCCCTCATGTAGCCCTCTAGTGCGACGTAATTCAATCCAACTCGATCTCCCAAGTGAGAGGAACAGTTTTAACCACCCCAAGACCGAGTCAACCCAACCATTCTTGATTGGTTTTCCTGGGCAAAGCCTGTTTTCCCGCCTCCGTTGTTGCATTGAGTTCACTTCGCTTCGTTGGCTCTTAATTCCTTAAACGTGATCACACGATGTTTCGGAAGCGGGCCTGTTTTTAAAATGATAGATATCTGTTATTTTCAAAGAGTTGGTGTTTCTTCAACCTGCTCTTGGTAAACATGTACACTCTTGAAACAAACGAGCGATTTCAACTCAGTCTGAGTTAATTTTCACTCATTCCAGGGTCGAAAATGCACTTCCCCTGTAGGAGTGGATTTCACTCCTTTGTTTAGTTAAACCTACGATGAGATAACTGCAAAGGAGTGATTTTACCTCCGTCTGAGTTGATTTTAACTCATTTCCAGTGTCAAAAATGCACGTCTCCTATATGAGTGGATTTCACTCTTTTCTTTTAAGAGTGTACGTTAACAGCCAGGGCCCGACCAAAAACTTTTGGAGCTCCCACAAACAAACCAAGTCTATTAATGTGATTTTTAGTCAACTTTTTTTTTTTAATTTAAAAGAATTTACTAAATGAAAAAGTAGTATTGACATGCGGTCGATGTCCATCTGTTTGTCCGTACCCCCCTTCCAAAATCGGTTCTATCCATCCCATCTAAAAAAAATCTTTTTTTTATTGTTAGAAAGGTATAACCTTAGAGACACAACTTCTATACTTTTTGTCTGTCTGTACGATCGTTTTTTTTTTTGGAAGACATTTTTTTTTCTTTAAATATAATTTATTTTAAACGGTTTTTTTCTACTAAAAAAAGAGGTTTACGCTAACAAGTCTACCACATTTAATTTTCATGATATAAACATTAATTATGCGTTAAATTCTTCGTTTTGAACTGATGCATGCAATGACCCTCTAAAGTTACATACAAATTACAAGAAAAGAAGTTATTAAGAAACATTTTATAAATTAACCACACACAAAAAAGGATTTTTTTAAAATTTACTTACACTTGGACATTAAAAAAAAATGTATATTTACACCAGATGTTAGAGGTTCATGGCACAGATATATATTGAAATAGCATCTGTAAAAAAATTCAGGTAAATTAATGTAAAACTTTTTATGCTAGAACTGTTGGCGTAAACCCCTTTTTTTAGTTGAAAAACACTGTTTAAAATAAATCAATTATATTTAAATTAAAAAAATTGCCCAAAAAGCATTGTTCATTATATTTGAAATCACTATACCATATTTGGAAAATATTAAAGTAATAGTAAAAATTTTAGAAATTTAGGTATTCGCCTACCTTAATTTAGCAAACTAACAAGTAACAACAACCATACAGTACTTCTTTTACATCCCCAGTTAGTCCCTTCTTTTACATTTCCGTACATGCAAAGGGGTTCTCCCTAATGAATCCTCCTACTCTAGGATCCCTTTTGCCTCGGCCCCAAACACGAATCTTATCCCGGTTTCAAAGGGCTCTCGTGATCCCCTTTTGTAGCATAGAAAAGAGTTCAAATAGGGATTTTGTGAGGGATTTTTTTAAAGGGGGGAAAGTTCTTAAAGGGGGATTTTAATCATGAGCGACGAACCGTGGGTTGTTTTAATTGGGTTGTTTCAGATGACGTAAGTTTTGATTGTTGCGTTTACGTGGTTTCATTGGTTGATTCGGTTTCACTCTCAGTGAGCGGCAAAAACCGTTGATATTTAGTATTTACGATATTTTATTATTAGCGGATGTTTAATACCTAGTATTGTTTTTTATATTTATGTGAAAGTATTCTATTGATTACAGGACAATAAATTTCACAAAGCCCACCTGGCGGTTTAATGGTTAGGGAGCTACCCTTTAGAGCCTCTGGGTTCGGGTATGAGTCCCGCTAAGGCATGAATGTTTGTGTTTGTCGAGTATATGTGGAGTACGTGCTCGTTGATCTGTTGGGTACGAAAGTACTGTGGGCGGTCATTGCGCAGTTTCCCACGGCTACAGGTACCTTGAGACTATTTCCCTCCCCTTCAGGGACATGTGTAAATTGTGGTGGTGCGCGATAGATGGCAGCATATGTCACGTATATATATGTGTGTTGTGACTGTTTATTTGACAAAGGTTTATAAACGGGTCTCCGACCAAGCACACAAGTCTGAAAATATGTCTACCGACCAACCAACAACATTTCACAACGCTATAAATGAACAATAAGAAGGAAAAAAAGACGTAAAAAAAAAGAAATAGATAAGTTAGTAAAAAGTTTGCTCCCAAAAATTCATTTCAGTAAGGTAAGGTTTACATTGCCCAAAACAAATGTAATTCTAGAAAGCCGATGAATGAAATTAATACAGATGAAATTGTTGCCACCCAACGTGAAGCATTCACAATAAGCAAAAAAAAAATGTGGCATTCTTTATTCTCAGCACGTGATATTTTAATTTTGATATATTCAAATGCAACATAAATTAATTTCATAATGCAATTTATTCTCTCAGAAATATTTTTTTACACAGCTAACGGATCTGTTTTGAATTTAGAAAAAAAAAATCCTAAACGCAATTTTACTCACAATAAATGTCTTTTATGTCGGATATCTTCATTATTTAAGACATCAAACCAGTATGAAAAGTTCTATGAAGTCAATTAAGACACCATTATTGCCTGAAAAAGCATGAAAATGACCAATTTAAGACGTTTTCAGATTCAGGAGCGAAAAGTAATTTATTTTTAAGACGCGACAAGTGTCATTAACAATGGAAGCTACTTGCAAGTTAATTTAGGCCTAAAACATTAACTCACAATATGCAGAATCTGCTCAAATATTAAATTTTGCATTACAATAGATTCCATGTTTCTAAAAGTAGAACTATTTACTTTTATTTTAATCTGTCAATGTTATAAAAGATTGACCGAAATAATAGCTATTGTTTACTATTGCAACTTCTTTCCAACTACCAATTTACATTACACTCTTAAAATGAACTATAACGCAGTCAAGAAACGTTTTGCAGTCGAGAAACTCCAATCAAACGATTTTATAAAAATCGCATGTTTACAAACGATATTTAAAAAAAAAAGAAATCAATTTATGAATACATAAATAAAATACATACAACAACAAAACAATTTATTTTAAATCTACTGGAAACAATTCTAAATCGTTACAAAATCGAAGAAGTTATTAAACAACTCTACTCCTTTTCCTTTTGAAAAAAGAATAATTTTGTTCTTTCGTTTTCTATCTATGAAGTTGAATATAAAAAATAATAAAATAAAAGTAAAAAGTTGTTAATATGATGTTTCAAATTAGCTTAAAACAATTTCATAACACTTAACTCTTTGTTATGAGTTTCGGCAGGCGATAATTTGGAAGAAATGTGAAATAAACATGAAGCCATCGTTGTGTCGATTGACGAGATTTAATTTAAGAATTTCCTTGATATGAATTCGGACTTCAATATTCCATGATTTTAAACTTAAGCACTTTATGAAGAAATGCATGTTTTAAAAAAATGCTAGAAAGAGAAATTATTTTGTTGAAAAGAGGTTCGAATTACATTATTAAAATTGCTAAGGTAAGTATAATAAGTATTGTATAAGTAGTTTTGTGTCAAAGTCAAAATGAATTCTAAAAATGCTTTGTTTTATTCAATTAACTAATTAATAATGCATTGTAATTATTTAGTTAACTGCTGATAAAAAATAGTTAAAATAATTTCTAATCTGTTTGTCTTAATAGTTAAAAAAATTGGTGTTTAATATTGCATAACTTGTGTGCAAACAAGTTTACACCTTAGCCGTAAATCGGAAGGTACAATGTTGTTTGGAGAATCGGTTCATTTCCTCTGAGAGAGCGGTTCTTAGTGACAGTTATGTAAAATGTACAAACTCACTTACTAATGTTTAAACAATCATGCATAAAAATTAAAAAACTAATTTACAAAATTTCTATTATGCTTCGAGATTGTATCCTATTAATTTTCCCCGAGAAAAATATTTGGCTTCTCCATTGTATAGTTATATGAAGGTGAAAGTAGTTTTACAGGATCGGAAAAGCAATAATTCAATTTCTCAAGTCTAGTATTAAGTTTTCTCTCTAATTAGTAAATTAACAAAGTATCTTTTATAATCGATTTAATCTATTCTTAAATGGGAAATTTAATGAACGCTCAATAACGTAAATCTCGTTCAATTTTTGCAGATTTATGCTGAACATTTTAAGCAATGAGTTAATTTAGGTAATTAAAATGGTACGCATATTGATTAGAGTTTTTGTGAGTAAAATAATAAGGAAATTGAAGTTTAAAGTTGCTGGATATTAATGATATTAAATCCTTTTAAAAGTTTTCAAAGGAAAATGTCGATCAATTGTATTTCAAAACCCAAATTGTTGAGATCAATAACAGTTTCTTCTCGTCACTTGACCAGGGTTCTAAATAACGATGCGTTATTGGCTGTGTTAGAGCTCCTAATGAAGGCTAGAAATAGGCAGCCGGAAACGATTACACTACCACTACCAACAGTTTCTTAAAACTGGTACCTTTTTCGTAATGTTTATACAATATTAAAATACTGCTGACGATTGGAAACTATGTATTGTGCTTTTAGTTATAGTTTAAAGCTAAGTATCTTACGATTTACAAAACGTTTTGTTGATATTTTTTTTAAAAAAATTATAAAACGTTAAAAGAAATTGTTAAAAACTAATAACTTAAATATGCAATTTCATTTGTTGAACAGCTACTGAATATGTGATGCATTAGAAAATTATTTTTTTTAACAAATTATATTTAATAGTATAGATAATAATCGGTTATGTATGCAATGCAATTTTAATTTCAGATCTTTTTTTTAATATTATTGAAAATAACCATTCGTTAGAAGGATGGGTCATTAAAGATGTCTATATACATAAAAGGCGACTTCTGTTTGTCTGTCTGTTTGTATAGGACGCGAAATCTTAAGAACCACGCATCAGATCGTCACGAAATTTGGCACAAAAATTCATCTCATCCCCGGAACAAACATAGGCTAAGAATTTTTTTAATCGGACCATTCCTTCTATCGTTTTAGAACGTTTTTATGTGTCCCTTTAAAGAAAAAATACAACACTTTCGCTCAAATCCGATAGTTGTTTTCCCTTTCGTGATGCCATTGGGCAGAAAAATTTAAATAAAACTTTTTTGAAAACAATTGAAATTGAAAATGTTTTATTTGTTTAATATTTGTTCATTGCCTTCAGAAACTAAATTAATAATTTGAAAAACATAATTGATATGTTTCAAGTGACGTAGTCCTAACCAGTCTCTATTCTATTATTTTATTGTGTATATATGATTTAAATTAAGAATTTTGTAAAAGCATAGTGTCGCTTATACTGAACCATGTTGTTTTTTGAAGGCCATCGCACTATGCACTTTATTCGCCAAATACCAAATACCAAAATCGCCAAGTTTGCGCCAGAGCTGAATGGGTGTGTTCGTAGCTAGATATTTTCCTCGCCAAATTCGCAAAAAAGGGCCAAATGAGCTAATGTTTTTATTCGGGAAATTAAGATGACTTTATCGGTGAATTTTATAGCGTTTTTAAAATTTTGAATTTTAACTGGTGGGATTTTTACTTTATAACGAACGGTAACAGCAACATAAGCTTATTATTCTATAATGGATTAAATTATGAATTGAACTGACCTATATAAAAAATGCAAATCGTTTGCTGTTTGCTGGAGTAACTTATTTTTAATTCTTACTAGATTATTTTTTACTTAAATAAGTTTTCTTTTGAATTAGAGCTACTCATTACTATTTCCAAGTTGGGTAATTAAATGGAAAAATTACTGGGTAATCTTCATATCTTATGTAACTCGATTAAAAGAGAAAATTAAAATTGACTATTCAATTATTTTTCACCTCTACCCGTGCAACGTCGGGTATAACAGCTAGTTAAGGTAGGCGAATACCCCAAATTCTGAAATTTTTACTATTACTTTAATCTTTCCCAAATTTGGCATAGTGATTTAACGTATACTGAGCAATGCTTTTTAGGCAATTTTTTTATTTAAATATAATTGATTTATTTTAAACGGTGTTTTTCACCTTAAAAAAGGGGGTTGCGCCAACACTTCTAGTATAAAAAGTTTTACATTAACACTTTACCTACGGGCGTCGACTTACCCGTAGACTAAAAATCTTCTAGACCAGCAACTTAATCTAATGCCTAGCTCTTCTAACGTGTCGAAAGCAACTAAAACACTATTAAAGGTTGATTTGTTGATTGGCATAATTGTACTTTCAATTGTAGGGCTACTGTTTCTTCGGAATGTTCTGTGTTAAAAAAAAGTTACCCACTAGTGATTATTTCAACCGTTAGTCATCCTTTTACATCGGACCTTTTTGACTATGTGAACAAATAACATTTTGAGTTAATTGCATGACACAAAATTTGCATAAGGGTACGTCTTAATATTAAAAATGTTACGAACTTTAAAATTTTCAATAGCAACACCCAATTTTAATTACTTAGAAATGTGAAAAACCCTCGAAAACCCATAAATCTAAGTTTTTGTTACATTTGGATGAATATTTGACGAGTTATTCAATCGAATCACTTGTGGATCTTTGGGGGACCATGTCTAAAATGACAAGCGTAGTCAGTCTGTAGGTTTATTAATGGAGAAAAAGAAGCACAAGGTCAAATATCTTGAGGATGGGCCTACGAGGGATATAAAAGTCAATGAGTAGCTGTATATATTCAAAAATAAAGTCGAAAATAAGTTGTAGTAAAAAATAGATCCCTATCGTCACTTGATAAGGGTTCCAAATTACGAGATGTCATTGGCTCTGTTAAATCTCCTAAAGGTGACTGCAAATAGGCAGCCAGAAACCATTACATTAGTTCCCTTAGACACAAAGGGGGCGCGCTAGTTTCTATGTCAATTTCAATGTAGAAATTCTCCAATGAGAGTTTGAAACTTAGAGTGTTCTTAGTCTATGGGTCAGTCGACGCCCGTGGGTAAAGTGTTAATTTACCTGAAATTTTCTGCAGATGCTATTTCAATGTATATCTGTGCCATGAACCTCTAACATCCGGTGTAAATATATGTTTTTTTTTTTAAAAATGTCCAAGTGTAAGTAAATCGAAAAAAATCCTTTTTTTGTGGTTAATTTATAACAGTTTTCTTAATAACTTCTTTTCTTGTAATTTGTATGCAACTCTAGAGGGTCATTGCATGCATCAGTTCAAAACGAAGAATTTAACACATATGTTGCGATTCGGCGGTCCCGGGGAAAAACACCTGCACACCTTGCCCGGGCACGGGACATGACGTGATTGGGAACCAATCAGCGTTGATTACCTGGACTTAGCTTTGTCCGGGATTGCCCGGGGTGGCTTGCTTAGCCGAAGCATTTTTGTCATCAGAACGAAATAAAACTTTAGAAGGCAAGGACGTGAGTTCCTCTAAAAGCCTATTTTTGTAAAAAGATGTAAAATTTAATTTAGAATATATTTACGTTGTTGTTTTAAAAGTGATGTATTTATTTAGAGTTTAATTTTATTTGTTAAAGTATTAGTCATAAGGACTTTCATCTTCAAATGGATCACAAAATCTTGAAGAATACAGTCGAGAATCGACATCTGGCGCCCCCGGGGTGGGCATGGATTCGCCTACCTGTACACCGCTTCTGAGCGAAGGACTTATAGAGGTAAGCTAAGCTTGCCTACTCTTTAGAATAGAATATTAGGACTCAATTTCTATTGCGTGCTAGTGCTATTATATATTAGATAATAAGGAATTTATTGAGAAATAAATTTATTCGTGAGTTTTATTATTTTGCTATTTTAACATGGATCAGTTAAAAAGATTAAAAGCGGCCGAACGTACCGCTTTCACGAAGGCACTTAATGCCGTGAAGGAAATAATTGATAAAGAGGATAGCACTAGCGAAGATATTGAATTGAGTTATAGTTTATTTAAACAAAAACAAGAAAAATTAGAAAAAACACATCAGTTGTTTTTAGATAGTATAAAAGACGACACAGAATTTGACGTAGCGTTTAATGAAATCGAAGACTATAATGACAAGTCTGTAGAATTATCTGTGTTGGTAAAAAGGGCTTTGAATAAAGCTAAACCGGTTTCAGTACCCATAAATAATACTGAAATTATCCGTAATAATGCAATTAATTACGATGAGATTAAAAGACGTCCGCGTTTACCGGAGATCGAGTTGAAAAGATTTGGCGGTGATATAAAAGAGTATTTGTCATTCCGTAATCAATTCGAGAAGATTCATAACAGCGAACACTTAAGTAACGCTGAAAAGTTCCATTATTTGATACAATCTACCGAAGAAAATTCCGATCCTAGAGAGCTCATTGAATCATTTCCGGTAACAAACGAAAATTATTTATTGGCGTATCAGAGCTTGGAAGATCGTTATGGTCAAGACGATCTAATAATTGAAGTGTACGTCAGGGAAATAATTTCACTGGTGTTAAATAATGCGAACAGAAATAAATCGAAATTTTCTCTGAATACGTTGTATAATAAGCTATCGACGCAACTGCGCTCATTGAGTACACTAGGAGTTACGACCGATAAATGTGCCGTAATTTTATTTCCATTGGTTGAAAATTGTTTACCTTTGGATGTACTTAAAAACTGGGAAAGAGTGAGGGTAAATTTGAAAAAGGACCCAACAACGAAAAATAACGAAACACAATTGGACGCGTTACTGGCATTTTTGAAACAAGAAGTAGAGTCAGCCGAGCGAATAAAATTGTCAAGAACTGATTTTACTGTCCCGAAAAAAGATGTGTGTCAAGGTCGCGTGTCACATCCTCCCGCTCCTGAAAAGCCAATTTACAGCGCTACAGAACTGTTGGCAACTCAAAAAGCGGATGAAAGACTTTGTTGTATTTTCTGCCCTGATAAATTCAATCACGAAAGCCGTTTCTGTAGACGGGCTTTTTCAATTCCCTTAGTTGAGAAAACAGCCATAGTCAAAAAGAGTGGTTTGTGTTTCCAGTGCCTTGGTACCCATTTGGCAAGATTTTGTCGGTCCAAGGTAAATTGTGCTAAATGTTCCAAGCGACATCTAAAGTTCATGTGCCCCTCGTTAGACCAAAAGAAATCATTTGAGTCCAATGAAGCTGTCGACGACAAGGTCGTGAACTCAGAGTCCTCAGACGTTTTACACTCTTTTCCGCAAACCAAATGTAATGTATTTCTCCAGACTCTGGTGGTGAGATTGATAAATAACAAGAGAGAAAAGAATGTTCGCGTTCTTTGTGATTCGGGTAGCCAAAAAAGCTATATTTTGAAGTCCACAGCCGAAGAGTTGGGATATAAATCACAGGGCGAACATGTCATTACTCATTCACTATTTGGGGGAACCAAAACTGATGAGTGTAGACACCAGAGCTATAAGATTTACTTAGGCAACCTCAAAGGGGGATATTTGTGTAATCTGGACGCCTTGGACCAAGGACTGATTTGTAATGAGATCCCAAGTATTTGTGAAGGCCCATGGATAGAGGAACTACGGAAAAAGAAAATCGACATCTCTGATATTGGAAGACAAAACATTCCTATAGAAGTTCTGCTCGGTTCAGACGTACTTGGAAAGCTCTACACTGGACGAAAAGAACAACTTCCTTCCAGACTCGTAGCCTTTGAAACCAAATTGGGTTGGTCCTTGTCTGGGAAGATCCCTACTGAGCTTCGGTCAGAGAACGTCAACATGTCCGTGATATCCATGCTGAGTCAAGGAAACACACCTATTCCGAATTTATGGGACCTGGAACTAATCGGAATCAGAGACCCTATTGAACAACGAAGTAAGGAAGAGACAAAACAAGCGGTACTTTTACATTTTCAAGAAACAGTACATGTTAGAGAAGATGGAAGATACGAAGTAAGCATGCCGTGGAAATTTGACCATGCTCCTCTTCCAGATAACTATGAAATGGCCAAGAAAAGATTGGACTCTACATGTAAGAAGCTTGAAAAAGGCGACTTGCTGAAACAATATCACCAAGTACTTGAAGATTGGAAGAAGGAAGGAATTGTAGAAGATGTACCAGATGCAGAATTGACAAATCCTGGACATTACCTTCCTCACTTACCCGTTGTAAAAGAACAGAGTACTACTCCACTTCGTATATGCTTCGATGCTTCAGCCAAGACCCTGAACGCACCTTCACTGAACGACTGCCTCGAGATAGGAGTAAATCTCATAGAAAAGATCCCTTCTATTCTGGCACGTTTTCGTCTGTACAAAATAGGAGTCGTTTCGGACATTAGGAAAGCATTTCTACAGATTTCTTTGCAACCCAAGGAGAGAGACTTTTTACGGTTCCTCTGGTATGACGAAGAAAGAAAACTGAGGGTACTACGACATGCAAGAGTAGTATTTGGAGTTTGCAGTAGTCCTTTTCTCTTAGGTGCTGTAATCGACCACCATTTGAATAAAGAAGCACTTGCGGCTCAAGACAACTCTTTTACGAAGAGTGCTATTGAAAAATTGAAGGACAGCTTTTATGTCGACAATTGCGTCACGAGCATCAACCGTGAATCCAACCTCGAACCTTTTATAAAAGAAGCTACTGAAATAATGAAGAGAGGAAAATTCGACTTGAGAGGTTGGGAAAATACATCCTTGGATAACAGTAAAGCTATGGATCCCATTAAACTCAATGTCTTAGGTTTAGTGTGGAACAAGCAAACAGACACTCTGGAGCTAAGTTCGGAAGGATTGCATTTCGACGAAGATCAAAAGGTGACAAAGAGGAAAATTCTTTCTCTCCTCAACAAGATCTACGATCCGGTCGGATATGCAACTCCGGTACTGTTGCAGCCGAAGATGTTGTTACAGTCTGTCTGGAAAGAGAAGATTCCATGGGATGCCGAGGTGAAAGAAGACATCCAAAAGAAATTTCTAAAATGGTCCAAGGAACTGACGTACCTCGTGAACATCAGAATTCCTCGTTGGATTGGTGCCACAAGTGATACCACAATTAGCCTACACACTTTCTGTGACGCTAGTCAGATAGTACGTACGCCGCTGTAGTGTTCGCAAGATGTGAATCCAGTGACGGAGTAGCAGTGCAGTTACTTCAAGCTAAGAGCAGAATCTCTCCTTTGAAGAATGTCACAATCCCGAGAATGGAACTGCTTTCCGCCACAATTGCAGCTAGGTTGTTTGACTCAGTTAAAAACAGCCTAAAGTTGAACAAAGTACAAAGTTTCTTTTGGACAGATTCGTCTACAGTTCTGACATGGATAAGAAGACAAGAACAATGGTCAGTCTTCGTGAACAACAGAATAACCGAAATAAGAAAATTGACCTCATCTGAAGATTGGTTTCACATCCCGGGTGATCAAAATCCTGCCGATTTACCATCTAGAGGGTGCGGAGCCAAGAGGTTGGCGGAAACAAGATTTTGGGAAGGTCCGGACTGGTTGAAGTTACCACAAGAATATTGGCCCAAGTCATCCGTCAACCCAGATGAAGGTGCAGTCGAGTCAGAAAAAAGACGAACCGTTGTGTCAGCAAACAACACGGAAATCGAATCAGTAATAGGACTATTACTAAAAAGAATATCAAGCCTAACGAAAATAATCAGAGTCATCGCTTGGATCATGCGTTTCCGACCAACAGCCAGGAGACGTGGTCCAAAGTTGAGGTCCAGAAGCATTCCAAACTTGACACCTGAAGAATACACAAGAGCACGAAACATACTTTTTCGATGTGTGCAGAACGAGTCCTTTAAAGATGAAGCTGAGAAGAAATCTCTGAGAAATTTGAACGCTTACAGCGATGAAGACGGAATTTTGAGGATGAAGACCAGACTTACAGATGAAGATGAAACCAAAGAATTTCTCTCACCGGTTATCCTTCCGTCCCAACATTTGGCAGTCAAGAGACTGATTGAGCAGCAACATCTTCTGCACAAACATGCGGGAACTCTCACATTGCTAACAGTTTTACGCAATGAATTCTGGATAGTGAAAGGACGCAGGACTGTCAAGAGCGTTGTAGAAAATTGTAAATTTTGCAGGAGGTACCAAGCCCAGTCTCTCAGGGTACCGTTTCCTCCACTCCCAAAAGATCGTACCAGTTTGTCTCATGTTTTCCAAGTGACTGGTGTAGATCTGGCCGGCCCTCTCATTGGTAGAACTGGAGAAAAGCACTGGATAGTGATCTTTACATGTGCTTTATACCGAGCGGTGCACCTCGAACTCATTCCATCTCTGAGTACACCTGCATTCATTCTTGCCCTACGAAGATTTATAGCCCGTAGAGGTCGGATTTCGGTCATGTACTCAGACAATGGTACGAATTTCGTCGGACTACACACAGCTTTGCGAAAATTGAACTGGTCCAAGATACAGAAAGAATTCGAAGTACAACAGATCAAGTGGAAATTCAATCCGCCTTCAGCCCCATGGTGGGGAGGGTTCTGGGAAAGGCTCATACGCATCTTGAAAGATCTGCTGCGAAAGAACTTGGGACGAGCCTCCTTGGATCTGGATGAAATCTCCACTCTGGTTGTCGAATGTGAATCCATCATGAACAGCCGTCCATTGACCTACGTTTCTGAAGAGCCAGAAATAAGAACTCTAACACCAGGAATGTTTCTGCAGAGTCTTCCTGGAAATGAAGTACCAGAACTCGACAGTGTCGACAAAGAGAGCATCGTGAAGAGATGGCGTTACATACAGAGACTGAGAGAGAACTTGAAACAACGCTTCAAAAAAGAATATTTGGGGTTCCTCAGATCTTCACACGGTGGTCGCACTGATACCATCCAAGTTGGAGACGTCGTTCTCGTTGGAAGCGATGACAAGAAGCGATTGGTCTGGCCACTTGCAGTGGTGAAGGAACTGTATCCAGGCCGAGACAACATCAGGCGACTTGTCAAAGTAAAGACGTCGAAAGGGACACTCTTGAGACCCATCCAGCGACTCTACCCGTTAGAAATTCGGGGAGAGGATAGACATACTGTGCATAATATGTTAAATTGTCTTAATTTGTGATTTTTAATGTTGTTTTTTGAGTTTTTCAGTTTCCCTTTCCAAAACTCAAGGTGGGGAGGATGTTGCGATTCGGCGGTCCCGGGGAAAAACACCTGCACACCTTGCCCGGGCACGGGACATGACGTGATTGGGAACCAATCAGCGTTGATTACCTGGACTTAGCTTTGTCCGGGATTGCCCGGGGTGGCTTGCTTAGCCGAAGCATTTTTGTCATCAGAACGAAATAAAACTTTAGAAGGCAAGGACGTGAGTTCCTCTAAAAGCCTATTTTTGTAAAAAGATGTAAAATTTAATTTAGAATATATTTACGTTGTTGTTTTAAAAGTGATGTATTTATTTAGAGTTTAATTTTATTTGTTAAAGTATTAGTCATAAGGACTTTCATCTTCAAATGGATCACAAAATCTTGAAGAATACAGTCGAGAATCGACAACATAATTAATGTTTATAGGATGAAAATTCAATGTGGTATACTTGTTAGTGTAAACCTCCTTTTTTAGTAGAAAAACACCGTTCAAAATAAATAAATTATATTTAAATTTTAAAAAATGCCTAAATAGTATTATTCCTTATATTTGAAATCAGTATGCCAAATTTGGAAAAGATTAAAGCAATAGTAAAAATTATAGAATTTTGGGGAATTTTGGGTATTCGCCTACCTTAATGTTCGTGATACATTTTTAATTATTTCCCTAAAGAAATATTATTTAACTAAAAGTAACCTAGTATTGCTTTACTGTGTAGTGTCATTGTAGTTACTTCTAATTTATTAAGAAATTTGCATATATGTTTGTAATAAATAAGATTAAATACTATTTTTATTTAAGAGCTATTTATTTAGTTAGTTTGACGTATCAATTTCAGTGGAGGGCGGGTACATTGTTGGACAACCCGTCCACTTGGACGGATGAAATGTCTGAGTTTTTTTCAAGCCCTGCTATCTTTGGAGCTATCCAATTTTCCCCTCGCTTTCCCATTTTTACGTTTATCATCTCAACGTGAGTTTAAACAACTCAAATGTATTCTTTACAATATCTCTGGGCTAAATAAACTCAACTATTTTTGGGGTCTCTTTTCAATTGGTTGTAGTATTAAATACAAATTCCAATCTCTCTGCATCCAACTGGTATTTAAATATTTTATAGTAAAAACTATTTTAATGTTCTCAGCTAATCATTTCAATAACTTTTTATGAAAAGAAAATAGATAATAATTTTCAAAATTTTAACCTCCCTCAAAAGTCCGGCAATTGTTACATTTGCAAAAGAAATTCGGAAAATGGTAAAAAATTCGGTATTTCCGGGTTAAATCCGGGGAGTTAGTGCGTCCGAATTAGTATGCCTGTACAAAAAGAACTGAGAACTGAAGAGTAAACGGGAAGAACCGATTGATTTCTTTAGAGTCCTTCCGTAATGTCTCTGCTTGGCGGACATTGGCGACCAGAAACCGGTTTTTCTTCTTCATTTGCGGTACAAACGTGACTCGTTATACTCAACTCTGGCTTGAATTAGGGTTGCCGCGAAAGATAAACAAAGCGAGTTACTGGCTTCTTTACACCAGTTTAGGCGATTTCTCGCTATCATCCCCAAAGAGGCTATTAAGCAAAGCCTTGTACGAAATCAATCGGTTCTTCCCGTGTACTCTTCAACTGCCAGTTTCACATTGGATACACCGTACTACTCACTGTCAAACCTCGTTGTCACGAACTGGCTTAAGGGGTCATGGGAGTCTTAAAAATGTGCAAAGAAGGTACTACAAAGTATATTTTGATCTTTCATGTCATTTTTCAACTACTAAATATATAAGTATAATTTTTTTACATGCCATTCTATAAGATTTATTTAATATAAAACAAATTTTAAAATTTATGAAACTTTAGCCATAGCTAAAATAAATGATATTGAACATAAAGCTATTTGAACACATTGTGATTAGGCTTGCGCGGCAAATGTTGAGACCAAAATTGAAAAAATGACCAAGAAAATGACTTTATATTGTACAAATATGTACAAACAAAGACTTATACCTAAATTCTCAACTCAATTTTAATTAGAAATTATTTTTTAAAAAAATTTTAAATCAACATTTTAAAATTTTTATTAATCTTTTTTAGAAAAATGTTCTTAAAATAATTTCTAATTAAAATTGGGCTGAGAATTTAGGTATAAGTCTTTGTTTGTACATATTTGTACAATATAAAGTCATTTTCTTGGTCATTTTTTCAATTTTGACCTCAAAATTTGCCGCGCAAGCATAATCCCAACGTGTTAAAATAGCTTTATGTTTAATATCATTTATTTTAGTTTTGTCTAAAGTTTCATAAATTTTAAAATTTGTTTTATAATAAATAAATCCCTTGTAGAATTACATATAAAAAATTATACTTGTCTATTGAGTAGTTAAAAAAAGTAGTTTACATGAAAGATCAAACAGTTTACATGAAAGCATTTCCCAAGCCTATGAAACTGGTTGTTTATTGCTTTCAATTACCTAATATGAAATATAAGTTAGTAGTATTGCGAGGAGGTCGAAAATCATTAATGGAGATTTTGTGTTTTCTACATGTTTTGGAGGGTGCTGATTCTGAAAAGGGGGGGTTAGCGCATTGGTGTGCCTGTCTTAAACTACTCTATAGATCGAACAAAAAGAGCTACGAGGTTTAAATTTGGTACACAAGTTTCTAGTACTTGTTCGAAGTCATGATAAGGTTTTCGCGAAAATCATGCAGGTGCAAAGGGTAAATGCAAAAGAACTTATTTAGTTTTAAGGATGTCATGTAATGTTGCACACCTCTAGTTTTAAGAGGATAACATTTCATAAGTAAATAGTAGTGTGAATAGTTCGTATAATTTCAAATTTAATTAGGAGTATATGTATGTTGGAGCAATCCGAAGTTAACCCTTTCAGCCCCAGTGATGTCATTTGGCATCATCATGTTGCTGATCATAATTAAAAAAAAAAAAATAATCGACTCAATTCTATTGGGAGTAATGAAAAATATTTTCTAATGGAAAAAAGTTTGAAAAATCGAATGTTGTGCTTTTTGATATCATAAATGGCTATAGACGATCAGAAAAAAAAATTCTAAAATGATGATGCCAAATTGTCATTGGGACTGAAAGGGTTGAAAGCGCTTTGCGGAAGAAGTGATATTTTTTAGAAAAATTTAGATTTTTGTTAACTATGCGAATAGAAACTAAAAATATTTCTGTTGTCACATATAATTTTAAAATAATAACAGATGCATTTTTATATGTAATAACTATAACTCAAAAAAGACACCATTTTTTTGGTTTTTTTTTATTTGAAACTATTGAGGTGGAGCGAGGGTTACAATCTATTGAGGTGAACAACTATGGAACTTTTTTTTATAAAATCAGACGAATCACAAGAACGAAACAGGGACGAAACACATGACGAAGACACAATCTATATACATTATGTACACAACAGGCACTTTTGCCCTGTCGGTCGCCCCCTTCTTAGGCGATCTCCAGTCGGCCAGACTAAAAAAGAAAATTTCATGTTACAAATATTAATATTATAAATGCATATTTGTTAATAAATATTTCACTGGAAAGATCCAATTATTTGTCATAAAATCCTGTTTTAAAATAAAATCTTTAACTATACTAATATTACATATATATTCCGGCTTGTATGCTTGATCAGAGACCCGCTTATGAAGCCTTCGTCAAGTAAGACAGACACAGAAGGATTTGGTTTTGGTTTGAATTATCGTCGCACTGGAGCTACGCGAGGGCTATTGGCGACGGGCGTCGTATTTTAGAACCACAGTCAGACGGACACAGAAGGAATTTTTACTGCCACAGAGAAAGGATGATAGGCCCAGTGGCCTAGTGGTAGTGCTTCGCATTGCCACGCCACAGGTCCGCTGATCGAGTCCCGGACTGGGCGAGGTTAACCCAGCCTTTTATCTCTTGAGTGGGTCCATAAAATGGGTACCAAGCATGCTTGGAAACTAAACACTGGGGGTTTCGCGTGAGGCTGACCACCTTACCGGGATGTATGCCTATCACCCCAGAGCCCTAGGTCAAGAAAGCAGAAATGGGCACGGCAGGCCTTGGCCCTGCAATGGGCTGTTGCGCCGGGGAGTTTAGTTTAGTTTTTAGAGAAAGGAATATACACGGACAAAGGTGGTAATCGAACCCGCACCCGTTACAGCACGCAGACTGCTAGCGTAATGGTCCAAACTACTCGGCCAAATGTTTAATACTCTGAGGGATAAGGAAATTGGATGTAGTGTAAACTAGTTTTCTTTGCAAAACTATTGTTTGCAGTGCTGTTTTAAATTTTTTAACTGAATATATATATTTTTTAAATTTTATAAAACTTTATTTCGGTTTCAGAGGATAATAAAAGGCGAAAAAGGAAGAAAACCTGACATTTTTTCAGGTGACGGGTTTATACGTATGTGGTTCTCGGAGGGTATACAATTAGTAAAAGTAAAACTAATGATTTTTTTAAAGGTTTAAAATTAAAAAAATTATTGTTCTCTTTTTTAATGGATAATGTATGATTTGTAGCTTTCATTATGTATATTCTGTCCTATTCCCACAATGACCTATAGTTCTATAGTAACTTTTAACAAAATGTTTGGGGAAAATGCATAATATTTAATATCATTGCTACTTCAGAAAAATAGTCAATTTTTGAACTAACTTTCTTTAGACCGTCACTCTGGAGGTACGGGCCATGTAGTGCGACTCCGGCATTCTGCACAGCTTAGTGTCGCAGACCCATCTGTCAATGTCCACTTGTTGCCACAGGGAAGCTACAAAGGCTTCGCGGCGAATTTTTGCTGCTTTTTGTCGGCGAACTTCGGGGGGCCACCTAGGGAAGAAAATTTTTAGTTAGACACGTCCGGTTACATTTTCGTATTAAAACCCCCTCTATCGTTAGACATGGCTTCATCCACAGTTTATGCACCATTCTTTCCTACAATAACCTTAATTTTTTTATGTCCTTATAATGGGACTGCAATATTGGCAGTCAAGCCTTTGCAGACTCGGCATATTCCCCAGAACTGAGAGCCATTCTTTTGAGGCACCATCTAGGTGACACTCGCTACCAAATTTGACGCCCAGATTACAATGAATCTGAGCTCTGTGTGGATGTTAAAGTATACCGAGATTTAATTTTGCCGAGAGAATCCGAGCCAAATGGACCCTCCAGGGATCCTTTACATGCCACATAATCATATGACATGCGCTCCCAGAAAATCCGACGACTCAGCCGGGGCTCGAACCCGCAATCTTGTGCTTATGAGGCGGATGCGTTAGACCTCTCAGCCACTGAGCCGCTACCCTAAATTGTAAAATTTTATAAAAAAATACATTTGTATTCATAATTTACTTTTTTCATTTGGAAACGATTTTAAAATCAATTCTTCAAAAAATAATTCAAGGAACATTTATGTACTTGGACGTAATCTAACAAGACATAAGCCCGACAGGGCTAATTTCGATAGACATTATCCCTCGAGGTTCAAAAATCTCGGCAAATCAAAAAATTAATGACGTTATGGCTAATTAAGAGCATTTTAACTATTAATTTTTGGTTGTCAGGATTTTGGCTGTCGAGATTATGTCCCAGACCCTAACTAACCATCATATTTTGTTCTGGGTCATCGTCGAACAAGTTTTTCTCTTAATCTCAAATAACAATTACAAAATCAAAATGTTATCTTGATTTTAAATAGTTTGAAGCCAGTTTCGTCTATTTGCAAGAATAGTGTAGCGTTGTTTGTGGTTGATGTTGTATGGTATGACACACATGGAGAAAGAGATTAAGTATAATTAGAAGTAAAATCCATATCACGAATTCATGCATATGACAATCACATTTGAAATTAGTTGAATACATGTTTTTTTTATTTAATAATGTTTTATTTAGGATGTATTGCATTACTCTACCACTATCTTATGTGTTTAATCATATCTATCCAAACTTTATTTGTCACACTCACATTTTGACACTCGCGATCAAAACTAAACTGCAACTGATTCTGCATAAAGCTTATTGAATGTAAATTGTTTTTGATATCCTAAAACTTTATTATTTGGTCTCTAGTTTTAGCTGATATAAACTCTAAAAGTATATTTGTTAGAAGCGTTTACTTATTAAAATTAGCATTGAAGGCATATATTTCATTTATAATAACAAGAAAAAGAAAAATACTTACAAGTGCTTATAGCACCAGGCGAAGCATCCAAAGCAGCCCATTGTTTATTTGTGTGGTGCTTTTTTTTCAAATCGCCTAAAATTCGTGTGCAGGAGTTAGCTGTCCTGGTTTTTAGTGCAGCGAATTCTGGTACAGATAGCGGTTAAGTTTTTCCGCTTGTTGGAAGGATTGCTTTGGATTTGATTAGTCCAAGCAATTTGAAATCAACGATGTTTTCTTTTTTACAATAAAATCGCAAAGAAAATAATATTTGTTACCTTCTGAATCGGCTATCAAATGCTCAAATGGGACGAGAAAAAGGTTTGTTGTGATTCATTCGATCTGCAACAATGATTTTTCAATTTTACTCGATCCCATAATTCATTGTTGGTATTTGAAAACTACTATTAATTTTTTTTTACATTGTGAGAAAAGTCCATTGTTATGTGGTTGCTAAAATAATAAAATTTTCCATTCTGTTGATCCAGTGCTATATACTATGGTTTTTATTGAGGAACAGGCCTTATAAATTAGTTATATAGCGAAATAGTTGATGAGAAAAAATATTTGGTTCATCATGAAGCTGTTTTTTTTTGCTGTAATCTATAAAAAACTAAATTTTATATTTGTTTTAAAAAATAATTTTAAAGATTTTTTAAGTTTAGATATTTCAATTTTTAAAGTATTTTGTTTTTGAGGAATTCTTCATACTTTTCACGTAATAAGCTACCGATGCATTGTGTTAAATAAATAATAGTCACTCTAAGGTGTCGATTGTCCATTGCTTCCTAAAAAAATATATAGGAAATCCTTTCTCTGTTTTGTGCATGCTTTTGATAAGAAGATAAAATTAACTCTTGTAATCTAACTTGTATAAAGTACTACACTCTTAAAACAAACACTCCCAATTTACCTCAGTCTGAGTGGATTTCACTCCTCCAGACTAAAAAATGCACTTCTCCTTTTGGAGAGGATCCTTTGTGTGTTAAACCTCCGACAGGATCACTCCAAACGAGCGATTTTAACTCGGTATGAGAAAATATGCATGCCTTTAGGGTGTCGAAAATGCACTTCTCCAACTGGAGTTGATTTCACTCTTTTGTTTTAAGAGTGTAATTCATACAATTTTCTACTTTATATAAAGTACGCATTCAATTTTGGAGACGTTGACTACAGATTATTATTGTGACATGATGCTGCACAGATCAATATAAACAAAAGACATAAATAATTACCCTTTACTAAGTCTCATTTACTGAAACTGTGGTCAACGTTTTATAATTAGTTCGAAGAATGAATTTTTAATTATTTTCCTATCCAATATGTTTTTTTTTATTTCGTTACTCTAAATTTTATTGTTCTAAACTTCCGTTTACGGTTCTTAAGTGTAAATTATAGCATCATTTAACTATTTAAACTGAATTTATGGCTAGTAATGGTAATAATATAAAGTTCTTTATTGCACTCTGTTTTCTTTACTCTTTTATTTCAAGTTAATTAGAATCATTTTTTTTTCTTTCAACTATAGTTATTGTCAAAACTTCAGCTTTGTCAGAGTCTTACAACGCTTTACGGTGCATAATCTGTAATCGCATTACCTCATTTGAGTGACCTTTATTACAGTAGTTTCTATATACCGTTGACTTCCTTAAAAATTTGAAGTATAGTTTTCATTAATCATTACGTTCCTTTAATATTAATATGTTCCATCTAAGGTTGCATGCATTCAATATTAGTTATTTAATTACTTACTTGGAAAATACAAATAAAACTCCTCTAGATGTAAAGGGCTGGGGAGCCCAGTCTGTTAGGCACTCGCCTAGCATGCGAAAGGTCCCAGGTTCGGGTCCGAGCATCGCCAAAATAACTGCAGACCTATAAACGGACCGTGCAGCCAAAAATGACCGACGAATAATACCCCGTGTAAAGGAGTGCACGTTAAATATCCTTCCAAGTCCTAACGCTGCGTACGATGTCGCCCTTAACGGTTGCGTTGGGTACCTATTCAGGTGCCTATTCAGGTGAAGGCACGGTAGAATAGTTAAATATATAGCTCTAGTGTGACATTCCAACGAAATCAAAGTGTTCTTATGGAATAAAGTTTATCTTTTGGATATAACACTCAATTGGTAGCTCATGAATAATGTACTCCAATCTGTTATAATATGCATATTTATATAAGTTTAAACTTTTGAATTGAATTTCCCATCAAAGGCCATTTCTTTGCTGATTTTATTAACAATAAAGTAAATTGCAGTTTCAATTTTGCATTGATTTGGCCTTAAAAAATGAAATGATTTTGCTAGTTATTGCATAGATGATTCAATTTTGCTCCTCCTGATATTTTTGACAGTTCTTAATTTATATCTTTCAAATAAGTTTTTTTTTAATTTTGACTTCTTGTAACATGCACTGCAATATTTATTTTCGTTTATAAAAACGTATTGATTGCAATTAGGCGGTACGCAGAATGTGACCAAATTAAAAGCACATTTTGTACCACCCTGAGCTTTAAATATGTAAAAATTTAATTAATTTTAAAGACCCCTAGGCTTTATAGCTTTTTGTTCTTCAATACTGTCAGTATCATCGGAAAAGCATACCTTTCCTCGGCAGCTCTTGTATAATGTTCCTGAATCACAGTTTTGTATGCCTCGTTCTTCTTCTTAGTAAAGTCACTACACTCTTCATCAAACCAAAGGTTATTTTTACTTCCCAGAGCCTGCGACGCAATCTACACTGTGGATGGAGCTACGTCTCACTGTTAAAAATAATAGTTCAAGGTTGAACCAAATTACGGTTCAAAGTTGCTGCAACCATGTTTTGGTAGACTGTTGAACCATAAAACGGTATTTTCAAATTACGTATGGTGAGAGGTTGAACCATGTACGGGATTTTCCAAACGCGTAACTATAGTAAAAGGTTGAACCATACAAAAGGTTCTCCCAAGTGAGGATTTTTTCTACTATTTCCAGAACAGAGATCAGATTTATAGGATAATTGGTAGTAGATGGTATTCGAACCCCCGCACTCCAGAGAAGGTTAAATCTCTAGGCTGATGCCATAACCACTCGGCCATGGACGGACAACAATTCTTAAGCTGAAGCAATACTACTAATGTTGCCTGCGTTTGAGTAAACAATTAAATTATCGGTTGTAGTTAGTAGAAGTTGAACCAATTTTTCGTGAAAGCAGGTCTATTCCCAGAATGTGATATTTGGTTGAACCATTTTATGGTGTATCTACAAGAAGTTTTTGATTTTTCACCAATATTTGGTTCAACGTTGAACTGAAATTTTTAACAGTGCTGTCTCTCACCACTATCGTACCTTTTGGTTCTTTTCATTTATCATTCACAATCTTCTGACTTCGTATTCTTCAGATATTCAATGTCAATGTTCTTATTGACATTATTTCTCTTTTTATGATAACCTCAATTAATTTTGTGGCTCAACTTTGAGGCCACCAGAAAGTGGTCATAGTCTTCGTGTGCACCTCGAAGGGTCCGAATGTCCGTTAGGATGCTTTTATGCCTTAAGCCTCGGTTTCTTCGGAATCCGTCAACAGTTTTAAGCGGTCGGACTTAAGGGGTCACAGGAGTCTTAAAAATGTGCAAAGAAGGTACTACAAAACATAGTTTGATCTTTCGTGTCATTTTTTAAACTACTCAATGTATAAGTATAATTTTTGTATATGTAATTCTACAAGATTTATTTATTATAAAATAAGTTTTAAAATTTATGAAACTTTAGCCAAAACTAAAATAAATGATATTAAACATGAAGCTATTTGAACACATTGTGATTAAGCTTGCGCGGCAAATTTTGAGGTCAAAATTGAAAAAATGACCAAGAAAAGGACTTTATATTGTACAAATATGTACAAACAAAGACTTATACCTAAATTCTCAGCTCAATTTTAATTGGAAATTATTTTAAGAACTTTTTTCAAAAAAAATTATTAAAAATTTTAAAGTTTTGATTTTAATTTTAAAAAAAAATAATTTCCAATTAAAATTGAGCTGAGAATTTAGGTATAAGTCTTTGTTTGTACATATTTGTACAATATAAAGTCCTTTTCTTGGTCATTTTTTCAATTTTGACCTCAAAATTTGCCGCGCAAGCTTAATCACAATGTGTTCAAATAGCTTCATGTTTAATATCATTTATTTTAGTTTTGGCTAAAGTTTCATAAATTTTAAAACTTATTTTATAATAAATAAATCTTGTAGAATTACATATACAAAAATTATACTTATACATTGAGTAGTTTAAAAAATGACACGAAAGATCAAACTATGTTTTGTAGTACCTTCTTTGCACATTTTTAAGACTCCTGTGACCCCTTAAGTCCGACCGCTTAAAACTGTTGACGTACTCCGAGGAAACCGAGGCTTTAGATCAATGAGAATGTGATCTATTTGATTTTGGGTCTGTCCATCTGGAGATCTCCAGGTAACCTTATGCCTCTTTTTGCGCTTAAAAGTTGTACTGCCTATTACCATGTTTGTAGAAGATGGCAAAGTTGAGAAGTCTCAAACCATGTGCCCTTGTCACTTATTTCCCATGAACCTACTCATGGTAATGTCGTGTCCTATCCTTGCACTAAAGTCGCCCATGATCAGCTTCACGTCATTTCAGCTGCATTCACTATGTGAGTCTTCAAGTTCATAAAATTCATCTTTAACCTCATCTCTCTTGTCCTCTGTAGGTGCATGGGCATGGGCACAGATAATTGAGATATTGTGTGTTTTCCCCCTGATGCGTAGTCTACAAATTCTCTCATTTATACTGGTGTTTAAAACTCAATCATTTTGTTTCTGATAAGTTTACTGGCTATTAAACCAGTTCCAAAGTAGTGTATTCTTTCATGACAGCTAATAGACACTGCGATTTCGATTGTCCATTACTCCATTCCCAGTCCATCGCAATTCTTGGACAGAGAAGCGAGAAATCGCATGATAAAGAGGGGCATTTTTTTTAAATCTAAAATTGATTGAAATTATATTAAATCAATACAGTAATAGCTTAGGATTTAGTCTTTAAAGCTGAAAATTTTAAATGTGCTGTAAAAAAATAGGGTACTAAACTTTTTTTAGATAGTCAGGACTTGTAAATTCCGATTTTTGAACTTATTTCTCTGTATAATATAAAATTGTAATTGTCGGACGCTTGAAAGCCGCGTGACTTCAGCGGCTTCAGCCAATCAGAAACGCTGAAAGTGTGGCGGTGAGCTTGTTTTGTGCCGGGGCTGCTTCAGGTTGCGTCCCGTGGCTCTGGTAAAGATCGTTGCTTAGCGCTAGAGCTACGTAATGCCCTGGAGCAGTCCCACGGAAACTAGCTTATTTTCAACTGTTGGCATCGGTCTTGAGTTTCCGGCCACGCATCGTAGAAAAAGCCGATAAGCCGATACATCTTCCCTTTTTCATCTTGCGCACTCTCCCCGCTGGTCGGGACCTTTTAATTAAAATATCTTAGTCTTGCAAGTTTGTTTGCGGAGCAAACAAAGAGGAATTGCGTAGCAATTCTCGGGGGTTGGCCAGCGGTAGCGAGCAGGAGGCTTTGGCCCCTAGTATCATATAAAAAATCTGTAAAAATATTCAATACTGCAGGAGAAATGTAGCTTAGAAAACAGTTTTCCATTAGATTAACACCGATTCACTTTGATTTGGAGCCCCGCAGTCGATCGATCTCATTTCCCCTCAACACTGACACCGTGAACATCTATCGCAGCACGAACAATACCGGAATGGGTAACGGGCCTAAACTCCGTGCCAACCTAACTTTGGTAAAAACAAATAGAAAAAAGGCAGGGGGAAAAGCGCGGTTGGTCCATTAGTTGGAAACTCTTGTAAGGTAATATTTAAATACGAAATGATCTTAATACAATTTAACCAAAATATATTTTTCATTCTGATAAAATTGCCAAATTTTCTCAAATAATATTCAAAACTGCTGGACCTTAAACGAAATTAATGTTTTAAACATGTTTTCTGGATGGATTCACAAATAATTTACGGAACTCTTTACATGCGCGGAAGGATCTTCTCCATAGCATATTTCTATTTATCCAACTTAGGTTGGCAAGGAGTGTAGCCAATACCACCTAGATTAGAAAGCCGAAGAACTAAGCAACACAACGTCACACTTGTAGACCAATTTCGATTTGTTGACCAATAACGTCGTATCTTAAGATGACGTCGCATCATGATTCATCTTATCTTTAAAAAAATTTATTCAAATACAAGATCTAGACACGAATGATCATTGGTCAAAACCACAGAATCGGTCCACTAATTTGACGTCAAGCATTTAGTTCGCCGGCCTTCTAATCTAGGTGGTATTGGTGGAGCATGCTGTTTAATTCAACCAACGATTAAGTCATCAGAATCCCCCAATTTCCGGCGACACGGCAATCAATAAATCAAAACTTAATTCGCGCGGCCCTCCCATTACAAGTCGTTAATGGCCCTTTAATAACTTTGCCCTGTTATTAACATTGACGATTTGTAAGTTAATGAATTGACTTGACAGTGGTAATGCTTGGTATAGCAACTTGAGTTGGGATTTGACTTTTGTATTGTCTTCTTTAGGTCAATATTTTGTGTAAAGATATGCTTTTTGAGAAATGATAGTTGAACTGTGAATTGTAAAGCTTAGCGGAAGAACGTGGTAAGTGATATTTTTGAAAAATAAATGTGATTTTTGTGTCAATGAACAGATTACTAATTAACAGATTATTAATTTACAAATTACGTTATAAAACAATAACATCTTGCGACCTGGCGTCCTATTTGGGAAAAAATTTTAAAACCCCCCACAAACAATTAACACGTTAATATTTCCGAAATTGACCTGATCCGATAGAAGAAAATACAAATATCAGTTTCCAGCCTTTGATTTCAGGTATCAGTCATTAATTTCTATAAAAAAAATGAAGTGAATGCGCGAAATTTATTCATTCAGAGCCTACAAAAACTTAGATGGAAAAAAAATAACTGAATAAGTGCTTTTAAAATTTCAGCATGCTGGTTAAAAAAGTTACTTAAAGGTGCCTTCTAAGAAAATAAAATTGACAAAAAACCGCCAATTAAAACGATGAAACCAAAATCCAAACGAATTTTCTCGAGAGGTACTTTAATCCAAAAGATATAATGGAATTTAAATGCAAAAGAGAACAAAAATAATTGCTTCTAAAAAGAGTCCTGTATAAAAAGTCCTTTACTTTAACCTTTTTAAATGAAACCACTTTTTTTTAAAGTCATTATTTAAATCGCTAATTGCTCCCAACTCTTGAAAGAAGATAATTTCAACGTTTAAAATAAGCAGTCACTAAATGTAGAGTAATTAGAGCTGTGTTATAGCTCCTGTTCCTTATCTAATCTTCAAAATGATTTAAAGGATCGTTTAAAAGGTCGGCCATTTTTTTTTCATGATGACACTTTCTTGCTTTATAATTTTTTTTAGAAATGGCTCTTTGAAAATGGAAAATAAAAATTGATTATGGAGTAGATGTGTAGAGTAATAAGTTCACGTTTTTTTTTGTGCTATTTTAACTCTTAAGTCTGTACTTGAATACTGTATGGAATTACTTCAATTTGCTCAAATTTTTGTGATCAGAAACTTTAGTGTAATTCATTTTATTTTGGACTTCTTAAAGTCATGTTTTTTACGAAGTTAAAACTAATGAGAAACAATTTATAATCTAACAGTCAGTTGGTATTTGTTTAATTAAAATGGTGTTTTTTTGACAGTGTCATAACTTTTCTTATAAATCTTGTCTCTTATGCTTCTACCAGTTTTACAAGAAATTACATGTATTGGTTGGTTGGTAGACATATATTTTTAGGCTTGTGTGCTTGATCGCAAGGACCCGCATATAAACCATCGTCAAGTAGGAGAACACAAGACACACACTTACACAAATGACAGATGCTTCCATCTGTCTCCAACTTCACAATTTAGACATGACCCTGAAGGGAACGGAAATTTTCTCCAGGGACCTGTACCCATGGGAAACTGCACAATGACCGCCTACAGAACTTTCGGACTAAACAGATTTAACGAGCACGTACTCCGCATATACTCGACAAACATCCATGCCTCAATGGGATTCGAACCCGGACCCAGCAGCTCCAATGGCCAATTTCTTAACCACTAGGCCGACGGATCGGCTACATGTATTGTTATTGTTAATTAACTGCTTCCACACAAATTTCTTCTTGCGTCAAAAAAAATTGTTTAAACTCATAACTATGTTCTGTAAGGGGTTGCTTCACGGAGGATCTGGCAACAGCTTCGCAGTCTTGTTTTCATTTTTCTCGAATTACTTTTGGTTTGGTAAGTTGGTAAACTTATATACAGATAAGTGTACTTTGTCATCACACAAACCAGAATATATCGCTGCCAACCAACCAACCGAAAAAAAGTAATCCGAGAAAAATGAAAACAAGGCCACGAAGCTGTTGCCAGATCCTCCGTTAAAAAAGTCCATTAGATTTTTAAGCTTCAAAATTAAACTATTTTTTAATAAAAATTTTAATAATTATTACTTATCGTTTGCTAAATGTATTTTATTACAAAAAATATATAGCACTTCTATAAAAATCGCCACTCTTCTGATGCCTTCTAAAAAGCTATCTTCTCCTAATACTTCGTCTATGCACAAGCAAATATTTATTTTTAGTATAAAATTACTACATTGGAAAACTTTCACGTTAAGTAAACAATTTGGGTCCGCATCTTTACAATAAACACTACCCTTTTCTATAAAAATTCACATTTTTCAAAAGTATAAATCATTTCAAACATGCATTACCTTTCGACTGTCATTTTCCTTGATTAATATCGAATTCAATTCCTCGTGAATATTTCTATTGTTTTTAAAAACTTTTAATGTTTGATCAAGAATAGATCTTTTAAAACCATCCATTAAAACTTTCGTCAAGCAAGAACCTTACCGGCCTGATTACGAAATGCAATTCGGCTAATTAGGCTTACGAAATATCGTGTTCGTCCCTAACATTTCAGACGAAGTTATGAAAGGAAATTTTATGAATAATTTATATTCCATTAAGACAAGAGAAAGTACTCAAAGAAAACTAAAAACATAATGGGTGTAGTGGAATTCCATTAACTTTTTTTGTAAAATAAACCTCACCTTAAACAAGAATTATTTAAATTCGGAAGAAAGTTCGAACGCTAATTGAATTCGAACTTTTATTTTGCGTTCTTTTAGATCAAGTACGATATCTACACCCCCTGAAAAACAAAACTAATACGTCATTAAAATACCTTTCCAAATCAATTAGGAAGATAATATAAGTGATTTTTTGTGTTAAAAAAGTATTTTTTCAAGAAAAATAAATCTTTCCCCGTTCTTTTATTAAGCCTACTTTGTGTAAAAAAATAATTGATAGTGAAATGGTGAAAGTAATTTCCTCAGAAATACGAGAATTTTTTTTAGACTAATAGTTTTCTTTTTCTTTTTTAATTTCTAACCTTTGGTTTATTGTTAAAAATTTGATGCGATTTTTTTTAAAAAAATATGAGTGGGAGAATTCAATCTCTAACGCCTGGAAAAATCGATATAGAATAAATCGTTATTTTCATCTGGCATTCGAGAATTAAAAAAAAAAAAAGAGCGCCGATGCCAGTTCTTTCACCGGAACAAACGATTTTACGTCGTGTTGGTTTTTGATTTTGGTTCTCATTTATTCACTCCATTCTTCTTTCGAACCTGTTTTTTTCTCTTTAGCTGAAATAGCAAACAAATAATGTTGGTATGCCAGTCAATTACCTATTTTAATATTGCTAACATGTAGTTTTTAGAAAATAGTTATGAATAAACGTTTGTATCAACATTTTTAGTCATTATAATTTCAGAAGGCACAAAAATGAAAACATAACCCCTAGCACTGTTGCCACTCATGACATGTAATATGCCTGTAGCCCTCGCGTAGCCCTAGTGCAAGGACATTTCAATTCAAATCAACTGAGCACAGTGCCTTAAAATTTTTAATAAATTTTAAGAACATATAAGGAATTTAAGCTATAATAACATTTTCAAAAATTCATAAAAACTATTTATAAAATTAGGGTTTGATGTAGTTAAACTTTTACAAGTTTAAACAAATGCACACTAAAAGCGACAACAACATTATAAGAATGTTCTTTTGAATTTCGGCATGTTTGACAATTTTTTAAAGCTATAAAGTTATTCTAGAAAACACGCTCCCCAAATGTCAATCGAAATATATTGCATTTAAATGCCACTTTCAATAATCTACTACAATAAAAGTCCTGATATATTTCTTGTTACCTTTCCCTTAACTGTCTTTTTTGTGAGGCTAAATTCTTTGTTACCAAAACTACTCTTTGGGGATTTTCCATCAAGTTCTTCCCCACACTTGTGACGAAGAGGCTTGTTCCAGCCAATCAGGTCGCTGAATTGGTGACTTTTCCCATTTGGGGAATAACGGCTAAGGAAGAAAAAGGGAAAATAAAAAATAATAAAAAATCGTTTGGGGCATTTTTATTCGTTTTAAATCTTGGCCATTCAGATTACTTGTTCTGATTACGAATTTTTTTTCTTTGTTCGAAAGTATCCGAATCGAGATTAAATTCTTTCTTTAGAAATAATAATAAAAGCATTCGTTTTGGTTAAAAGTAATGAAAGAGGCGGCCATCGAATATCGACATTTTTACTAAACTAAATCCTTCTTTTTTTTTCTTTTTCGAATAAAAATGATGTAACTATTTTGAACGGGAGCAGCTGCTGCTCAAGTTTATTGGATTAAGACCTAAGGCGATTTATCAAACTAACTTTGACAAGTTTTTCCTTAAGATTGAGGAATTTTAAGTTCGTTTCACTAATGTTAAGGAAAATGATAAATTATATTAAAAGATGAACGAAGAAAATTTCAAAAAGATGGCAACATATTTTCATAAAATGACGCATTTTAAAATGTTTGTTATTTTGCTCTTTCTTTTTGTCAAGAGGGTTTAGTTGTGTCGAGTTATTTGAAATACTTTTTTAAAAGAATGAATTGTATTACTAATCGATTGATTTTTTTTCATTTTTGTGATGATTAGTTATTTTGAATGTTGTAAAAAACATACTATAGGGTAGACTGACCAGTGAGTGAACAGGCCCCAGTAAATGAACAGTTGGTAAATACATTTAAAAAATAAGGATTGAAAATAATTCCACTGGATGGATTGGCAACACTGACTTCCTCCCATCTAGTAGGAAGCTATCTGACATATGATTGGTTGTCCTGGTCACATGACCTTTTTTTAAAAAAAATGCCAGTTTGTTGTTATCTGTGCAGCACCTTGTTTCTCTATTGAAGTAATAAGGCAAGTTTTCTGCCATCACCTCTTTTGATTATAATTAATGGTTCTTATTAGTTTTTTTCACTAATTATATTAAGGATACACTGAATATGCATATTTAAGCAATGATTCTGATTGTTTCAAACATTATAGCATGAGTAGATTGTGAGTACAAGGGTGTTCAATAACTGGCTAGGCAAATTGTGATAAAGCCAATGAATGCACACATGTTCATTAACTGGGATTTGTCTGTGTTGCAGAAAATCAAAGCAAAATACAATTTTTCTAACTTCTTTAGCCATTTTATGCAATAAAACTCCAGTGAATAAATAAAAAACACCTCCTAACCAGTGACTGAACACACATGTTCATTCACGGGTAGTAACACTTTAGGCTAGTTCCAGTGAATGAACAATTTATGATTTTGTAATGTCTAGCATAGCTTATATTTTTAAGGAAGTTATTTTATTGTAATCTATGTATGAATATAACGAATATGTTGCAAACTGTTTTTATCCATGGCTGATTGAAAATGGTATCAAATTTCCCATTTTATTCTTTCTGGATGGTCACAAATCTCACATTAGCCTGGAATTGAGCAAATTTTGCTCAGAGAAGCGAATCCTTCTCTTCAGTTTTTTACTAAATGCGCGACTAACATACTTCAGCCTTGTGATGTAGGAGTATTCCACCCATTAAAAGCATCATGGAGAGCTTGTGTCAGACGTTGGAAGCAGAAATATGGTGGTTCAAAAACTATAAGTAAATTTAATTTTACTCCAATTTTCAAAGAAGCTTTTGATGCATCAGTTGATGCCATCAAAATTCAGGAAGCTTTCAAGAAAAGTGGCATTTTCCCATTTAATGTATAAAATCTAGACTAAACAAATGTATGCAGCACAGACACCAAGAGTTGAAGAGTAAGAAAGATCATGAAGAAAGAGCATGCTCTAAAAAAGAAGCGAGCTATTTCTTCAAACACTTGAGTCTGAACTTCCTCCAGACATGTTGAAGTCTTTTAATGAAACCTTCAATGCTGAGTCCAACATGTCAAACATCCGAGAACCTGTACTTTTTTCTATATGGAAAAAATTAGTACCGAAAATATATAATCATACAGTTGCGCTAAATCCTACTGAAGTTGAAGCAAGGGACAATGATAATGAGGGAATACTAGACATTGATTTCGAGAGGGATCCTTATGCGTTGTTGACTAAAGTAACATCACATCCCATGATTAAGAATTAAATTTCGGAGCAATCCACAAGCAAAACACCAAGCTCCGCTGGAGGCGTGTTATTCAACCAAGGTATGGAGCAATCTGACATGGAATCTATTGAACCTCTTCCATGTAGGCCTAGTTCACCTGGCCCTTCAAAATCAAGTGCTCCTGAGCATCCCTCGGTGGAAACATCTAAAAGTATTACTGGAACACCAGAAGAAATTTGGAAAGATCATTTACATTGGCCTAATATTGAACAAAAAAATTTTTAAAAGAAAAACGAAAAAGTTCCCCTTTGTAGGAGCATCACTGAAGTGGCAAAAATTGAAAGAGGCTGCAGAGAAGAAAGCAAAAATAGGAAACGAATAGAAAGAACATCTAAAAAAAGAAAAGGCTGAAGAAGCAAAAGATATAAAAAAACAAGAAAAATATGAAAACAAATTGAAAAGGCTGAGACATCCATGGGCGGATCCAGAAGACGAAATTTAATTCTTAATAAAATATCAAAGTTATTTTATAATTTAGATTCACAACAAAGAAATCGACACAATAATAAATGTTTCAATAGAAAGTACAGTTTTAAATATACTTTTTTAAAAAAATGTTTTGTTCGGAGAAGATAAACTGTTTTACGTTTTTAAATTTAAATCAATTTTTTATTATTTGAATTTAATTTGTTTTATGTACAAGTAACATAAACGTTTTAAAATAATAAATTAATTAAAAACTAAATAGGTGTATTTTTTTAAAGAATTTTTTATTATGCATTTTACGTTAGAAATTTTTTTAGAATAGAGCAGAGGGGATAACAAGATAGTCACTCTCTCGAAAATTTACTTTGTAAGGTGTAAAAAATATATAGTTTACTAAATTTACGTAAAATAAAAATATAAAAAAAGCACCAGCTTCAGCACCTACTACACCAAAAAAAAGCATAATTAAAAAGACTAATTGGAGAAAGGGCTAGTTCTGACGCACGGAAATCTTTCTTTTAACATTATAACGTTATCAAAACAAAAAAATATTTTAAGTTTTTCTATAATTTGATTTGAATAGTCCGGTTTCATTGACTGGATATTTTTGTGTTTATTCACTGGTAAGAACTGTTCATTCACTTGGCTTTTGTACCACTTTTTATTTGGACTCCCAAAAGACCCAAAGCAATGTAATATTAAGTCACCTCCTTTTTTTTGTAGAATGTACATATAATGACAGATGTGTTGACATTGTCATACACCCAGAATTTACATGTCCTGAAAATGTATGAATTTTCTTAAAACAAATTGTCCTTAAACGTTCATTCACTGGTTAGTCTACCCTAGTTAACTCAATTAGCATTCACACTGTTCCACTTCGAAAATAAGTACATAGAAAAGCATTTTCTTTATATCGTCAATTTTTTTAAATTTATGATTAATTATCTGTCAATTTATTGTTGTGTTACTGGGTTCTGTCGTTAAAACTTAAGGAATTTATTCCTTCAGTATCTAATAGTGTCTGTGGAAAAGTTTTAGATTACATTTGCAATAAATAATATTTTTCTTAAAAAAAAGAGAGAGAGTAATAACTAGTCTTAAAAAAACCGATCTAAAATGTGTTTTTTTTTATTCAAAACTTTTGAATAATGTTTGTTGTATTTTTCTCCGTACATTTGATTTCATTTTTCTCCGTACAGCCATTTCATTGTTTGCTTCGGTTTCACGTACTGCGATTTCATTGGTTGCTTCATCTTCACTCTCAAAATGACCGATATAGAAGAAAATAAACTTTTCTTTCTATACAGGATTTCCTTAACAAATGTTTTGAACAACCAACAGAACAGCAAGAAGACGGCATTTAAAAAAATTTAAAAAGTAGAATATTCTTAGAAAACTCCTTTTTGAATACAAAACAAAAGTAATTCCATTCAACAAATAAAAGAAAACGTTAGAGCCTGTTGCCTTCCACGACGTAAAACAACCCCGTGGAATTCTTTTAATATATTTTTTTCTACAGTGTTATGCAGTGTTACGCCTCTTAATTTAGAACCCTGGTCAAGAGTGTTATTAATGTTAACCCTCTAATGCAAAAAGTAACATAATCCACTTTATTCTATTAAACTAGAGCTCCATCTCGACAAATATGTGTTTTTTCATCTATTACATTCCATTTTGAAGTTTTAGTTACTCATAACCCTCATAGATGACAGTAGTAAAAGTGTATTCAAAATTGAAAAGTGAAGTCATTAACTGTTGTGAAAATTACGCCTTTGGCAGTATTCAAGGTATAACAATATTAGTACTAAATATACAAATAAATTGTTTTTCAAAAAAATTAGTTCATGAGGGTTATTTAAAAATATATTTAGTAGTTTTCTAGTCATTCTTATCAAAATTGAAATTTTGTAGTTGGTTTTGCCACATGGCAATAATTTAAAAAATTGAAATTATTTAAATTCCAATGCAGTTAATTTTTTTTTTCAGTATTTTCTCCATAATGAATGAATATTTAAGATTCAAATTTTTTTATCGGGATGAAAAAAAATTCATGCATTACAGGGTTAAGTCGTGACTTACACTACTGTTACATGGAATGAGCCTAGCTGTCAAGGAAATTATAGGGTCACATCCTTCATAACAACGTTAAAATGCATAGAATAATCAAATATAAAATGCCGCGGAACACAAAATTGAACGTAAACATCGAAATGATAAATCCACGATATAATTCACTAACTTCATCAGTCCAATCCCTTTTCATCCATTTCAATTTTTAAAAAAAACACACACAATTCATTTCACAAAATAGCAATTCTGAAAAATTCCCACAAAAATTCACGCATATTCCCTTTCAAATAATTTAATAAAAAAAGCGCTACTCCCTTTTTAGAAATATTAAAACGTAAATAGAAAAAAGAAAAACTGCCACAAAATACTCTTGAGTGATACAAATACCAACATATTTCACGATCAGAACCGTAACTGAATAAGTCGCCTCTTCCAAACGGCTACAATGTATCACTTTTTTATTCTTTTTTGTTTGTTGTGCTTTTTGTATATCTCGAATGAAAATAAGCCCCCCCCCCCCCCATTTTTCGTAACGAATTTCATAAATCTCAATTTGCATACGTAACACAAGGAAGCCTCTTTTGCGTTTTTGGCTTTTACAAATTGAGAGAATGAAGAACTGCTTTTGAGGGATGAAATGTTCCGGTTATTTTTATGAAACCGGTGCGCTGTGTTTGTGTTAAAAAATAAACTTCGGATAAATTTGTATTAAAAACAATTCGTTCAATTGCAAGTCATTTAAAAATTAAAAATAACGGAATAACTTTTTAATTGCAAAAATCTTTTTTTTTTTAATATTTCCAATGGTTCATATTTTTCTACACAAAATTGACTCTTTTTAAATTTCTTTATCTGATGTCTTTATTATCTTAGAGTAATTTTTTTGTGGTTATTAGAAGCACAAAAATATAAAGTAGGCACACTTAATGGCACTTAATTTAAGAAGGATGTTAAGTCATTGTTTGCCATAATGCTTTCTTTCAGTTTTGATATCGAAACATCTGCGAAAATATTGCTTTACAATGTATTTTTTTTTTCACCAGGGATGAGAATCGTGAAAACAGCAAAAAACAAATTTTAAAAAGAAAACAGCATCCGGTTATTTAATATTTAATTGATAAATTTTAAAACTAGTGTTATGCTTTTTGAATATACATACTGATAAGTTTTGCAGTTAACACTTAATTTTATAATGTTATATAATTTAAAGTATAGTGGAGTTGTTTATCATCTGATACATGAATTATAATTTGAAAAAAAAAACTAAAGAGTTTTTTTTTAAGTTGAAAATTTAAATTTTAATATTAAATAGTAGTGAAAACAAGTTTACACTTCAGTCTCAGTCATTTCTGGAACTCTTTCATTTTTAAGAAAATATTCATGAACTACACTCTCAGAAATAACACTTTCATTTTTGACGATTCATGAATCCTGAAACCTCATTTCGTTAATTTTGAGGATTGTTTCGTCAAACTATCGCGTTACTTTTGAGTAAACGCAAATCCTTACTTTTACCATCGTGATTTGACGATTCTGTATCTTGATTTTGAGGAAACAGAATCTCATTGCTGTACTCACATGCTAAAAAATTATGAAATATTTCTTTAGATTAGGTGACATTCATATTATAAAAATGACGATTCCAATTTCCTCACTTTGAGGAAACGAAAACTCGGAGCATTTGCCAGTAATGGAATCGTCAAAATTAATTAAAATTTCGTCGTTTTTGAGCATTCATTTTTTAGAGTGTACACTGCTATATTTGAGTTTTTTAATCTGTATGAATTAAGATTATCTCCAAAAAATACGGAAACTAATTGTATAAGTAATAAGTATAAAAAAACCCCAATACAATCGTAAACTAACACAGAACATTAATATCTTCAAAAAGAGTTTTATATATTTCCTAAGAACCAATACAAAATACAACAACGTTACCTTTCCTCACAAAGGCATTTATAAAGCTGAACGTCAACCTAGCAAAATGCCGAGCCAAGCAAAATCCAAACAAAAATCATAATATCAACGAAAAAAAACTCCATTCAAATAACTTCAAAGCAGAAAATGTAATTTACCTCCAGAATACTCGGCCATTTTGAAAAGTTGGCGTTTTTCACCATTTTTCATTTCTTCTTTGGCGCGGTTTAATTTTATTCTTTTTAATATTCGCTTTTTTTATATAATTTAATTTTTTTTATTCTTTAAATTTATTTTTTTGGACTGTAGGCTTGTTTACATTCATTTTTCAAAAATGGAAGAAGTAGAAGGAATCTTACCTTTATATTTTAAATTGCTTTTTTTCGAGGGAATTTTTTTTTTGTAGATATTTTAACAATGTTTCTTTTTATTTTCGTTTGTGTTTCGAGGTATTCTAACTTTTTGAATATTAAGAACTATAATTTAATTGAGCTTCGAGTTACTTTCTGCTTCTTTTAATATATTCGTTTTTAATGAAACAGCTTTGTGGTACACAAAATGGAATACGTTTTTTTGAGATTTTTCTTTAAAAATTACTTTCAAGTAAAATAAACTTATCAAAAAATACTTTTTTAAGATAAAAATAAGATGACCATATGGGGTTTCCTACTTTCCAAGTGGAGTGAGTAACTTTTTTTTCAACCCCTCAACAGGAACAGATATTTTCCAAAATAGAGACTTGATCGCTGATTTGTCGTGAAAGAAGCCAATAGTATAGTCTGGCTGCCACAACTTGACATCCCAAATATTTTGATTGTGAAGATTCCACTTTGAATGAAGGTTTTAAGGGGTCATAGGAGTCTTAAAAATGTGCAAAGAAGGTACTACAAAGCATAGTTTGATCTTTCATATAATTTTTTGACTACTGAATATATAAGTGTAATTTTTTTATATGTAATTCTATAAGATTTATTTGATATATTTTTTTTTAATTTATGAAACTTTAGCCAAAACTAAACTAAATGATATTAAACATAAAGCTATTTGAACACATTGGAATTAGGCTTGCGCGCAAATTTTGAGGTCAAAATTGAACAAATGACCAAGAAAATGACTTTATATTGTACAATTATTTTTTAAAAAAATTTAAATCAAAATTTAAAAATTTTTATTAATTTTTTTAGAAAAAAGTTCTTAAAATAATTTCTAATTAAGATTGAGCTGAGAATTTAGGTATAAGTCCTAGTTTGTACATATTTGTACAATATAAAGTCATTTTCTTGGTCATATTTTCAATTTTGACCTCAAAATTTGCCACGCAAGCCTAATTTCAATGTGTTCAAATAGCTTTATGTTTAGACAAAACTAAAATAAATGATATTATTAAAGTTTCATAAATTTTAAAATTTGTTTTATAATAAAAAAAATCTTGTAGAATTACATATAAAAAATTATACTTATATATTGAGTATTTAAAAAATGACATGAAATATCAAACTACACTTTGTAGTACCTTCTTTGCACATTTTTAAGACTCCTATGACCCCTTAAGACGTAAGAGGAAGGGTTGCCAGACCAAAGCGTTTGGCGAAAAGAGGGGATGGATTGTTGGTCTATTTCGATTGTGAATAAGTATCACACTAGAACTACACATTGATTATCAGCGATAGAGGATTGTTGTTATCGATCTACCATTCAATTGATATGTTTCTAAATCTTAAAAAAAGGCCCATAAAAGCAATGAATAGCCAAACATAGTAACTCTTGCCCCAAATCAAAACCTTCCTTACTTTTTGTCGAAGTGGACTGTTTCACAATCAAAATATTTCGGATGTCAAGTTGTGTTAGTCAGACTAACTACTTTTGGCTTCTGTGAGTTTCTAGTTTAGTTTAATTTTTTTTTACAAATGTTGTTAATAAAATATATTTTAGAGTGTAGTACTTTCTTCTTACTCTTTAGAGAGTTTAGAATTGTAATTTATCGGGAAAAAATTCGTTTATTGGAATTTTCTCACAATTTTTGAACAATTATGACTAAGGCACATAAGTAACTTTTAATATACTTTTTGAAGTCATCTGCCTTTATTTTAAACTTTTCTGTGTCTTCATACACTTTAAAAAATGAATGCTCAAAAACGACGAAATTTTCCTTAATTTTGACTATTCGTTTACTGGCAAATGCTCCGAGTTTTCGTTTCCTCAAAGTGAGGAAATTTGAATCTTCATTTTTATGAGGATTTGAATGTCGTCTAATCTAAAGAAATATTTCGTCATTTTTGAGCATGTGAGTACAACAACGAGATTCAGTTTCCTCAAAATCAAGATACAGAATCGTCAAATCACGATCGTAAAAGTGAGGATTGGCGTTTACTCAAAAGTCACGTGATAGTTTGACGAAACAATCCTCAAAATTAACGAAATGAGACTTGAGGATTCATGAATCGTCAAAAATGAAAGTGTTATTTCTAAGTGTAGTTTTTGGACTTTAGTCATTCCCCTTTAATATCTCCTGATCCAATTCTTCTTCATGAGAAATCATAGGCAGTCAGTAAATCAAAAAGACCTAAGAAAAATCAGCGAAAAAATATCGTCCGTTTTCTCAGGGACTGATTATTTCGCCACTGACAGAGACGAATGCAGGGGCGTCGCGACACGGGGCATTTATATCCCCGAGACCGGACGCCCCTGCGTATGTTTGGGCTCATTTATTGCACTTTATTAGGGGGAAAAGAAGTGGCGGTGATTCGTAACGTAGGGTTTTGCTTTGATTTGTACAGGGAATTGCAATTGGTATTTCCGTTTTGTTTTCTCTGTAATGAAAAAGTTTTAGCCAGTTTTATCTTTAATAATGCTTTATATTTCATATTAGGCTGGTTGGCATTTATTTTCAGGCTTGTTTGTTTGGTCAGAGAACCGCTTATATACCTTCGTCAAGTAAGACAAACACAACACACACGCACGTGACAGATGCTGCCATCTATCGCCACCTTCGCAATTTAGTCATGTCCCTGAAGGTGAGGGAAATAGTCTCCAGTGTCCTGTACCCGTGGGAAACTGCGCAATGTTTGGGCTCATTTATCGCAGTTTATTAGGGGAAAAGAAGTGGCGGTGATTCGTAACGTATGGTTTAGCTTTGGTTTGCTCTTGGGAATTGAATTGGTATGTCCTTTTTGTTTTCTCTGTAATGAAACAAAAGTTTTAGCCAGTTTTACTTTAATAATGCTTTATATTTCATATTAGGGTGGACTGACCAGTGAGTGAACAGGCCCCAGTGAATGAACATTTGGTAAATGCAATTAAAAAATAAGGATTGAAAATCATTCCACTAGATGGATTGGCAATACACTGACTTCCTCCCATATGTAGTAGGAAGCTATCTGACATGGTTGGTTGTCCTGGTCATTATGTCATGGTGTTTATTTACTGGCGAGCGCAGTTACTTAAACGTTCATTCACTGGTTAGTCTACCCTAGTCATTTGAAAGTACTACACTGGGATCAAAGAAACAAACACTTAGATTTTGTGTTTTTAAAAAATTTCGGAGAGGGGCATATTCAAAAAAATTTCGTTTCTTTATTTGCTCGACAGCCCTTTGTGGGCCAAGACCTTTTTCATAATCTTCTACCATTCTGATCTTGCTTTGGTAAACGACCTCCAGTTTTGCACTTTTAACTTTCTAAAATCCTCATCGACACTGACAATCCATCGGAGGTTGGGCCTCCCTCTTGCCCTGGGGCCGATTGGTTTATAGAGGAAGGCTCTTGATGTTAAAGAGTCGCGGTTCATTCTGTACAGATGTCCAGCAAATTTCATCCTTTTGACTTTTATGTGGTCGGTGATTTCTGCCTCTCTATAGATCTTAAACAATTCACCGTTATATCTGTGCCTCCATATACCTAATTTATGTTCACTGCACTAATAATTTTCCTCAAAACCTATCTTTCAAAGATAGCCAGTCTATTTTCATGTGATTTGTCATGGCCCAGGTTTCTGAATAATAAGTAAGCATTGGTCTTATGATGGTCCTAAAGAGCACAATCTTGCTTGCTTTGCATGCTAAAGGTCCCCAGGTTCGGATCTGGGCATTGCCAAAATAACTGCCGACCTACGAATGGCCTGTGCAGCCCAAAAAGTCCGACGAATAATACCCCTTGTAGAGGGAGTGCACGTCAAGTTGGTAGGTAGGTAGGTTTGAATTATCGTCGCACTAGAACTACACGAGGGCTATTGGCGACGGGTGTCGTATTTTAGAACCACAGTCAAGTGACGAGCCAACACCTGAATAGGCACCCTACGCAACCGTTAAGGGCGACATCGTACGCAGCATTAGGACTTTGGAGCATATTTAACGTGCACTCCCCTACACGGGGTATTATTCGTCGGACATTTGGGCTGCACGGGCCGTTTATAGGTCGGCCGTTATTTTGGCAATGCCCGGACCCGAACCTGGGACCTTTCGCATGCTAGGCGAGTGCCTAACCGACTGGGCTTCCCAGCCCTTCGAGTGCACGTCAAAATATGCTCCTAAGTACCGATTCGGCTTACGCTGGCACGCGATGAAGTTGCGTTGGATGCCTAATCAGGTGTGATCTTGTCAGTTAAGTCAATTTACGACATATCTCACCAATAGCACTCGTGTAGTCCTAGTACGATGAGACGATGACTATTGAAAAGTAACCAAACCTTAAAGTTGCGTTCGTCGACTCGACACTTGACGGTGGTTCTAATATACGACACCCGTTGCCAATAGCCCTCGTGTAGAAGTAGCTCTAGTGCGACGGTTATTCAATTCAACTGGATCTCCCATGTGAGGAGGAACAGTTTTACTGACCACCCCATGAACCGAGTCAACCCAACCCTTCTTGATTGGTTTTCCTGGGCAAAGCCTCTTTTCCCGCCTCCGTTGTTGCATTGAATTCACTTCACTTCGTTGGCTCTTAATTCCTTATACGTGATCACACGATGTTTCGAAAGCGGGTCTGTTTTTAAAATGATAGGTATCTGTTGTTTTCAAAGAGTTGGTGTTTCTTTAACCTGCTCTTTGGTAAACATGTACACTCTTGAAACAAACGAGCGATTTCAACTCAGTCTGAGTTAATTTTCGCTCATTCCAGTGTCGAAATTGCACTTCCCCTATAGGAGTGGATCTCACTCCTTTGTTTAGTTAAACCTACGATGAGATAACTGCAGAGGAGTGATTTTACCTCCGTCTGAGTTGATTTTAACTCATTTCCAGTGTCAAAAATGCACGTCTCCTATATGAGTGGATTTCACTCTTTTGTTTTAAGAGTGTACGTTAACAGCCAGGGCCCGACCAAAAACTTTTGGAGCTCCCACAAACATACCAAGTCTATTCATGTGATTTTTGGACAACTTTTCTTTATTTTTTTAATTTGAAAGAATTAATTAAATGAAAAAGTAGGTATTGACATGCGGTCGATGTCCGTCCGTCTGTCCGTCCCCCCTTCCAAAATCGGTTCTATCCATCCGATTAAAAAAATATTCTTTTTTTTTTTGGCTAGAAAGGTATGACCTCAGAGACCCAACTTCTATACTTTTTGTCTGTCTGTACGATCGGACGGACATAAAACTACTATTTGTCGACGATTTTACCATTGGATTCGTATTGAAATTCAATTTCGAGTCATTGAAATCGCTGTTGCCAACGTTGTGCCAAGCAGACGATAAGTAACATTAATTTTTATTTGCAATAGAAAAGTAATGAAAATCGTTGAATTTGGCTTTACGAAGTTGAAATTATTGCTGGATGCTGTGTTTAGTGAAATTTATTCTAAAGTGTATACAGTTTGTGTATACATATTTTGTGTGTTATACTTTAACATCCACGGAGAGCTCAGATTCATTGTAATCTGTGCGTAAACAATTGGTAACGAGAGTTGTCTAGATCAGTGGTTCCCAACCTGGGGGCGATCGCCCCCAAGTGGGCGATTTGTGTTATCAAGGGGGCGATGAGTAGTCAAAGGGGGAAATTAAAATAATATATTGTACTGTAGTACAATAAAACCATTCTAATATTTATTGATCACCTTGACAAGTTAAAATGACATGCTCACAAGATTTGACCAAGTTAGAAATTCCTGATTATCATTTTCAAGCAGAGAGGTTATGAGTTAGCCTGCGTTCTGCGTTATTTTACAATTATCCATAACTGTGGTAAAAAAAAAAAAAACCCGAACCACTTCTTATCTCGTTCCCGTCAATATATTTAGTTGAAAACGGATTTGGTTCTGCTATCATCCAGCTTCTTACTAAACAAACAGATCAGTTGGACATTTGCCTCAAAACTTGCACATGAGCTTGACAAAAGATAAAGTAATAAAAAAGTTTTCAGCATTCAATTTTTCTTTAATTTTTATTATCAACTCTCTTAAATTTTGTAGAATCCAGTTTAAAGATCTTAGATAGTTATTTAACTTTTGTTCTTTTAAAAATCTGTTAAATATAAACATTTAATTTTTTCTTATTTTATTTAAGAGTGACCGGATAAAGCTGCTTTAGTGGTTTTTGTATAAGGTAGTTAGTGTTTAAAATGATAAAATTGCTTTCTTAGTTATATTTTAACTCAAATTATAATTGGAGAAACATGGAACCCCTTTTAATAGGGGGCGATAAAGTGGTAGTCAACCTAACAAAAGGGGCGATGGTCCAGAAAAGGTTGGGAACCACTGGTCTAGATGGTGCCACAAAAAAATGGCTCTCGGTTCTGGGGAATATTCCGAGTCTGCAAAGGTTTGACCGCAAATATTTCAGACCCATTAGGTTGGGTTAGGTTTGAATTATCGTCGCACTAGAGCTACACGAGTGCTATTGGCGACGGGCGTCGTATTTTAGAACCACAGTCAGGTGACGAGCCGACACCTGAGCAGACAAAAAACGCAACCGTTAAGGGCGACATCGTACGCAGCGTTAGGACTTTGAAGGTTATTTAACGTGCACTCCCCTACACGGGGTATTATTCGTCGGTCATTATTGGCTGCATGAACCGTTTATAGGTCGGCAGCTATTTTGGCGATGCCCGGACCCGAACCTGGGACCTTCAGCATGCTAAGCTTAACCGACTGGGCTCCCCAGCTCCTGCAGATGCATTAGAGAAGAAAAAATATTCGGCTTTGATAACGCTCTAAAAATTTGCTTAAAAACACGAATCATTGAATAGCAAACGAAAACTTTTAATTTAGCAAACTAACAGGTAACAACAACCATACGATACTTCTTATACATCCCCAGTTAGTCCCTTCTTTTACATTTCCGTACATGCAAAGGGGTTCTCCCTAATGAATCCTCCTACTCTAGGATCCCTTTTGCCGCGGCCCCAAACACGAATCTTACCCCGGTTTCAAAGGGCTCTCGTGATCCCCTTTTGTATCATAGAAAAGGGTTCAAATAGGGATTTTGTGAGGGAATTTTTTTAAAAAAGAAGGGAAAAGTTCTAAAAGGGGGATTTTAATTATGATCTAACAAGAGCGACGAGCCGTTGGTTTGTTTTAATTGGGTTGTTTCAGATGACGTAAGTTTTGATTGTTGCGTTTACGTGATTTTATTGGTTGATTCGGTTTCACTCTCAGTGATACAGTACAGTAAATTTCCCAACGTTACAAATCAAAAATAAGTGGAAAAAGACTATGAAACAATCAATAAGAAAAAATGCATAATTTTGGGAAAAGTTTGCTTGCATCATTCATTTCAGTAAGGTAAGGTCTACATTACCCAAAACAAATGTAATTCTAGAAAGCTGATGAAGGAAATTAATACAGATGAAACTGTTGCCACCCAACGCGAAACATTCCCAATAAGCAAATAAAATATATGGAATTCCTTATTCGCAGCAAGTGATATTTGAATTTTGATATTTTCAATGTATTCACTAGAGATAATTATATATTTTTTGCAATTTATTCACTCAAAAAGGTTATTACAGCTAATGGATCTGTTTTAAATTTAGACAAAAAAAAATCTTAAAGCAATTTCACTCACAATAAATGTCTTTAATGTCGGATATCTTCGTTATCGAAGACATCAAACCAGTCTGAAAAGTTCTATGAAGTCAATTAAGACACCATTATTGCCTGAAAAAGCAAGAAAATGTCTAATTTAAGACGTTTTTAGATTCAGATGCGAAAAGTAAATTATTTTTAAGGCACGACAAATAGTGTCATTAGCAATCGAAGTTACTTACAAGTTTATTTAGGCCTAACATAAATTTCCACAATATATAGAAGCTGCTCAAATATTAAATTTTGCATTACAACACATTCCAATTTTCTAAAAGTAAAACTGTTTACTTTTATAACATTGGCAGATTCAAATAAAAGATAGAGAGAAATAATAGCTATTGTTTACAATTGCGACTGCTTTCCAACTGCCAATTTACATTACACTCTTAAAATCATATATAACGCAGTCAGGAAACACTTTGCAGTCGAGAAACTCCAATCAAATGATTTGATAAAAATTGCATGCTTACAAACGATATTTAAAAAAGAATTCAATTTATGAATATATAAATAAAATACATTCAACAACAAAACAATTTATTTTAAATCTACTTGAAAAAATTCTAAATCGTTAAAAAATAGAAGAAGCTATTTAACAGCTCAACTCTTATTTTCCTTTTAAAAAAGAATAATTTTGTTCTTTATTTTTTCGCTATGAAGTTGAATAGAAAAATTAATAAAATAAAAGTAAAAAGTTGTTAATATGATGTTTCAAAGTAACTAAAAACAATTTCATAACACTTAACTCTTTGTTATGAGTTTCGGCAGGCGATAATTTGGAAGAAATGTGAAATAAACATGAAGCCATCGTTGTGTCGATTGACGAGATTTAATGTAAGAATTTCCTTGATATGAATTCGGACTTCGATATTCCATGATTTTAAACTTAATATATGCACTTTATCAAGAAATGCATGTTTTAAAAAAAATGCTAGAAAGAGAAGGGAAAAAAAGAGAAATTATTTTGTTGAAAAGAGTTCGAATTACATTATTAAAATTTCTAAGGTAAGTATAATAAGTATTGTAAATTGTTTTGGGTCAAAGTCAAAATGAATTCTAAAAATGATTTGTTTTACTCAATTAACTAATTAATAATGTATTGTAATTATTTAGTTAACCACTGATAAAAAAAATAGTTAAAACAATTTATAATATGTTTGTCTTAATAATAAAAAAAATTAGTGTTTAATATTGCATAACTTGTGTACAAACAAGTTTACACCTTAACCGTAAATCCGAAGGTACAATGTTGTTTGAGAATTGGTTCATATCCTTTGTAAGAGCGGTTCTTAGTGACAGTTATGTAAAATTATACATGCAAACTCACTTACTAACGTTTAAACCATCCTGCGTAAAAATTAAAAACCTAATTTACAAAATTTCTATTCTGCTTCGAGATTGTATCATTAATTTTCTCCCGAGAAAATATTTGGCTTCTCTGTAGATATAGTTATATGAAGGTGAAAGTAGTTTTACAGGATCGGAAAAGCAATAATTCAATTTCTCAAGTAAAGTATTAAGTTTTCGCTCTAATTAGTAAATTAACAAAGTATCTTTTAAAATCGATTTAATCTTTTCGTAAATGGGAAATTTAATGAACGCTCAATAACGTAAATCTCGTTCAATTTTTGCAGATTTATGCTAAACATTTTAAGCAATGAGTTAATTTAGGTAATTAAAATGGTACGCATATTGATTAGAGTTTTTGTGAGATAATAAGGAAATTGAAGTTTAACGTTGCTGGATATTAATGATATTAAATCCTTTTAAAAGTTTTAAAAATAAAAGGTAGAGAAATTGTATTTTTAAAATCCAAATTGTTGAGATCAATAACAGTTTCTTCTCGTCACTTGACCAGGGCTCTAAATTACGAAGCGTTATTGGCTGTGTTAAAGCTCCTAATGAAGGCTAGAAATAGGCAGCCGGAAACGATTACACTACCACTACCAACAGTTTCTTAAAACTGGTACCTTTTTCGTAATGTCTATACAATATTAAAATACTGCTGACGATTGGAAACTATGTATTGTGCTTTTAGTTATAGTTTAACCCTTTCAGTCCCAGTGATGCCATTTGGCATCATCACTTTCAATATTTTTTTCAAAATGTTTATGTCCTGCTATGACATCCAAACACACATTATTCGATTCTTCACACTTCGTTCTATCAGACAAAATTTTACTTTAATCTCAATAGAAGTCAGAACTACTATTTTTTTTTTTTTAGAAAATAGTCAACAAGCGTTTCTCCTGATTTTTTATAAGTTCACTTCAGTTCCACATATTTAAAACACAATTTAAACTATTTCGGTTAAAATAATTACTAAATTTTTTTTTAATAATATGGTCAGACACCTTAACATATATAACTCGAAGTGTTTTTTAGGTAATTATATATTTTTTATTTTGTTGCTTTCCACAGTTAAAGAATTTTGGTATTGTTTCAAAAACCATATAAAAATTTAAATGGATTTTTTTCCTTATGGAATTCGTATATTTGACCTAAAATAAGCTTATTTTGTGAATATCAGATGTTTCTGTAGTGTAGTAAATTTTTGGGACTGAAAGGGTTAAAGCTAAGTATGTTACGAATTACAAAACGTTTTGTTGATATTTTTTTTAAAAAAATTATAAAGCGTTAAAAGAAACTGTTAAAAACTAATAACTTAAATATGCAATTTCATTTGTTGAACAGCTACTGAATATGTGATGCATTAGAAAATATTTTTTTTAACAAATTATATTTAATAGTATAGATAATAATCGGTTATGTATGTAATGCAATTTTAATTTCAGTTCATTTTTTAATATTATTGAAAATAACCATTCGTTAGAAGGATGGGTCTTTTAAAGATATCTATATACATAAAAGGCGACTTCTGTTTGTATAGGACGCGAAATCTTAAGAACCACGCAGCAGATCGTCAGGAACAAAAATTCATCTCATCTCCGGAACAAACATAGGCTAAGAATTTTTTTTTAATCGGACCATTCCTTCTATCGTTTTGAACGTTTTTATGTGTCCCTTTAAAAAAAAATACACCACTTTCGCTCAAATCCGATAGTTGTTTTCCCTTTCGTGATGCCATTGGGCAGAAAAATTTATATAAAACTTTTTTGAAAACAATTGAAATTGAAAATGTTTAATTTATTTAATATTTGTTCATTGCCTTTAATTACCTAATATGAAATATAAGGTAGTAGAAGTATTGCGAGGTGGTCGAAAATTATTAATGGAGATTTTGTGTTTTCGACATGTTTTGGAGGATGCTGATTCTGAAAAGGGGGGTTTTGCGCATTGGTGTGCCTGTCTTAAACTACTCTATAGATCGAACAAAAAGAGCTGCAAGGTTTAAATTTGGTACACAAGTTTCTAGTACTTGTTGGACGTCATGATAAGGTTTTCGCGAAAATCATGCACGTGCGGGTAGATGCAAAATAACTTATTTAGTTTTAAAGGGTGTCATGTATTGTTGCACACCTCTAGCTTTAAGAGGATAACATTTCATAAGTAAATAGTAGTGTGAATAGTTCGTATAATTTCAAATTTAATAAGGAGTATATGTATGGTGGAACAATCCGAAGTTAACCCTTTCAGCCCCAGTGATGTCATTTGGCATCATCATGTTGCTGATCATAATTTAAAAAAAATAATAGACTCAATTCTATTGGGAGTAATGAAAAATATTTTCTAATTTAAAAAAGTTTGAAGAATCGAATGTTGTGCTTTTTGATATCATAAATGGCTATAGACGATCAGAAAAAAAAATTCTAAAATGATGATGCCAAATTGTCATTGGGACTGAAAGGGTTGAAAGAGCTTAGCGGAAGAAGTGATTTTTTTTTTTTAAATTTAGATTTTTGTTACATATATGAATAGAAACTAAAAATATTTCTGTTGTCACATATGATTTTAAAATAATAACATATGCATTTTATATGTAATAACTATAACTAAAAAAAGACATCATTTTTTGGGTTTTTTTTATTTGAAACTATTGAGGTGGAGCGAGGGTTACAATCTATTGAGGTGAACAACTATGGATTTTTTTTATAAAATCAGACGAATCACAAGGACGAAACAGGGACGAAACACATGACGAAGACACAATCTATATACACTATTTACACAACAGGCACTTTTGTCCTGTCGGTCACCCCCTTCTTAGGCGATCTCTAGTCGGCCAGACTGAAAAAGAAAATTCCATGTTACAAATATTAATATTATAAATGCATATTTGTTAATAAATATTTCACTTGAAAGATCTAATTATTTGTCATAAAATCCTGTTTTAAAATAAAATGTTTAACTACTACTATTACATATGTATTCCGGCTTGTATGCTTGATCAGAGACCCGCTTATGAAGCCTTCGTCAATAAGACAGACACAGAAGAAATTTTTACTGTCGCAGAGAGAGGATGATAGGCCCAGTGGCCTAGTGGTAGTGCTTCGCATTGCCACGCCACAGGTCCGGGGATCGAGTCCCGGACTGGGCGATGTTTACCCAGCCTTTATCCCTTGAGTGGGTCCATAAAATGTGTACCAAGCATGCTTGGAAACTAAACACTGGTGGTTTCGCATGAGGCTGACCACCTTAACGGGACATATGCCTATCACCCCAGGGCCCTAGGTCACGAAAGCTGAAATGGGCACGGCAGGCCTTGGCCCTGTAATGGGCTGTTGCACTGGGGAGCTTAGTTTAGGTTTTAGAGAAAGGAATATACATCCAGGACGAAGGCGGTAATCGAACCCGCACCCGTTACAGCGCGCAGACTGCTAGCGTAATGGTCCAAACTACTCGGCCAAATGTTTTATACTCTAAGGGATAAGGAAATTGGATGTAGTGTAAACTAGTTTTCATTGCAAGAGTATTGTTTGCAGTGCTGTTTTAATTTTCTTAACTGAATATATATATTTTTTAATTTTATAAAACTTTATTTCGGTTTCAGAGGATAATAAGAGGCGAAAAAGAAGGAAAACCTGACATTTTTTCAGGTGACGGGTTTATACGTATGTGGTTCTCGGAGGGTATACAATTAGTAAAAGTAAAACTCATGATTTTTTTAAAGGTTTAAAATTAAAAAGTTATTGTTTTTTTTATGGATAATGTATGATTTGTAGCTTTCATTATGTATATTCTGTCCTATTCCCTCAATGACCTATAGTTCTATAGTAACTTTTAACAAAATGTTTGGGGAAAAATGCATAATATTTTACATCATTGCTACTTCAGAAAAATAGTCAATTTTCAAACTAACTTTCATTAGACCGTCACTCTGGAGGTACGGGCCATGTAGTGCGGCTCCGGCATTCTGCAGAGCTTAGTGTCGCAGACCCATCTGTCAATGTCCACTTGTTGCCACAGGGAAGCTACGAAGGCTTCGCGGCGAATTCGTGCTGCTTTTTGCCTTCGACGTTCTGGGGGCCACCTAGGGAAGGAAAATTTTAGTTAGACACGTCCGGTTAAATTTTCGTATTAAAACCCCCTCTATCGTTAGACATGGCTTCTTCCATAGTTTATGCACCATTCTTTCCTACAATAACCTTATAATTAATTAATTTTATTTTTTTATAATGGGGCTCCAATATTGGCAGTCAAGCCTTTGCAGACTCGGCATATTCCCCAGAACTGAGAGCCATTCTTTTGTGGCACCATCTGGGCGACTCTCGCTACCAAATTTGATGCCCAGATTACAATGAATCTGAGCTCTCTGTGGATGTTAAAGTATACCGAGATTTAATTTTGCCGAGAGAATCCAAGCCAAATGGACCCTCCAGGGATCTTCTACATGCCACATTCTTCAAAAAATAATTCAATCATATGACATGCGCGCCCTGGATTTTTCCATCCAGAAAATCCGACGACTCAGTCGGGACTCGAACCCGCAATCTTGTGCTTATGAGGCGGACGCGTTAGACCTCTCAGCCACTGAGCCGCTACCCTAAATTGTAAAATTTTATAAAAAATACATTTGTATTCGTAATTCACTTTTTTCATTTGGAAACGATTTTAAAATCAATTCTTCAAAAAATAATTCAAGGAACATTTATGTACTTGGACGTAATCTAACAAGACATAAGCCCGACAGGGCTAATTTCGATAGAGACATTATCCCTCGAGGTTCAAAAATCTCGACAAATCAAAAAATTATTGACATTATGCCTAATTACGAGCATTTTAACTATTAATTTTTGGTTGTCAGGATTTTGGCTGTCGAGATTATGTCCCAGACCCTAACTAACCATCATATTTTATTCTGGGTCATTGTAGAACAAGTTTTTCTATTATTTTTCATTGTAACTATTACAAAATCAAAATGTTATCTTGATTTTAAATAGTTTGAAGCCAGTTTCGTCTATTTGCAAGAATAGTGTAGCGTTGTTTGTGGTTGATGTTGTATGGTCTGACACACATGGAGAAAGAGATTAAGTATAATTAGAAGTAAAATCCATATAACGAATTCATGCATATGACAATCACATTTGAAATTAGTTGAATACATGTTTTTTTTATTTAATAATGTTTTATTTAGGATGTATTGCATTACTCTACATCTATTTCATGTGTTTAATCATATCCATCCAAACTTTGTTTTTCACACTCACATTTTGACACTCGCGATCAAAACTAAACTGCAACTGATTCTGCATAGAGCTTTTTGAATGTAAATTGTTTTTGGTATCATAAAACTTTATTATTTTGTCTCTAGTTTTAACTGATATAAACTCCAAAAAGTATATGTGTTAGAAGCGTTTACTTATTAAAATTAGCATTGAAGGCATATATTTCATTTATAATAACAAGAAAAAGAAAAATACTTACAAGTGCTTATAGCACCAATCGAAGCATCCAAAGCAGCCCATCGTTTATTTGCACGGTTCTTTTTTTCAAATGATCTAAAATTCGTGTGCAGGATTTAGCTGTCCTACTTTTTAGTGCAACGAATTCCGGTACAGATGGTTAACCGGTAGAGATAGTGGATAAGTTGTTCCTTTTGCTTAGTATTTAATTAGTCCAAGCAATATTAAATTCACGATGTTTTCTTTTTTACAGTAAAATTGCAAAAAAAATATTATTTGTTACCGTTAGAATTAAGATCGGCTGTCAAATAATCAAATGTGACGAGAAAGGTTTTTTTGTGGTTTATTTGATCAGCAACAATGATTTTTCAATTTCACTCGATCCCATAATTCATTGTTGCAATTTGAAAACTACTACTATTTTTTTTTTTTTTACATTGTGTGAAAAGTCCATTGTTACTTGGCTGCCAAAATAATAAAATTTTCCATTCTGTTGAACCAGTGCTATATACAATGGTTTTTGTTAATTAAGGGGGAATGGGCGCGGTGTACCGGGGGTGTCCAAACTCAAGTGCTTCAATGCTAATCCAATGGGAAAAAACTATTTTCGCTGCCACATTTCTCCGGCTGTATTGAATATTTTTACAAGCGGATTTTTTCATGTGATAAATGTAGCTGACTTACAGGTCCCGACAATCCCGCTTTTTAAAATTAGTACGAATATTTTTTAATATTCAATAAATTCTTTTACACAAAATATTCGAAGCAATTTCAAAAAGTGGGATTATAGAGACCTGTAAGTCAGCTACATGTATCACATAAAAAATCCGCTTGTGAAAATATTGAATACAGCCGGAGAAATGTGGCAGCGAAAATAGTTTTTTCCCAATTGGATTAACATTGAGGCACCTGAGTTTGGAGACCCCCGGTACAGCGCACCCATTCCCTCTTAACAGGCCGTATAAATAAGTTTTATATGCATGCGCGAAATAATTGATGAGCAAAAATACACCATGAAGGTTCACGATGAAGCTGTTTTTTTGCTATAATCTATAAATAAGATTTTATATTTGTTTTAAAAAAAATATTTTTGAAGGTTTCTTAGTTTCAGATATTTTAAATTTTAAAGTTTTCTTTTTGCAGAATCCTTTATATTTTTCACGTAATGAGCGACCGATGCATTGTATCAAATAAATAATGGACACTCTAAGGCTAAGGTGTCGATTGTCCATTGTTTCCTAAAAAAAATACAAAGGAAATCCTTTCTCCGTTTTGTGCATGCTTTTGATAAGAAGTTAAAAAAAATTAACTTGCGTTATAAAGTACAGCGGGGGAAAAAAAGACGATTCACCCTTCGTTTCTCGGCTGCTATTGATCAAGGAATTTTGTGTAAGGTGTCAATTTTCAGGAAATAGCTTGAGGAATTGAAAACTCGCAACAAAAATTGTTTAAGGGGTCGTCTACATATTAAAATGAGTACCAACTCTGAAAATTCCAAAGGCAACACCCATTTTTTTATATAAAATTGTTCAGCACCTTCAAAATTCCCCAAGTATAAAAAATAATTATTTATTTGGCATTATTTGCTGGGATATTAAAGCTTTAATTTTGAACTCGTTTAGGGGCAAATCTCCTAAATGAAAAAGTAATATTTTGGTTGGTGTCTTTTCAAAACGACAAGCTAAGAAAGGGTTAGCATAATCTCGCCAACGGATGCTAATTTAACTCTCTTCACTAATATTGGGATTATTCGGTTTTTTTTTTAAATTTTGGATTTTAAAATTCAGAAATAAAATAAAGACTAGAAGATGAAAAGTTTTAATTTTAAATTAAGTCGCATATACGGTTGTTTATAACGAACATATTTTCAAATGCTATTAGTTATAATCAGAGTAACAAACATGATTATTACATTTATGTTTTGAACTTTTTAAGCAAATTTTTGTTTCATTCACATTGTTGCAAAAAGTTTGTTCAAAATTCGTCGCACTCTATCGGTAATATATGCCCAGTGGTTTAGTGGTTGTGCTTATTTCGCATTGCCACGCCACAGGTCCGGGGATCAAATCCCGGATTGGGCGAGGTTGACTCATTCTTTCATCCCTTAAGTGGGTCGATAAATTGGGGACCAAGCATGCTATGGGGGAACTAAACGCTGTGATTCCGCGTGAGGCTTTCCACAAAACCGGGACACATACCCTGCACCTCAGAGCCCTAGGTCACGAAAGCTGAAATGGGCACGGCAGGCCCTGGCCCACTAATGGGCTGTTGCACCAAGTTTATTTTAGTTTTTTAATGGTAAACCACGTATTGCAAAATGAGGGTTACGACCTTAGCACGATATTTAAGGAAGGCAAAATAAAATTACTCAATGATTTGGTAATGGTATTTAACCAACGCAGTAGGCACTAACCATTTTAAATAATTCATGTGGTAGCAATCAAATCTATTAAAAACCGAATTCCAATAATATTCTAGTCTATTTAATTTTTAATATTAAGGTAGGCGAATAAAGATTGGCGAATACCCATAATTCTGAAATTTTTACTATTACTTTAATCTTTTCCAAATTTGGCATATGATTTCAAATATAATGAGCAATGCTTTTTAGGCAATTTTTTTTTATTTAAATATAATTGATTTATTTTAAACGGTGTTTTTCACCTAAAAAAAGGGAGTTGCGCCAACACTTTCAGTATAAGAAGTTTTACATTAATTTACTTGAAATTTTTTACAGATGCTATTTCAATATATATCTATGCCATGAACCTCTAACATCTGGTGTAAATATACAATTTTTAAAAAAAATGTCCAAGTGTAAGTTAATCGAAAAAAATCCTTTTATTGTGGTTAATTTATAACATTTTTCTTAATAACTTCTTTTCTTTGTAATTTGTATGTAACTCTAGAGGGTCATTGCATGTATCAGTTCAAAACGGAGAATTTAACACATAATTAATGTTTATAGGAGGAAAATTCAATGTGGTAGACTTGTTACCGTAAACCTCCTTTTTTAGTAAAAAAAAAACGCCGTTTAAAATAAATAAATTATATTTAAAAAAAATGCCTAAATAGCATTGCTCATTATTTTTGAAATCACCATGCCAAATTTGGAAAAGATTAAAGTAATAGTAAAAATTGTAGAATTTTGGAGAATTTTGGGTATTCGCCTACCTTAAACACACTTTTTGAAATTGTATTGGAAATAACATTTAGAAACATAGTAACCGGTATAATTTAATGTTAATTACACAAACAAAATACATTGTATGCGGGTCATTCTCTGTAAATGGGACAAATTGCACTTTTAAAAACTGGAGAAAAAAATATTTTTCTAATTGAATAATTTTTATTATATGTGTTTCACATATTCATATATAGCAAAAAAAATGGTTCAGATCCCTTCAATGATTTTTTTTTAATCAAATATATTTTTTTTTCCACATTTGAAAACTATCGTTAACTTCTTTAGATGCTGAGCATGCGCAATAGACAATGTATGCTCATGCAGCACCGAAACCATTGCATGCCTCTTTGACTTGCCCCAAGTGCTAAGCATTGTGTTTTAGTTCAAAAACGTGTGATTCAAGTCTATGTCGATTAGGCTTGGTTGAATAACAGACGCAACTAAACCTACAGTAGACATTACACGATATACATCTCTATAGGAATGCGAGTTTTTTTGTTTATGGGGAAGTTAGGTTAGGTTAGTTTGAATTACCGTCGCGCTACAGCTACATGAGGGATTTTGGCGACGGACGTCGTAATTTAGAACAGCAATCAAGTGACGAGCCGACGCTGATCATACTTGAATATTGGTCAAGTATAATTTCAAAGGAATAAATTGTGTTTAAGAAGGGTTTGATATGCGTATAATGTGTTTAGAGGAAACGACTCCTGATCGAGAAGAGCAGGTTAAAAAAATGCCACCGCATTTTATTTTAGTTATTCGTCATAAATACCTTGATGATAACGCGACTGTGGTTCTAAATTACGATGCCCATCATCAATAGCCTATAACAAACCTATATACCCTATAACAAATGACAGTGAGTGCGACCTATAGAAAGGAAGAACATAGGCTTAATAGCTCCTTACCCCGCTAGCCAGAAGAGACAGTCGCAAGAGACACACAAGGAAAGACGACACAAACACATAAGGCGCGTTTACATGAGCCATCGAATTCATAGAATGCCAAAATCTCCATTAGGGGGAAAAGAGGACGAGCAGGATTTCTAACCCAAATGATAGTATGTGGCCGAATCCATGTCATGAAACATCAAACCCTCCTTCATTGGAGAGTTTGAGAACCCCCACCCACCCTAATGAACCCTGCAATTCCGGTTCTGTCTGGGAGAAAATCACCAAGAGGAAAAAAACTGCTGAGTGTGCTTTTCAATCTATGGATTCGATGTCTCATGTAAACACGCCTATAGACAAATAACAATATGTATTGACAAACACAAACATCCTTTCCATACCGGAATTCGAACAAGAACCCAGCAGCACCAAAGGCTAGCACCTTAACCATTGCGCCGCCTGGTCGGCAAGTTTGACCCCAACTCTTGATTATAACGTAGAAGAAGAAACGAATAATCACTCTCGTAAAATATCTAAAGGGCATGCGTTTAAAAAAAATTACACTTGAAGCGAAACAACCGATCGGTATTGAATGCGCTTCGAAAAAATGATCTAAGATGAAGTTATCCAATTTGGACTGACCTTAAAAGCTGATTTGTGAGTTAGTGACGTGTGAGTGAGTGACGATTCCGTAGGAAAAGTCAAATAACTTCATTTTCTTAGAATTTTTTATGAAATAAAGAGACTGTATGTTGATCTACATTTAAATGCCTACAATTTGAGACTAGTAAAACGATTCTCGCACTTATATATAATCAGTAAATGAGGTTGAGTGAGTGACGGCAGTAAAAGACTCCCATGATATTTTTAATACTAAAAGTACTGTAAAAACGTTATCACTCCTGTATTAAAACAACTGATGGCTGATTTAGAAGCCTCAATCCTTTAGGAATAATATGCCAATTTAAATTCGATTTCTTAGTCTTCCAGTAAGTTTTAAATTGTACTTTAAAGCAGTGTTGTAGGAGTAACTCTATAACCCAGGGACACATACATACTCAAAAAATTACATAAAACTACTGATGGTAGAAAAACATCAGCCACATTTTCGGAAACTACAGAAACTAATTAACCATAATTATTTCCGCCAAAAAGGATCATATATTTAAAATGGCTTTTTTTAGGACGTTAAAAGTTGTAAAAGCATGCAGGGACAGTGTGAGGGAGTGACAAATCGGGTATTTAAATGAAATTTTATGTAAGTAAATTATAATTATTTTAAATTTTTTAAGTGGGACTAGTTAGGTTGTGGGCCAGTTTACACTAACAAATCACAAGCATGCATATATAATTTAAAAATAAAGAGAAAAGTATCCGGGACATCAATTTGTCCCTTTTACAGAGAATGACCCACGCACTTGAAATCTATATACATAAAAGGCGACTTCTGTTTGTCTGTATAGGACGCAAAAACTTAAGAACCACGCAGCAGATCATCACGAAATTTGGCACAAAAATTCATCTAATCTCCAGAGCAAACATAGGCTAAGAATTTTTCGAATCAGACCATTCCTTCGATTGTTTTCAAACGTTTTAAGGGGAAAAGTACACCACTTTCGCTCAAATCCGATATTTTTTTTTCTCTTTCGTAATGCCATCAGGCGCAAAAATTTAAATAAAACTTTTTAGATAACAGTTGAAATTGAAAATGTTTAATTTATTTAATATTTGTTCATTGCCTTCAGAAACTAAATTAATAATTTGAAAAAACAGTTGGATCTGTTTCAAGTTACGTAATCCTACCAGTCTCCATTCTATTATTTTATTGTGTACATATGATTTTAATTATGAATTTTTTAAAAGCATAGTTAAGCTTTTACTGAACTACGTTGTTTTTTGAAGGCCGTCGCACTACAGAAGCATATTAGGGTTTCATGTCTTCCTTTTTTTTGTAAAATACTTTGCCAAACTCGCCAAGTTATTACAAAAAATGCGCAAAAGAGCATTTTTTTAAATAGCTGGTTGGTTGTGAGATGGTCTTTGCGACAGAGCTGAATGGGTGTAATGGTAGCTATATATTTTTCTCGCCAAATTTTTCAAACACGCCAAATGAGCTAAAAAAATTTATTCGGGAAATTACTATGACATTATCTGTTAATTTTAAAATAATAGAATTTTGAATTTTTATTGTAAAATAAGTAGCGGGATTTTGTACTTTAATAACGAACGGTATCAGCAACATAAGTTTATTAAAAAGCAAATAAACTTATAAAAAATGCAAATCGTTTGCTGTTTGTCATATAAAAGAAAAAATAGTCGAATTGACTATTAAATTGCCGCCCCGGTGGCTCAATCGTCAGCATGCTGGCCTTTGGAACTGCTGGGGTCGGGTTCGAATCCCGGTCAGGCAAGGATGTTTGTGACTGTCAATAAATGTTGTTATTTGTCTATGTGTTTGTGTCGTAATTCTTTGTGTGTCTCTGGTGACTGATTCCTCTGGCGAGCTGGGTAATGGGCTATAAAGCCTACACTCTCCCTTCTAGAGGGCGCAATCACTGTCTGTCTGTCTGACTATTAAATTATTTTTTCACATCTACCCGTGCAACATCGGGTATAACAGCTAGTGCTAATATATTTTAGGTTGTAATTATTTTTTGACTTATAACAACAGATCACTATAGAGATTCAGGCTGATAGTCGCCACATGTTCAAACCCTAGCCTTTGGAGCTGCTGAGGTCGGGTTCGAATCCCGGTCAGGCGTGGATATTTGTGATAGTCAATAAATGTTGTTATTTGTCTATGTGTTATTCCTTTCTTTGTGACTGTAAATTTCTTTCTGTGTCTGTCCCACTTGACAAAAGCTTATAAGCGGTTCTCTGAACAAGCACACAAGCTGGAATATATATGTATCATACCATACCATACCATACCCTCATATAATGCTTCTGATTTCCAGAAATGGAAAATCTATAATTGTATTTCTCAAGTAAAATATTAACTTTTCTTTCCAATAAGTAAATTAACATCTTTATAATCGATTGAATCTATTTTTAAATGGAAAATGTTATGAATATCTCTTCCTATTTTTGCAAAATATTATACGTAATGATTTACACTGCTCAAAACAATTAGGGGAGCACTTTGCGTACTTTTGTTCACGCTTTCAGTTTCAGCGCTTTGTTTTTCATTCTAAAAATCTAAAAAATTGTGAAATAGATTAATTATGCATCCAGAATGAAATGGTAAAAAAGAGGCGGAAAATGTTATTTTTTTAAACTAAAATTTAAGGGGGGGGGGGGGGGGGGGGAATTGGAATAAAAAATTAAGAATAAATTATAACAATAATTTTTTCAAATTTTTATTTGCAAAAAAGAGCTAAAATCAGTTTTTAATCATCTGAGAATACAAGAGTGAAAAATTTAGGGTCAATTTATTTCATAAAAAAGTTTTAGGGAGCGAATTTAATTTGACCATGTTTTCATACTTTCATTTGATTAAAACAAACATTATTTACATCCTCAAAAGACATGATTCGTCCATCTAACGATAAATTAGTGCAAGCTAAACTTAGTGAGAAAAAAAATCGCAAGCTCTTGATTCCAAATGGAAACTTTGGGGTTGAAAGAGTTTAAACCATGCGCTTCCCTAATTGTTGTGAGCAGTGTAATTTAGGTAATTAAGATGGTCGCTCATTGATTAGTTTTTTTGTGTAAAATTAATAAGGAAATTTAAGTTTAGATTCGAATGATATAAATTCCGAATTGCCGACGTCAATTAACAGTTTATAAAAACTGGTAACTGGTTCGTAATGTTTATTTTTAAGAATGTTGTAGGTTTTGGAAAATTTTGGACTTATAACTATACTTCACAATATAGGTTAAGCGTGATGGTCGCCACATGCTTCAAAATCCCTAACAATGCAGCTGCGATGTTCCAGAAAGAATAAATCGAAAGAACAATTCGAAAAAGGTAATTTATCTTTTATATTTTTTTCTTTTTTTGAACTCGGTACTCTTACCTGAAGTGTCTACATGACAATCTACTTTCTCATAATAAATAAAACCGCCTTCCAATATCCAAGTTTCGGGACCGTGTTCTTTAGGGTTGCCCGGAATAAGTCGCCAATATCCATCGCCAAACCAGTAATCGTATTTTTATACTTGGTTGTTGAATTGGCTTGTTTTAGGTGTTGCATTCCTTCCGGATTTCATTTCTGCATTTCCTTTCATCGATGCTGTGATTGGTGCGCTGTTCCCACGTTCATTGATGCACGGAGCAAGGATCGATTGGTTGGTAGACATATATTTTCAGGCTTGTATGCTTGGTCGCAATGACCCGCTTATAAACCATCGCCAAGTAGGACAACACAAGACACACACAAACACATATGACAGATGTTACCATCTGTCGCCACCTCCGCAATTTAGACATGTCCCTGAAGGGGAGACAAGGATCGAAAAAATAATTATTTTCATCCTCTGGGTTACTGTTGCCACTCAAGATCTAAAACATGCTCATTAACGGTTCACTAGAGCGGAACGGGTCCTGTCACTTGACCGCGTTTCAAATTTACTTGGCTAAAACCCGGGCTTGTATCTAACGGAACTTAATAGAACTTTGAACCACGATGCATTTATCATTCATCAGTCCCATTTTAGTCGGGGTATTTTTGAACAGAATAATACTCTTATATAACACCTAGAAGAAAGACAAAACCAGTGAAGCTATATTCCGTGGCTTAGTACCGGGTGGTTATAAAATAAAGCTCGCTATTCGGAGTGGTCTGTAGCTTGAATGAATTATCCAAATGCAAAAAACTTACTAATCAAGAAGGGGGGAAAAGAATGGAATCATAAAAAATAAACTCGTCACTTGACCAGGGTTCTAAATTACGAGGCGTAATTGGATGTGTTTTCCGTAATTAGCCATAATTGACGACGCATCATAATTTAGAACACTGTTCAAGAGACGAGTTTGTTTTTTATGATTATTCTTTTTTATGATTCTTTTTTAGGATTATATCTTTTTTATGATTCCATTCTATTTCCCCCTTCTTGATTTTAGTAAGTGTCTCAATTTCTGATGCATTTGGGTTATTCATTCAAGCTACAGACCACTCCGAATAGCGAGCATTAGTTTATAACCACCCTGTATAGAAAATTTATCGTATTCTGTCTGAAACCTTGTGCGATAGCGTTATAAGGTAACGTTGCATGCTAACTCAGGTATTGACCTCGTCACTTGTACGCGCTTCTAAATTACAAGCCCAATTGGAATTATTCTACGCGTAGTTCAATTTCCAATTTTTTAATACCAAAACCGAGATATTTTTTTCTGTAACACCCCATCAATATAAGCGATTAAAAGCCAAAAAGCGGCACCAATTTCGTCGAACAGCGGCACTTTTCATTTCCACAGCACCAGATGGCGCTGCATCCGAAACGACATTTTCTTCCTAGCGCGGAAGATTTACGATTCGCGAACGTTCCGTGCTATTACATCATAAACCAGCCTTAGAGAAGCCATAATGGTTAAAGAGAAAAGAAATAACAACAAAAATATTGAAAATAAATGTTCGAAACGTGAAAAAATTCCAGGTGGACGACTTTTTCTCTTCACCTTTTTTTCTTCTCCTTTTTGACATGTCGTATTTTGATGGATCACAGCAGCAGCAGAAATATATTTTCGGCAAAAGATTTTTCTCCATTGCAATTCGAAAAACTTAGTTTCAGTTTCCGAATTGAATTCTATTTTTTATTATTAATAATAGTCTTTCGACCTTTACGTTCCACTTGTTTCTTGAGCGTGGAAGTTGAAGATTTTTTTTTTTCAAAAAAATTTATTTTCAGACGATCATATATTAAATGAAATTGGTTCTTAACTTTTTTTCTCATTTGAGGTCATTTTTTTCGGAATTGGTTAGTACAATATCGCTGCAGAGATTTTTTTCTAAATTGCCAGAGAAATCTTGTTTTACTTTTCCCCCTCATAATTTGTGGGATGAGACGTTGAGAACTTATCACCGACTTTTTGACACCATTTCAGTAATGTCTTTTTAAATCAGATATAGAACCATAATGAAATACGTTTATTGTAAAAACTATTTAAATGTTGCACCACAAAACGCAAGCCGTCGCTTTGAAAGCTTTATAAAACCAATTTATAGGAAGTATATATACATTTCATTTCTTAGATTGTTTACGGGCGGCCAGAAGAAAAAGAACGGACAAAAGAAAAATTTCAAAAATGACCTTTAAATTTTTTAGTGTTTCTTAAACTATACAATCTTAGCCTTACAACGATATGGTAAAATAAAAGTTTCAAGTACTAGAAATGTTTTTAATATATTTTTTTTTAAATGTTGTTTAGGTGAAATCCAATTCATAGGTGAGAAATCACTATTGGTTACTTTAAACGCTTACATCGCAAAAATTTCTTTTTAAATATTCATGTACTTTTTTATTATAATAGATTCTAAGCATCAACATGAAATTTTTTTATACTTATTTAAGAAGGGGGTTTTTGAAATTCGTTGGAGGGATTTGAGTATAACTATCTTACTTTCCTTTTCTTTTTAAAATTATTGATGTTTTTTAGGGCAGTTTCACTTAAAAAATTTTAATTTAAAAGCTAAACAAGTTTCTTAAAAATGCCTCCAGTAAAGTAAAGTAAAGTTGAACATCCATCATTTGATGACTGGTTAAAATGTCATTAAAATGTATATAATAGATTGTGGGAAAAAGATACAGAAAAAAAAGGCAATTTTCCATAGGCTTCAATGGAGGGCTCCAGTCCCCCTTAAATTAAAGTGTATTGAGCTTCATATCATTTAATGCAATTTTATATACTTGATATTAAATTTCATGGAAATTACAAATTCTGTAAGGATGAAATAACAATGATAAAAAAAATAGTTGTATTTGAAGGATTTCTTGTAAAAATAAATTAAATTATATGTTATTATTAATGTTTAGTTCCCAAACATCCTAGGTCCCCATTTTATAGACCCATTTAAGGAATGAAAATATGGGCAACCTTGGCCATTCCGGGGTTCGATCCCCGGACCTGTGACGTGGCAATGCGAAGCACTGCCACTGGGCCTCGATAGAAAAAATCTAACCAATTTCAAAACTGATGTTATGAGAAAGTATAAGTCAGTTATATTTATCATGTTGAAAAACATTTGCAAAAGTATTCAAAGCAGCCGGAATTTTTCGCCATGAATAATTATTTTTCCATTGAATTAACACACCCCTTCTGTTAAGAGACCCGGCTATCTCTCATTCTCTCTGAAGATAACCATTTTTACTATTGCTGACTTCATTTTTATCATAATCATATTTACATACCATAGCATCACTATCTCTAACTAATGGTGTAGCTCTAGTGCGACGATAATTCAAGACTAACCTAACCTATCTCTATCTAATAGAGTACAAAAACAACTATTAAATCACTAAATGGTATTATTATGGTAACAAAAAACGCCCTGATAACCGCCAAAGTTCCATCGTCAACAATACAAAGAAAGATTTCTTTTATTCCACCAGAATTACACGGATATTCTTTCGGTAAAGAAAAAAAAAGAACTTTTACCGAAAAAAAACCCACATTTCCATACGAGAACGTTAAAACAGGAATAAAAGTTTATTTTTATTTCTGCCCGAAGCAGCACGGAATCATCTCAACTCGGGGCCGTTATTCCGAGCCACGATTTTCCGTGCCCTAACCTCGTTTGGCGGGGGTGGGTGAAATTGTTTCTAAAAATTTCTATTTTGCTATAAAACCGAGAGGGGTGGGAAGTACGGAAAAGAGAATGGAATAAAATTATGCGTTGTTTTCTTTTATTTACTTTTTTTTTGTCTAGGAAAAAAAACGTGCTGTTGTGTAAAATTTAATCCAACTTTCAAGTTGAAAACGAGAGGTTGGGGAACAGTTGGTAAGCAGTTTGTATTGTGTGCGAAAAGTCCCAAGTTCGGTTCCGGGAATTGCTTAACCCTTTCACTACTGAAACGGCCCCCGACGGCCGTCTGACTAAGGATTCAATAATGATATTCCTATCACATATTACGAGGAAACAAAAATCCTGCGGAGCGAAAGGGTTAAATAAATTCCCGAGTTATAAATGGTTTGTAGGGCTAAAATGTCCGATGAATAATACCTGGTGTGGAGAGAGTGCACGCTAAATTACTCTCGTTGGAGTATCTCAAATGTCGACTCGTTATTGACTGGTTTTTAAATTGTGACGCACGTAAAAATAAAGTTATTTTTATTATATAAAAAAGTAAAGTTTCTCGAACGATTGTTGCGAATGGCAATGGTGATTTAATTCTAATAAAAAAGGCTTCCTATGCTTTTTAAATGAGGATTAAATTTTGCAGTTTTTTAAATAATAAGAGTACTTCGAATTCGAATTCTTTTCTGAAATTTTCAATTTAGTTTAATTTCAATGAGCTAATTTTTTTACTGTCCGTAGCATTTGTATAGTTTAGACTATGAAAGTCGCTGACGGACAGACAGACAATTAAAATACCTTCCATTTTTACGTTATAAACGTAGCGTGGAAGCTGAAAAAAGAAAGAAAACGTTGCATTCGAAACATTTCTGTGTTTAAAAGTGTTAAATGTTTCTGCGTTCTAAAGAATTGTTTTTAATATTTGATTTTAAAAAAGTGCGAAGAGTCACAAAAAAAATCTTTAAATGGCACAAGGTTGCAGATGAAGGTCAGGTCATGTAGTGGGATTCGAATTCATTTCAAATGTTTGTTACCTTTTACACACTTAGTGTTTTATTTTATGCTTTTAAGTTGTAGAAATTCTTGCTTGCTGTTTTCCTCCCCTTCTGCTTTGAATCCGGCGGCTCGTGTTCTTACACAGCATGTTGGTTTTTCCACTATACAGAGTAAATGCCGAATACGCACAAAATCAAATGTTTTTTGCTGCGTTTTATTTATTCATTCCTTAACGGGCGGGGTTCTTTTTGTTTTGTCTTTAAATTTGGAAGTTTCTTCTGGGTTTTTACGATTCGAAATAGAGTTAGTTCAGAGGATTTTAGTAACAATGTTGTGGCTGTTGTAACGCCCATCCAGAGCTACATTGTATGCTTTTGAGTTGGGTTGAGTTAAATTATCGTCGCATTAAAGCGAAACAACGACTATTGGTGATGGGCGTTGTCATTTAACCTCTTGCGACCTGGCGTCCAAATTTGAGACATTTTTTAAAACCTTCCTACAAGCAATTTAATAGCCCTCGTGTAGCTCTAGTGCGACGATAATTCAAACCAAACCAAACCTACAAGCAATTAACACGTTAATTAGTTCCGAAATTGACCTGGTCCGATAGAGGACGATCCAAATATCAGTTTTCAGCCTTTGATTACAGGTATCAGTCATTTATTTCTATAAAAAAATGAAGTTCAACGAGGGTCCATGCGATGTTAGAGTTCTTAAGAAAATTATCTTAAAACTGTTTTTTCAAACTTTTAAAAAAGTTCTTTTAGTAGTTAATTTTTAAAACATAATACATTAAAAACAATGTTAAAATAATCTGTTAACTACAAATAAGTCTTGCTTTTTTTGCATTTATAGCACAAAAAAGTATATTTTTAGAGTAACTATTAAGTAACTATTAAACATTTTTTTTTTGCATAACATACTTTTTAGCATATATTTGTATGAAAAGTATGTTTAGATTAAGAATATACGTGCAGGAGATTTTTCTCGTGTCGGTACTTAACTGTATCGTTAAAATACCTTCCACTATTAAATTAATTAGAGTTTGAACCCAAAAATAACAAACGCATATATTTTTTTGCTAAATAAATCTTTAAACTGGATTTAATCTTATTCACTACTTAAATAAGAATTATATAGATAGTGGAAGGAGATTTTACACAAGCGGATAGTTCAAATTTGCTTCAAATAGATACCAAAATGGTGTTTCAAAGTTTGATTATAGTTACTAGTGACGTCAGAGATACCACGTGATAGCCATAAAGCGTTTTCGGGCGTAATTTTAACATTAATTTTTCTCCCTTTTTCTGGGGCATTTGGGAAAAAAAAGAAAAAATACGGGACGAATATTTTTGGCATAAGAGTATTTAGGCCAATAAAAATAGACCAAATAGTCAAATACTCAAAAATATAAAAATGGATCCATGTATACAAAACACCTTACATACCCCTTTTGCCTCTTACCACAACACCCCCTTCAATACACATAACATATTTCAAATACCTCAAACATGCCTCTTTAAATTAAACATTCATTCACATCATCAACAGTTATAACGCGACTTCCAGACTGATGCCACAAACTATCATAAAAATTCCGCCGAAACAGACAAATTATCCCGCCCTCAGCACCCAAAACAACTCAACCGCACACCTTAATAAGCGTCAACTTCTCTTGACCGCGTCCCTGTAACCGTCGGAGACGAGAATGCATCCTGAAAATGTCGAGGCGCAAAAGGTTTTTGTTTTAACATTCCAGGGTTAAATAAGAGTCAAAGGGATGTGTTGGGGGAGGGTTTTTGGAGAACAGGTGTAGTTTGATCTTGTTGCTTAACCCTTTCATTCCCAATTATTCCGCTCTTAAGACAAACGAGCGATTTTAACTCAGTCTGAGTTAATTTTCACTTCACCAGTGTCGAAAATGCACTTCCACTATAGGAGTGGATTTCACTGTTTTGTTTTGTTAAACCTCCAACAATCTTTACAAAAACGAGCGATTTTAAGGCACTAAGAGCTATTAAGGAGTTAATTTTCACTCCTTTCCGGTGTCGAAAATATACAGTTCTCCTATAGGAGTGGATTTCGCTCTTTTGTTTTAAGAGTGTCCAGTTGAAATATTCAAACTTGAGATTTTTTTTTCTTACAACGTTAAACTCGCACTTATTTCAAATAAATTTTACTCAATGTTTCATGCATGTTTATATAAAATTTAATTTTCTCTTTGAATCGTTAGAGAGAAGAATTATGTCTTTTGAAGAATTAAGTAATGTCGAAGTTAAATGTTAAATTTGTTGAAGTTAAATGAAAATATGAAAAATTGGTGAAAATAAAATTCACTCTGAACCCATTTTATTACCCATTCTGAACCCATCTTTATGTTTGTATTTTTAAATTTGCATTTTTAAATGTTTAAAAATTTAATTTTAGCTGTTTTATTAAATAAAGTTACGAAAAATTATTGTTATAACTTATTCAAAAGTTATAGTTCCAAATATTTTCCACTTAAATTTCAGGTAAAAAAAATAAGATTTTTTCCCTCTTTTTTACTATTTCATTGTTGAAATAGTAAAAAAAGGAAATCCTGCAAAATGAGTCGCTATCACAAATTTCAGATTTTTAGCATAAAAATATAAAAAGTTTGGATTGAAAGAAATCAAAGAGGGGCTAGGGAGCCCAGTAGGTAAGGCCCTTGACTTGTATGCACCAAGTCACAGGCCCGAGTAGCCACCATGGAGCATTTTAGACTTTAATGCATTTGAAATTAACCTAAATGGTGCATAAATTCCTTTAAATTTATAAATTTCTAGAATCGTATTTGAAAGTCGTTTGTCAATACCCCTCCCCCCCTCCCTTCCTTTCCTAGTTCTTTAGTGTTTGGTATGCCAAAAAGAATGCTACATTTTGGATCTGAAAATTTGGCTGCTACATGTTAAATTGTGGTAGTCTTAGTTAAGTTTTGTATGTCTTGAACGCGCGAAATACGATGTACGGGCAACTTCGATTTCATTGGGTTCCTACTCAAGTATCTCTCACTGAGCACTATTTCATTGTTGATGAAAAATGAGTCGATATCCCAAATTTTAGATTTTTAAAATAAAAAAAAATTCCACTTATAAAGTTTATCATTTTCGGCCACAATCCAACCCAGAAACAAAGAAATTTCACAGAACAGATAGAAAATAGTGAAGTCGTTCCCCGTAAGATCCCCTGGTTTTCAAAAGAGGGTCTCCAATTACGTTAACAATTCCGGTGTCGTTACGGTTAGGGTTAAGCTCCCCGGGAGATATTTGAGAAGGAAAGGAATGTACGTGCTTTCAGGTGGCAACGAGATGTGGTAAAACAATGATTTTTTTTTTACTTTTAAAAATCTTGGTTTGTTTGAGAGGAGCGTTTTCAGGTTCTCGTTATGGTTGCCGAGAAAAGTTTGAAAAGTTGTTTTGATAATGATCTAAGTAGCAGTAAATAATATGCAAGGAAGTAGGCAATACTAGTTCATTCGAAATTTCTTGTTTGTGGCATTTGTAGTTTGGGCTATGGAAGTGGGTGACGGACTGGCAGGCAAACATACGGACTGAACGATTATAACCTTCCACTTTTTACGCTATAAACGTAGCGTGGAAGCTAAAAAGGTAGAAAAATGCCAGTAAACATGTCGCTTAGGAACTTTCACTAATTTATCTAAAACACAATAAAAACTTGTTTTTTTGCCAAGTTACTGCTTATTAAAATTACCTTTTAGCTTCCACACTAATTTTATAACGTAAAAAGTGGAGGGTTTTATAATCGTTCAGTCCGTATGTCCGTCCGTCCGTCCGTCACCCACTTTCATAGCCCAAACTACAAACGCTACGGACAAGTGTGATACGTCAAATAATTCAGCGCAGCGAAATTAGAATACATAGAAAATTTCAGAAATTAATTCGAATTAGAAGTATTTCAACTATTTAAAATATTGCAAAGTTTAATGCTCATTTAAAAAGCACAGGAAGCCATTTTTAATAGAATTAAATCACCATTGCAATCACAACAATTGCTCGAGAAACTTAAATTCATTTAGACCATAAATTAAAATAAATTTGTTTTTGCGACATCGCATCGTTTAGTTTGAAATGACGTGTATATATTTCAGTACGAGATTCTTTGTATGTTGATATGAAACATTTTCACTCTATTTAAAAGCTAGGGAATATTACTTATTTATTCTTTGAAATATAAATTAATTTTTGCAAACGATAAGTAATAATTATTGAATTTTCGAAAGAAAATAAATGAAACTAGCCAAATTGAGCATGTGTGTAAATGTTTAATATAGAATTAATGCTGTGTTTGGCGCCTCTTTACCTGTTGTTTATATTATTTTTTTTTGTTCTAAAAGTATGTATGTCTAGTAAGGAGGAGGGGCAGTAAAGAAGAAAGCAACTCTTTAGTGTAGAAATATCCATTTAATTAAGTGCAGCTCTGAAGAATTACATCCTCTCTCCACCCTTACCGCCTTTACTAGTGACAAAAAGATGGCGGTTCAGGGCAGAGTTTCAATAAGTGGCCGCTAGATGGCGCTGATACAACACTCTGCTATCCTGACGTTTGTCGTCCCGACAAATAGCAATTGAATAAAATCATGCTATCTAAATATTAAAAGTAAACATGTAGCAAGATAAAAATTAAACGTAAACACTTAGGAAATAATAAACTTAAAATCACTACTAATACTGAAAAGAACTATAAAAATTAACATAAACAAATAAAATACTTTTTAGCATTTCTCTAGAAAATTATTCTAAACTCACTTTAAAATTCTCTTTTGAAAATTATGAAATAGAAGAAAACACTTATAAAATTAACTTAGCAAGTAAGTAAAAATAAATTTTAAAGTCTGTGCAAAAAGTTCTTAGTACAATTTGGGAGAAAAAAAATAAAGTTCTGGACTTCAGAAAGTTTGTAAAATAAAAGTCAAAGTTCAGGTTTTTGCCCAACTCTTCATTTGGTCGGCAGATGTGGGTGTGCATGTTGGTCCTTCACCTGTACCGGTCTTGCGTACATCATATCTGTCGTTTGGGCGAACTTTAGTCACGACGTATGGGCCAAAAAACTTTTGACGAAGTTTTAAGCCTGTCCCGAACTGAGTACGTTTGATGGCGACTAAATCATCAAGTTGGTATTTGGTAGCAGTCTTGCGACGAGTGTTATAGTTGTGTCTGCTCTGTTCTTGTTGTTGCAATATATTTGCTTTGGCTTCTTTGCGCATTTGTTGTTGATGTTGGACGACTGAGTGTATATGTTGTTCTTCTAAAATTTTCTTGATGTTAAGATCTTCTTTATTTTTCATTTTAACTCCTGTTAGAAGCTCGAAGGGTGTGTACTTAGTAGCTGAAGAGATAGTGCTGTTAATTACACGTTGTACAGCTGGTATGTGCTTGAACCATTTGTTCGGATCATCAAGGGATAACTTGGAGATAACTGGAATTAGCGTTCCATGGAATTTTTCAACCTGACCGTTTCCTCTTGGCTGACCTGTAGTGATTGTGATATGTTCAATCTTCTCTTCTTCGCAGTATTTCTGAAATTCTGTTGTTGGAGAGTGTTCTAGTAGTTGTTTAATGCTTAGTGTGAACTCATCTTTTGACTGAGCTTCGCAGATTTTTCTGGTTGTGTCATCAACTTGTATTGCCATGACAGGATAACGGCTAAGTGCGTCGACATGTTTCATCTGCTGTCCTGGTCTGTGAATTAGTTCATAGTCGAAATCTTCTAGCAACATTGCCCATCTGGCAACTCTAGGAGGCAGTTCTTTTTTGGACATTGTTTTTTGAAACGCTTGGCAGTCAGTGAAGATTTTGAATTTTGTGTCTACAAGATAATGTCGAAATTTCTTTAATGATTCTACTATTGCTAACACTTCTAATTCATATGATGTATACTTTTCTTCTTGTGGTGATGTTTTACGACTCATATAGTGAATGGGATGCAGGTTGTTCTCGTTGTCAGCTTGAAGCAAAATAGCACCAGGCATCTTTGTGAACTCGTACTGTCCGTCTGGTGTTACAAAAGAAGTGTACAGTAGAACCCCGATTATCCGAGTTAATGTGGACCGAGACTAACTCGGATAACCGAAAAACTCGGTTAAAGCGAAAAATTTAAATAAAACAATTCTGTATGTCTAAGTGTATATTTTAACAAGTACAAATGTTATATAGACTACGTGCAATGCAGGACATTGAAATAGTTCTTTCACTTAAAAAAATTCTTTAATTGTTTTTTGTTATTTTGGCGTTTCTCGGCAGCTATATAAGAAAGGTAAAGGGGGAATTATTGTTGGATTTCTTTTCCTGAAAATTTGTGAGATCATGTTCTGTTCAGAATTTTTTTCGGTAGTCATCGGAAAAATCCTATAAATATTTCAAAGCTCGGTTAAAGCGGAAAATCGGATAATCGGGGCTCGGATAATCGGGATTGTACTGTATTTACGACTATCTTCATGAACATCAACGTGATAGAAACCATTTTTTAAGTCAAGGTTCGAATAGACAGATGCACCTTGTAATTCGTCAAAAACATCTTCGATAAGGGGTAAAGGAAATCTTTCTTTTACGATATTCCGATTCAAGGAACGATAATTGATTGCAATTCTTGTTGAACCCTCTTTCTTCTTACACAAAACTATTGGTGCACAGAAATCTGAAAAACTTTCTCGAATTATTCCGCTTTGTAACATTTCCTTAATTTGTTTATTTACCTCAATTTTTTCTGACAATGCAAGACGGCGTGGTCTTTGAAATATAGGTGTGTCATCTGACAGAATTAATTTCATTTGATAATTAGCACTTTTAATTTTATTTGGTTTATAAGTTTTGACCATCTTCATAATAGTGTTTCGTATATTCGCATCAGATATGTGAGAAAATTCATCTTCAAAAAGCGTATCATCACTTACAATACTAAATATTGGGTTGGTCCCCGTAGTGTCTAATGGTTTGTTTACATTTTGCAATATGGGCTTGTCCCCTTGTACGTCTGAAGCGAAAATTTGATGTTCATAAGTTCCTAAATCTGTTAATTTGTTCGAATTATATTCTTCAATTAAATGTGAAAAACGTTTCTTCATATCCGTATTATGAACGTGTGTGAAATATAAGTCATTACCGTAGTCACAATCCATTGTGGACGTAAACTCATTCGCCGAAGCGTGTTTTACGGGAAAGTAGGCTAAACTTTTACCGGTGGCGTTATCCAAATTTAATCGGTTCGACACATCATCTAGTTCCGCTAAAAAAAATCTCTCTTCGTTCCCGAGCGTGAGCGAATTTCTCCTCGATAGCTCCTCCCTAATTGTCTCTGATTGGATCGTGCGTGTTTTTGAATCCTCCCTATTGTCTGGTTGACAGGCGATTGGCGCGTCGTCTCGTACGCTCTCTTCGTTCGCAGACACGTAGTCGCCGGCGTGATTCGTAGACTTTTCGTCTGCGACTTGTTTCGGAGCGATGTGAATAGTATTTTGACATTTGTTTTTTATTTCCTGGTGCAGGATTTCTGTTTTCGGAGAGAGTGTACTTTCATTTTGTGTTATTTGTGATGTTTTAAGCTCATGGAAAATAGAAGGAGGGATTATTAGATTTGAAAATAGCCTTTCACAAATCGCTGCATCGTATGTTTTTGGTTGTCTTTGTGGCAACCCGAGAAGAACCTTGGCGCATTTGACTGTGTGTTTTTCGCCAAATGCAGATTGTAATGTGATATTTTCATCATCATATGTTGTTGTTTTGGGTAAACAATCGGCTTTGACACAAATATGAGTGCAGCCACTGTCAATAATAGCGCGCGTATTTTTATTATTAAGTAGTACATTTTCATATTGAAGGGAACCGTGATCACGTGGTTTGGGTGCTGTTGGAGCTATTTGTAATACTGGACTGTTATTCTCGTGTGACTCGTTTTCAGATCGTTGGTTGTTTACATTGCGTTGATTGAAGCGATTATTATTTGTTCCACGGGAATTTTTATTTTGTGGTCTACGAAAGTTATTGTATGGTGGTCTGTTGTTTTGTTGTTGTTGATAGGTGTTATTGTTGTGTTGGCGACGGTTTACTTCGCTTAGAGATTTACGCTGTGATGTAAAATATATATCAACTTTTTGTGCAAGATCATTTGGCTTTAGCCATTCTTCGCCTTGTGTGACAGCTATGTATGACTGAGTCTCTCGGTCAAGTGTAGAATACAATTTATCTGAAACCATTAATTGGCATAAAGTGTCAAAGTCGTCGACTTTTCTAATCTTGCAATAATATGCGAATGTTGTTTGCAGTCTTGAAGCGAATTGTGTATGTGACTCATCTGCTAATCGTTGCATACGGCGAAAATTAATTAGGCAATCCTGTGCGGTTGGTTGGAACTGACGTAGCACTGTATTTTTGACTTTTTCGTAGTCTTGGATATCATTATCCGAAATATTTAATAAAATGTGATTTGCTTTTTCGCCTAACATATTTATAAGTATTTCTGACTTCAATAACTCATCCGAAATATTCTTCGTATTAAATGCTCGTTCTAACAATGCGAAAAATAAACTGTAATTTTCTGGACGGCTAGGGATTGGCATTGAAAGAGTTTTAACAGAACGAATAAGATTTTCGATGTTAGGTGAATCATCGGTTTCGGAACTTTTCGAAATATTATGTTGAGTTTCGGCATTGTTTTGAAGAGTAGCTAGTTCTATATTTCGTTCTATTTGAGCGAGTTTTACTTTTTCGACTTCTAATTTATTTCTTTCGATTTCTAGTTTAACATTTCTTTCATCAACCGTTTGTGCAATTAAATTTTTAACGAATTCGTTATCTTTCGTATAGGTCTCACTGGACTCAATTAGCTCTTTAATTTTAGTTAACGTGGGATTTTCTGGAAGTACGATGTCCAATTCAAAAGCAACTTTCACTAAATCTTCTTTTTTGGTATTTTTATACATCTTGAATAAAAAAATAAGAAAACTTTTACCTTTTTGGTCGTTTTTGGTTTTGTTTCGTCGGCGATGTAGTAGAATTTCTTACGTGCTCTGTGGACGATGTATTCCGTTTTATGGAGGTTACTTTTGTTTTTCGGATTGACGTGCTGTGGACCTCGTCGTCGTGCGTCGTCTTCTGCTTAGCGGCTGAAGATGGATGACTCACGGGTGGCGTCTTCTGCTTAACGGCTGGAAAAATACCACTTTACGATGGGGTCGACGATGGCGACTTCGGCTTGGCGGCTGAAGAAGGAATCGCTTGACGATGGCGTAGAAAGTTCCTTTTGAAGCGGGAGTTTTCACTTTTTTCGTGACGATGTAGATTTTGGCATCGCTGATTTATTGCAGTGTAGATAAAAGTTCGTTTTTGTGCATGAGTTCGTGATTGCCCACCGTGGAGAGGAACTTTATGTCTGAACCTCGTGGGACTAGAACTTTCGTTTTGTAAAAGTTTAAATTAAAATTTTTTAAAAAATATCGATTTTTGCGACGAGAGGCGGGTGGCAAGGCGGCGGTGAGCCCCCATGTCTAGTAAGGAGGAGGGGCAGTAAAGAAGAAAGCAACTCTTTAGTGTAGAAATATCCATTTAATTAAGTGCAGCTCTGAAGAATTACATCCTCTCTCTACCCTTACCGCCTTTACTAGTGACAAAAAGATGGCGGTTCAGGGCAGAGTTTCAATAAGTGGCCGCTAGATGGCGCTGATACAACACTCTGCTATCCTGACGTTTGTCGTCCCGACAAATAGCAATTGAATAAAATCATGCTATCTAAATATTAAAAGTAAACATGTAGCAAGATAAAAATTAAACGTAAACACTTAGGAAATAATACACTTAAAATCACTACTAATACTGAAAAGAACTATAAAAATTAACATAAACAAATAAAATACTTTTTAGCATTTCTCTAGAAAATTATTCTAAACTCACTTTAAAATTCTCTTTTGAAAATTATGAAATAGAAGAAAACACTTATAAAATTAACTTAGCAAGTAAGTAAAAATAAATTTTAAAGTCTGTGCAAAAAGTTCTTAGTACAATTTGGGAGAAAAAAAAATAAAGTTTTGGACTTCAGAAAGTTTGTAAAATAAAAGTCAAAGTTCAGGTTTTTGCCCAACTCTTCATTTGGTCGGCAGATGTGGGTGTGCATGTTGGTCCTTCACCTGTACCGGTCTTGCGTACATCATATCTGTCGTTTGGGCGAACTTTAGTCACGACGTATGGGCCAAAAAACTTTTGACGAAGTTTTAAGCCTGTCCCGAACTGAGTACGTTTGATGGCGACTAAATCATCAAGTTGGTATTTGGTAGCAGTCTTGCGACGAGTGTTATAGTTGTGTCTGCTCTGTTCTTGTTGTTGCAATATATTTGCTTTGGCTTCTTTGCGCATTTGTTGTTGATGTTGGACGACTGAGTGTATATGTTGTTCTTCTAAAATTTTCTTGATGTTAAGATCTTCTTTATTTTTCATTTTAACTCCTGTTAGAAGCTCGAAGGGTGTGTACTTAGTAGCTGAAGAGATAGTGCTGTTAATTACACGTTGTACAGCTGGTATGTGCTTGAACCATTTGTTCGGATCATCAAGGGATAACTTGGAGATAACTGGAATTAGCGTTCCATGGAATTTTTCAACCTGACCGTTTCCTCTTGGCTGACCTGTAGTGATTGTGATATGTTCAATCTTCTCTTCTTCGCAGTATTTCTGAAATTCTGTTGTTGGAGAGTGTTCTAGTAGTTGTTTAATGCTTAGTGTGAACTCATCTTTTGACTGAGCTTCGCAGATTTTTCTGGTTGTGTCATCAACTTGTATTGCCATGACAGGATAACGGCTAAGTGCGTCGACATGTTTCATCTGCTGTCCTGGTCTGTGAATTAGTTCATAGTCGAAATCTTCTAGCAACATTGCCCATCTGGCAACTCTAGGAGGCAGTTCTTTTTTGGACATTGTTTTTTGAAACGCTTGGCAGTCAGTGAAGATTTTGAATTTTGTGTCTACAAGATAATGTCGAAATTTCTTTAATGATTCTACTATTGCTAACACTTCTAATTCATATGATGTATACTTTTCTTCTTGTGGTGATGTTTTACGACTCATATAGTGAATGGGATGCAGGTTGTTCTCGTTGTCAGCTTGAAGCAAAATAGCACCAGGCATCTTTGTGAACTCGTACTGTCCGTCTGGTGTTACAAAAGAAGTGTATTTACGACTATCTTCATGAACATCAACGTGATAGAAACCATTTTTTAAGTCAAGGTTCGAATAGACAGATGCACCTTGTAATTCGTCAAAAACATCTTCGATAAGGGGTAAAGGAAATCTTTCTTTTACGATATTCCGATTCAAGGAACGATAATTGATTGCAATTCTTGTTGAACCCTCTTTCTTCTTACACAAAACTATTGGTGCACAGAAATCTGAAAAACTTTCTCGAATTATTCCGCTTTGTAACATTTCCTTAATTTGTTTATTTACCTCAATTTTTTCTGACAATGCAAGACGGCGTGGTCTTTGAAATATAGGTGTGTCATCTGACAGAATTAATTTCATTTGATAATTAGCACTTTTAATTTTATTTGGTTTATAAGTTTTGACCATCTTCATAATAGTGTTTCGTATATTCGCATCAGATATGTGAGAAAATTCATCTTCAAAAAGCGTATCATCACTTACAATACTAAATATTGGGTTGGTCCCCGTAGTGTCTAATGGTTTGTTTACATTTTGCAATATGGGCTTGTCCCCTTGTACGTCTGAAGCGAAAATTTGATGTTCATAAGTTCCTAAATCTGTTAATTTGTTCGAATTATATTCTTCAATTAAATGTGAAAAACGTTTCTTCATATCCGTATTATGAACGTGTGTGAAATATAAGTCATTACCGTAGTCACAATCCATTGTGGACGTAAACTCATTCGCCGAAGCGTGTTTTACGGGAAAGTAGGCTAAACTTTTACCGGTGGCGTTATCCAAATTTAATCGGTTCGACACATCATCTAGTTCCGCTAAAAAAAATCTCTCTTCGTTCCCGAGCGTGAGCGAATTTCTCCTCGATAGCTCCTCCCTAATTGTCTCTGATTGGATCGTGCGTGTTTTTGAATCCTCCCTATTGTCTGGTTGACAGGCGATTGGCGCGTCGTCTCGTACGCTCTCTTCGTTCGCAGACACGTAGTCGCCGGCGTGATTCGTAGACTTTTCGTCTGCGACTTGTTTCGGAGCGATGTGAATAGTATTTTGACATTTGTTTTTTATTTCCTGGTGCAGGATTTCTGTTTTCGGAGAGAGTGTACTTTCATTTTGTGTTATTTGTGATGTTTTAAGCTCATGGAAAATAGAAGGAGGGATTATTAGATTTGAAAATAGCCTTTCACAAATCGCTGCATCGTATGTTTTTGGTTGTCTTTGTGGCAACCCGAGAAGAACCTTGGCGCATTTGACTGTGTGTTTTTCGCCAAATGCAGATTGTAATGTGATATTTTCATCATCATATGTTGTTGTTTTGGGTAAACAATCGGCTTTGACACAAATATGAGTGCAGCCACTGTCAATAATAGCGCGCGTATTTTTATTATTAAGTAGTACATTTTCATATTGAAGGGAACCGTGATCACGTGGTTTGGGTGCTGTTGGAGCTATTTGTAATACTGGACTGTTATTCTCGTGTGACTCGTTTTCAGATCGTTGGTTGTTTACATTGCGTTGATTGAAGCGATTATTATTTGTTCCACGGGAATTTTTATTTTGTGGTCTACGAAAGTTATTGTATGGTGGTCTGTTGTTTTGTTGTTGTTGATAGGTGTTATTGTTGTGTTGGCGACGGTTTACTTCGCTTAGAGATTTACGCTGTGATGTAAAATATATATCAACTTTTTGTGCAAGATCATTTGGCTTTAGCCATTCTTCGCCTTGTGTGACAGCTATGTATGACTGAGTCTCTCGGTCAAGTGTAGAATACAATTTATCTGAAACCATTAATTGGCATAAAGTGTCAAAGTCGTCGACTTTTCTAATCTTGCAATAATATGCGAATGTTGTTTGCAGTCTTGAAGCGAATTGTGTATGTGACTCATCTGCTAATCGTTGCATACGGCGAAAATTAATTAGGCAATCCTGTGCGGTTGGTTGGAACTGACGTAGCACTGTATTTTTGACTTTTTCGTAGTCTTGGATATCATTATCCGAAATATTTAATAAAATGTGATTTGCTTTTTTGCCTAACATATTTATAAGTATTTCTGACTTCAATAACTCATCCGAAATATTCTTCGTATTAAATGCTCGTTCTAACGATGCGAAAAATAAACTGTAATTTTCTGGACGGCTAGGGATTGGCATTGAAAGAGTTTTAACAGAACGAATAAGATTTTCGATGTTAGGTGAATCATCGGTTTCGGAACTTTTCGAAATATTATGTTGAGTTTCGGCATTGTTTTGAAGAGTAGCTAGTTCTATATTTCGTTCTATTTGAGCGAGTTTTACTTTTTCGACTTCTAATTTATTTCTTTCGATTTCTAGTTTAACATTTCTTTCATCAACCGTTTGTGCAATTAAATTTTTAACGAATTCGTTATCTTTCGTATAGGTCTCACTGGACTCAATTAGCTCTTTAATTTTAGTTAACGTGGGATTTTCTGGAAGTACGATGTCCAATTCAAAAGCAACTTTCACTAAATCTTCTTTTTTGGTATTTTAATACATCTTGAATAAAAAAAATAAGAAAACTTTTACCTTTTTGGTCGTTTTTGGTTTTGTTTCGTCGGCGATGTAGTAGAATTTCTTACGTGCTCTGTGGACGATGTATTCCGTTTTATGGAGGTTACTTTTGTTTTTCGGATTGACGTGCTGTGGACCTCGTCGTCGTGCGTCGTCTTCTGCTTAGCGGCTGAAGATGGATGACTCACGGGTGGCGTCTTCTGCTTAACGGCTGGAAAAATACCACTTTACGATGGGGTCGACGATGGCGACTTCGGCTTGGCGGCTGAAGAAGGAATCGCTTGACGATGGCGTAGAAAGTTCCTTTTGAAGCGGGAGTTTTCACTTTTTTCGTGACGATGTAGATTTTGGCATCGCTGATTTATTGCAGTGTAGATAAAAGTTCGTTTTTGTGCATGAGTTCGTGATTGCCCACCGTGGAGAGGAACTTTATGTCTGAACCTCGTGGGACTAGAACTTTCGTTTTGTAAAAGTTTAAATTAAAATTTTTTAAAAAATATCGATTTTTGCGACGAGAGGCGGGTGGCAAGGCGGCGGTGAGCCCCCATGTCTAGTAAGGAGGAGGGGCAGTAAAGAAGAAAGCAACTCTTTAGTGTAGAAATATCCATTTAATTAAGTGCAGCTCTGAAGAATTACATCCTCTCTCCACCCTGACCGCCTTTACTAGTGACAAAAAGATGGCGGTTCAGGGCAGAGTTTCAATAAGTGGCCGCTAGATGGCGCTGATACAACATGTATTCTTTTTTTGTTCTTTAAAAGAGAAGAATATTACAATGTCGATTTTTTAAAAAAAATTATTTTTTGCAAACGATAATAATTATTGAATTTATTATTAAATAAATAATTACTGAATTTTTGAAATAAAATAAATCAAACTAGCCAAATTTAGAGTTTAAATGTTTATAATAGAATTAATATTGAGCTTTGGCGACATTTTATCTGATGAACGCAACTGTTGTGTGGAAGCGGATTAAGTGACAGATTCTGTTACAAAACTACTTGTTTATCATCAATTAATGGAGCAATTCTTCCTATTCAATCCTAACGCTACCAACAAAATCAAATACAAACAAATCTTTCCTCTTTTATGTATCCTCTGCTAATTGAAGCAAACCTTATCTAATGCGGCTCATCACTTTAGCAATCCACTCATTTGTGAACGCGTCGCCCGGGGCGAAAGCTCAAACGTCTCTATTAAATGACGTCATCATTCGCCTGTGATGTATTTGCGACAAACACACGCTTGCAATCAGATGTCCAATGATCTTGGAGGCTTGGATTTGATAAGGGATTCGGGATTTGGACGCTTTGGATTTAATTGTTGGATGATTTAATATATACACTATGTACACTCTTAAAACAAACGAGTGATTTTAACTCAATCTGAGTTAATTTTCACTCTTTTCCAATGTCGATAATGCACTTCCCTTATAGGAGTGGATTTCACTCCCTGTTAAAAGAGTTAGTTGTTGTTATAGGAGTGGTTTCACTCCTTGTGTTGCTAAACCTCCGACTGGTTCACTCCAAGCGAGTGATTTTTTTTAACTCAGTCTGAGTTAATTTTCACTCCTTTTCAGTGTCGAAAATGCACTTCTCCTACAGGAGTGGATTCCACTCTTTTTTTTAAGAGTGTAGTGATATAGCAGTGATTTTGCTTTAATATCTTAGGACCCGAGCAAAATCTTACACGTATATCCGTAATCTAAGCATACTTTTCATACAAATATATGCTAAAAAGTATGTTTTGCAAAGTAATTTTTTTTATGAAATTATGTTTAATAGTTACTGAGAGACAGGCCTTAAGCTCTAAAAACACACATTTCTTTGCTATAAATGCAACAAAAAGGCCGTATCACTTATTTGTAGTAAACAGTTTATTTTAACATTGTTTTTAATGCAAAATGCCTTTAAAAGGAACTACTTAAAGAACTTTTTGAAAAGTATGATTTTTTTTTAAGAACTCTAATATCGTATTGACCCTCGTTCAGCTTCATTTTTTATCGAAATAAATGTCTGATCCCTGTAATCAAATATAGAAAACTGATATTTGGATTTTCTTCGATTGGACCAGTTCAATTTTTGAACGTGTTAATTGTTTGTAGGTCACTTTAAAAAATGTCCCCAAATGGGGTCGCAAGAGGTTATACTAGGGTGTATAACGACTTTGAATTGCCATTCAATAAACCATGATACATTTATATATTTAAGATAATTTTAATTGATTTAAAACCTTAAAAATTCTATGGCAGCTACCCTTTGAGCATGCCCAATTTTTACGAAAACCTTGTTTACCGAAAATTTTGAGAATAGTCCCAGCATTTAAAAAGATGTTTTCAAAAGCTTACATGACCAATTTATTTTTTACAGAGTATGTTTTGTTTAAGCACATATGAAATTCATCCCTTCTTGATCATTTTTCACTCTAAACTAAAAAAAAGTAATAAAAAATAAACTGGTTCCACACTGTTTTAAAGTTTATGGAAAACATAAACAAAATTAAGTCCATAACTGAGAGAGTTATTGATTACAGCGCTCTCTTCGGCAAACTATTTATATAAGACAAATTGAGTAAAATATATAACAAGATTTCGTTCTTAGAATTTTGTTTTTGAGTAATTTTACTTTAACGTGTTCCAATAACTCGTGATTCTCTCTGGAGTTACCATTTTTTTTTTTACTATTTCTCGAAAAGAAGTTATTGATTTCACTTCGCTTCAGCGCTCTTTTCTTGATGCCACTTTTATGCCTGAAATAATGTTGATATTTTTTTTTCAACAGATTGCCATCTCTTGACGTAAAACGCATTTTCAGGTAGGGATTATGACAGGGTAGCCCTAGGAGGATGGAAAGAACAGGAGTAGTCATGTGGCCTTCGGCGTGAAGCGAAAAAGCTTTCCCCTCCCTCTTGGGAGAAAGGGACCTTTATCTACCCCACTTTTACATGGTGTTCTATGGGAGAATTTACGATTTTTCATTTTAAATGAAAAAAATTTGATCACATTATGGAAAACGAATGCACATATGTATATTTCTAATATGCTCAGTAGATATACATGTATTATTTAAATACAATATCAAATAAACACCCAAAACTAGGCGATATTAATATTGGTTCTTCCGAAAATCTTAAAATTATTTTGTTATAACTTGAATTTTTTTTAAATATTTTATTAAATTTTAAAAATCTACTGTTCATCATTAAACGTTTAATATTTTTATAAAAGATTTTTTAACGAATATATATTAGAACTTTTATTTAAGTTGCATATGAAATGCGAAATAAAGTAATCTTATTATTATATTTTATTCGTATAACTTGCGTACATTCTTTTTATTAAACAATTTTAGTTAATGATAACCAGTAAATGCTTAAAACTGATTTGATTACTATTTTTTATGTATACGTGTTAGTTTTAATGAAGTTAATATATTAAGTATTTTTTTTTTACCAATTTACAATTAATTACTGTGATACTTATGCTACCAAACCACTAATACTTGTCGCTATTTTTATTTAAAAAAAATAGAAAATCAACTAATGAAATTGCCTTAATGAAGAACTCTTTAAAGTCAATCATCTTTAAAGTTTGGAAAGTTTTTGTTTTACGAAAATCGTTTATATATTTTATTAACTTCAAAAATTTTAAGGTACTTCTCCTCTCCTTCTCTACGCCATCACACTGAAAACCTTATTTTTTAGCAATTTGTGAAACCTCGAATTTTCATGAGTAGTCAATAATTAATGTAAATAAATAATTAATGAAATCTATAGCATGATGTGCGCAATAATGAGGTACATTTGTTATGAAAGAAAAAAAATGTAAAGCAAAATGGGTCATCTTTCTCTGTCATTAATTGGTACCATATAACTATTCTACAAAACCTTTTACTTTTTAAAAATTTATTAGCCAGAAGAAGGAAAACTTATCAGTGTAGAGTTCAATGCATGTATCAAAGTTATAACAAATATTTTTATCTGCTCAAGCTTCAACAATTTTACCTATTTAACCCATTAACAATGATTGACAACAAAATTTGAAAAAGTGAACTTTCTGCTTTAATTTTATCGTAATATAATCAAAATGTAAGACAAAAGAAGCCCCTAGTCCTGAAAAATGTATGGAAAACAAATTATGAAAAGCGTAAAACTTTGTGCATGACAGCATAACTAGTTTTCTTTTATATTTCATCTTTGTATTTTACTACCAAAAAACACTTATTTGTAACTGTCGAAAAGTTATTTTTTTACACCAATTTCTCCTAGTGAAAAAATTAAGCAATGAATAACTTACAGTTAGGTAAACTTTATTGATAATTAACTTGACACGTGCCTAATAGCATAATTTCCGGTCTTGGATTCTAAAACTCTGGCCTACTTGCCTAAATGCATCCAGAATCGTAATTAAAATTAATAAATTAAAGCAGAAAGTTGAAATTAAAAAATCGGTCCTGGACAGTCGGCATTCTTATAGTTTTTCCCCTCTTTGACAGTCCACAGGACATAGCAAGCTTGTCATACAAGCTTTGCCCCTGGTTCTACAAAAGTGCCTGGGTGGTCTAATTATCAGTGATCTTTTTCTACCCCCTAAACTATCATTCTTTGTATTTTCCCACCCCATGTGTTATGTAAATGGATGCTGGACAACGCAAAAGACCGTCTAGACATGGCTATTTAGGAATTTCTGTTCTTTGTGTGGGAATCCGTTATCGCAAATTGATAACACCAAGCAAGACAGTATCTTTTTTTTTAAGGGACGAAAGTGATTTTCAACGAAAGTATAGATTGTTTGAAGTTTAGAGGAGGCCCGAAAAGGGAGCCGCAAATTGGTCCCTTTGTATATTGAACGTTATTGTTGTGTAACTGTTTGTTTGTGTCGTATGTGTCTCCATCTTTTAGTACAAGTAGTCAGAGTGCCAGAGACCCTACGGTGGTTGCTAGGACGGTCTCCAGGGATCTCAAGTGAATCCTTTCGAGTGAATTCTTTCCACAACTTTTTTCTTTTACATTTTCTCATGTACTTAATAAAAATGCGAGTTAAAAAATAAGAGTTTCATTTTCCATTGGAAATAAGGTAAGACATTACTATTTTGTATTTCTTTTATTATCATTAAATAGTTATCTAATTATTTGTATCATTTTAGAGAGTTAAATTACCTATTTTTAACAATATGTACTTGTACTTTAAAAGATTCTAAATTAATTGAAAAATACTATAATTATAAAAAAAATGACAAGCGTTAATTTTACAATTAAATTGCGTGTCATAGCTACTTTTCCATAATTTCGTGAAGTAATCCATTTTTTTTTGCTTTGTACGATTATATAGATATTCGCATTATTACTATTAAAAAATGTATAAGAGATCCATTAATTTATTTAATAAATTAATTACATTTGAATAATATTTAAGCACGAAATGCGCATAGTTTGTTAACAAATTAAAGTATATTTCAATAGATTATCCTAGATTGTATTTATTTAGATTTTTATTAGATTTATGCAGATTTTTAAGATTTAATAAAAGATTTTTTAAAAAAATCCAAGTTATAATTAAATAATTTTAAGATTTCCAGAGGAACCAATAATTAATATCGCCTAGTTGTGAGTGTTTATCTGCTATTGTATTTTAAATAATACATATATATCTACTGAGCATATTAGAAATATACATATGTGTATTCGTTTTTCATAATGTGATCACATTTTTTTTCATTTAAAACGAAAAATCGTAAATTCTCCCATAGAACCCCATGTTAACTGGGGGTAGATATTGATAACAGCCTTCCCCCGGTTCCCCTCCACCTCTGGCTTCACTCAGTTCCCGTACGTTTGAATCCGCGTGACTACTCCTGTTCTTTCCATCCTCCTAGGGGTAGCCAGATTGATAAGAAAATCTCTATGTTTGGGTTTTACATGAAGTATAGTTTTTTTTATTCGGTGATTTTGTGATAAATAACCTCTTTAAAACTTTTAACCTCTTAAGACTTGAGTAAACTACTATGCGTATATTATTAATCTAAACAAACCTTTCATAGAAATATATGCTAAAAAGTATGTTTTACAAAAAAAAAAATGTTTAAAAAAAGTTATGTTTAATAGCTACTTAGGGACATGCCTTAAACTCTAAAAATACACATTTTTGTGCTATAAATGCAACTGAAAAGGCCGGATTACTTATTTGTAGTTAACAGAGTATTTTAACATTGTTTTTAATGCCAAAATCTTTTAAAATCAGCTGCCAAAAGAACTTTTTAAAAAGTCTGAAAAAAATTTGTAGGAAGGGTAGCATTTGGAAAAATACGTTAATTTTTTTTAATAATAAAACTTATACGGAAAAATAATAAATATTGAAACGTTTATTAAATGTTAGTTCTTTGTAAAAAAAATAGTCCAATTTGGATGCTAGCATTGAAAGTACTGGATTTAATTTTTTGGGTACCGCGTCCCCTTTGAAAAATTAAATATTGTAAGACTTTCTCTTAAGGGGGAATGGGCGTGCAGGACCGGGGGTCTCCAAACTCAAGTGCCTCAATGTTAATCCAATGGAAAAAATTGTTTTCGTTGCCACATTTCTCCGGTTGTATTGAGTATTTTTACAAGCGGATTTTTTTATGTGATAAATGTAGCTGACTTACAGGTCTCTATCTTCCCACTTTTTGAAATTAGTACGAATATTTTGTGTAAAATAATTTATTGAATATTAAAAAAAAATATTCGTACTAATTTCAAAAAGTGGGAAGATAGAGACCTGTAAGTCAGCTACATTTATCACATAAAAAAATCCGCTTGTAAAAATATTCAATACAGCCGGAGAAATGTGGCAAAGAAAATAGTTTCTTCCCCATTGGATTAACATTGAGGCACTTGAGTTTGGAGACCCCCGGTCCTGCACGCCCATTCCCCCTTAAGGCTTTTAACCTCTTAAGACTTGAGTAAACTACTATGCGTATATTATTAATCTAAACATACCTTTCATAGAAATATATGCTAAAAAGTATGTTTTACAAAAAAAAAGAAGAAAATTTTAAAAAAATTATGTTTAATAGCTACTTAGGGACATGCCTTAAACTCTAAAAATACACATTTTTGTGCTATAAATGCAACTGAAAAGGCCGGATTACTTATTTGTAGTGCACAGAGTATTTTAACATTGTTTTTAATGCCAAAAGCTTTTAAAATCAGCTGCCAAAAGAACTTTTTAAAAAGTCTGAAAAAAAATTGTAGGAAGGGTAGCATTTGGAAAAATACGTTAATTTTTTTATTAATAAAACTTATACGGAAAAATAATAAATATTGAATCATATGTTCATTCAATGTTAGTTCTTTGTAAAAAATAGTCCAATTTGGATGCTAGCATTGAAAATACTGGATTTAATTTTTTGGGTACCGCGTCCCCTTTGAAAAATCAAATATTATAAGACTTTCTCTTACAGTCCTGCACAAAAGTTTAGACGCAGAAGCAATTCTTGAAAAAAGCGTCAATGTTACTATTTTTCAGTAGATTTTTTTTAAATATATATTCTTTAGACAGCATGAAAAATAATAGGGTAAAAAATTTTGACAAAAAATATAAATAAATTTGACTTACATCAACAAATTAAAAATGTCCATACTTTCCTTGCCACAAAAGTATAGACACAAGTTTCCGTTTTATGCAAATTCTATACAGGAAGTGATTGCGGGAGGGGTTTTAAGTTGCTTTAAAAGGGTGAAGGTAATTTTCAATGCTTAGAACCATTCTGAAGTCAACTGAATTTTAGTATGAAGAGATTTTAAGGATATGGACATTCAAATTCAGAGGTAAATCTGTTTCGGATATTTCTACTAAATTTAAGCGTTCGAAACGAGGTATTTATAGAGTGTCAGCGCGTGGCGATCAACATCCACCAAAATCGCGGTCTGGAAGACCTCCAATCACCAGAAAATGAGAGGACGGGCAAATAAGAAAATTGGCTTCAGACAAAAATTGCTCTTCAAATCAAATTAAAATCCCAATTGTGGCTTAATTTTTACCAAAAACTATCAGGAGGTGAATCAATGAATCTGGTTACTTGATAAAATCCAAATTTATAGCGCAACCTAGTTTGCTATCCTAGTTGCTAAAAAAAGCTTTCCTGGCGATTCAGGAAAAATACTGCAACCCTGCAAAAGAAAAAGGGGAAAAAACAAGTTATAGAGCTCTTACTTAGGCGATAATTTTTCCGTCCGCTTTACCTTCGAGCACATAATGCGAAAAAGGGTGAAAATTTACGAGCCAACAACTATTCTCGGACAATATCGGATCGACAAAATATTATGTTTATGTGCCATAATTTTTGATGGTATCCTGTGATATTGGATGTCAGATTTCTGTTCATTGAAAATTTGGGATGAGTCTGTGTAAAATGGTTCGGTGAATTGAATCTGTTTATGGTTTACGTGAAGAATGAATATTGAATTATTATAGCTTTTTATTAGATTTGGGGTTGCAATGGTGTTTATTTTTAGGTTTTGAGATTTTTCTTCATTTAAACAAATGGAACTTTATTTAGCTCTAAATAACATTCCTTAAATTGATTATTAATCACATTAACCCATTTTTGAATGTCATTAGCTATTTCCTTAGAAAATATAAACGTTAACTTAGTTTTTAAATTCATTGTTTTCGTGTAATTTAATTTGTTCTGGGCAATTTGATGTGTGACGGAATGACATTTTGAATTGTAGAATGGAAGTAAAATAATTACCACGAGCATGAAGCTTTTTCTTAAAGAAAATTGTTTTCTTTTCAGTTTATATATTACTGTTGATGATTGAAAGATAATAAAAAAGTTGAATTATTTTTAAAGTATTATTTCATTTTTAACTAACGTTTTTTTGTGTGACAGAATGACATTTTTCCGAGTTCGTATACGAGTCAGAAAGCTGGTCTTGTCGGATCTTCATCCTTCCAGAGGGGCTGGGGAGCCCAGTCGGTTAAGCACTCGCTTAGCAAGCGGAAGGTCCCAGGTTCGGGTCCGGGCATCGCCAAAATAGCTGCCGACCTATAAATGGCCCGTGCAGCCAAAAATGTCCGACGAATAATACACCGTGTAAGGGAGTGCACGTTAAATATCCTTCAAAGTCCTAACGCTGCGTACGATGACGCCCTTAACGGTTGCATTGGGTGCCTATTCAGGTGTTGGCTCGTCACCTGACTGTGGATCTAAAACACGACGCCCGTCGCCAATAGCCATCGTGTAGCTCCAGTGCGACGATAATTCAAACCAAACCAAACCAGAGTGTATATATAAATGTTTCCAAGATTGCTTGGGATGTTAACTAGAAAAACATTGTTGAACTAGCCACTTGGCATAGACTTTTGCTAGAAATTAGCACATCAAATCCAAATCTACAGAAACTGAGATGGGGGTCATTGGTCTTCGCATAATTGGTCATTTAACAGTTATTTCTTTACGCTGAGACTTCATGCAATTTATTTCTTTTGCATTTGAAAGGATTCGAATCTGAACCCACACTAGGCAAGTTCCTAATCATTGCACGCAAATCGTTTTACTTCAGGTGCCGTATTTCTTATCGGATTTCATTGATGCATTTTATATGATTGGGTGATCTGATTTTGGTGCTCGGTTTTCACATGATATTGATTCACCGATCGAGGGTCGAGAAAAATATTTTTATTTACCTTATATGTTGCCACTCCGTTTTAAACTGATTAATTTTATTCGAATTTCGGGAATTAAAATACAAATCCAATTAATTTATGCCTCGAGGAGAGAAAGCGGTAAACCCCAATTAAGTCAAGAAAAATTCCAAATTCCTTTCTTAAAAACTAAAACACCAAAATCAATATCAGATATCTTCAACTTCAATCTCGTTGCCACCACAACACAAATAAATATATAAAAAAAATAGTAAATACCTTCTCTATACTAAACGAACAAACAATGGAACAAACTTTGATTCCAAAAGATAAGAAAAAGGAAAATTCCTCAAAAGATTTCCGTTTTGGCGGGAATCTATTTCGGTGGATGATTTGAGCTAGATATATGTGGGTTAGGATAATTCGAAGTTATTTAATCCATGTTCTTCTGAAGAAAGTGAATATTACACAGGATGATTTTAGTAAAAGGGGTAAGTACCTTGTTCTACGGAGAAATAGCACAATAAATCCATTGGGCGAATCTCTTTATGACACAGTAAAAATGTTTCAGTATTTCTCAAGAATAAAAGTTTTTTTTTTGTTTAAAAATGATAAAAACAAATGGACAATATTATTTCTATTTACTGTTTATATTTATTTACTGTTTCATATTTTACTTAAGTTTTTTTTAATTAATAAGAAAAATAAACAACATTTATTGATACAAAAAAAATTAAATCAAAATTTTAAAATTTTAATAATTTAAAATGCTATTTTTTGTATTAATATTGTTTAATTTTTCTTTTAAACAGGTATAAGTCTTTATTTGTACATATTTGTGCAATATAAAGTCATTTACTTGATCATTTCTTCAATTTTGACCTCAAAATGTGGCGCGGTAGCCTAATCCCAATGTTTTCAATTTTGTAAATAGTTTTATGTTTATCATTTATTTCATGTTTGTCTAAAGTTTCATAAATTTCATAATTTGTTTTATAATAAATTAATCTTATAGAATTACATAAAAAAATATGATACTTATATATTGAGTAGTAAAAAATTAACATGAAATTCCAAATTATGCTTCGAACGTTCGAAAATTATGAAGTTTAAGACTCCTATGACCCCTTAAGACCTATTAGTAAATAAAGGGTTAAAAATACAAAACTCAATAAACCCTATCCTGACAAAATAACACACATCCAATATCTTAAACACAACTAAAAAAAACCTAGAATGTTTCAACAGCCGACGTGTTTGAAGATTTCTAATTGATTGTTCCCAACTTAATTAGGAAATGAAGGGGGCGTCGAAAAGAACTTTTATTTTTCCCGCGCGCGGGAAAAACAATAGGAAGATCGCCCGAAGAGGCTTACAAGTTCGCATATGGGCCCCAGAGGTAAAGGAACGAACTATGGGGGCTAGAATGTTATATAGATGGTGTGTTGTAAGAAATAATGGGGAAATTGGTGTGCCAATTGATGCAATTCCGCTTACGTTATAAGCCCAAAGAATCCAATCCATCAGTTGGCATTAATCCTTTCAGTCCCAAAAATTTACTACACTACAGAAACATGTGATATTCACAAAATAAGCTTATTTTAGGTCAAAAATAAAAGTTCCACAAAAAAAATTCATTTTAATTTTTTATATGGCTTTTGAAGTAATGCCAAAAATTTTCAACTGCGAAAAACAACAAAATTAAAAAATATTTATTACCTAAAAACACTTCGAATTATATATTTAAAGGTATCCGACCATATTATTAAAAAAATTAGTAATTATTTTAACCGAAATAGTTTAAATTGTGTTTTAAAATGTGCAATTGAAGTTAACTTTTCAAAAATCAGGTGAAACGCTTGTCAGCTATTTTCTAAATTAAAAAAAATAGTAGTTCTGACTTCTATTGAGATTAATATAAAATATTGTGTAATAGAACAAAGTGTGAAGAATCGAATGATGTGTGTTTGGATATCATAACGGGACATAAAAAATTAGAAAAAAAAAATTGAAAATGATGACGCCAAATGGCATCACTGGGACTGAAAGGGTTAACTCATTAAGATTGAATGGACGCTGGGTCTTCAAAACAAAGTGCCCTGCGTTAATCTAATGGGGAAAAAGTTACATTTTCCCGGCTGTATTAATGGTAATGTAATCGTTTCCGGTTGCCTATTTCTAGCCTCCTTTAGGAGCTTTAACACAGCCAATAACACCTCGTAATTTAGAACCCTGGTCAAGGGACGAGGTCGATACCTGAGCGGGCACCCAACGGAACTTCGAGCGCCATCGTACGCTGACGCCGTCGGGACTTTGGAATCCACATATTAAACGAGCAGGTCTGTCCCAGTGTACTCTGGCCCATCCGTCACGAGTTGGATTTTTTCTACTCTTTCCCAGTACATATATCCGATTTATAGGATGACTGGCAGTAGGTGGGATTCGAACCCCCCGCACTCCTGAGAAGGCTGAATCCTGAGGCAGATGCCCTAACCACTCGGCCACGGACGGGCCCCGGCTGTATTGAATATATTTACAAAATTATTTTTTATATTGTAATCGTAGCTGAACTACAAGGCTCCGTAATCCCACTTTTTTAATGGATTTGCATGTTTTGTTGTGAAATAATATATTGGAAATTAATTTTTTTAACCCATTTAAAAAATTTATTTTGAGCCCTGTAAGTCACCGCAACACCTAGAAGTCGCCAGGCTTAGTAAATTAACCCTTTCAATCTCAGTGATGCCATTTGGAATCATCACTTTCAATATTTTTTCCCAAATGTTTATGTCCCGTTATGACTTCCACACACATCATTCGATTCTTCACACTTTGTTCTAGTAGACAATATTTTTCATTAATCTCACTGGAAGTCTGAACTACTATTTTTTTTTATTTAGAAAATAGCTAACAAGCGTTTCACCTTATTTTTGAAAAGTTCACTTCAGTTCCACATATTTAAAACACGATTTAAACTATTTCGGTTAAAATAATTACTAAATTTTTTTAATAATATGGTCAGATACCTTAAAATATATAACTCGAAGTGTTATTAGGTAATATATATTTTTTATTTTCCACAGGTAAAAATTTTTGGCATTATTTCAAAAACCATACAAAAAATTTTAATGATTTTTTTTCTTATTGAATACTTATTTTTGACCTAAAATAAACTTATTTTGTGAATATCAGATGTTTCTGTAATGTAGTAAATTTTTGGACTGAAAGGGTTAATTTGACGTATTTCATTTTTCCCTGATGGCTTCATTTTTAGGGGGCCAAATATCTTCGTCTTATTCCTTAGCAACAAATAACCGATATTTTCGATTGGAAATGTTTGACGATCGATTTTTTTTCTCTTCTGTAAATAGGGGTGTTGCCATTTGCTGAAGTTTTCCCCGTTTTGGGATAACGGGAAAAGTTTTGGGAATTTTTTTCTTCGATGTTTTGTCGAACGTTATCGGCGGATGTTTTGTGTGGCAATAAATATCGGAGTTTGATAAGTTTTGATGAATTAATTTATGTGGTCGAGTGGCTACTTATCCGAAAAAATAGAATGAATATAATTGATAATGAACAATCAGAAAAGGGTTCAATCTGATGGTTTTAGGTGTTGATGTGATGGTTTTTTTTTGTGCCGATAATCCACCGATAACGTGTGTCACCATTAATTTAAATAGGAGAAGGGCATTTTCGACTCTGGAAAGGACAACTCCTAAATCGCTCCTAATTGCCTTAAAATCGCTCGTTTGTTGTTAAGATTGTTGAAGGTTTAACAAAGCAAAAGAGTGAAATCCACTGCTATAGGGGAAGTGCATTCTCGACACCAAAAGGAGCGAAAATTAACTCAGACTGAATTAAAATCGCTCGTTTGTTTTAAGAGTGTAGAAGCGATTTTTTGATAAGGGAAGGGGGCAGACGACCATCTTCAGCATGTCAAAACCAAATTTTCATTTTAATTGTTTCTATTAAAAAAAAAAGGTGAGTAAGTTAAAATCCAATGTATGCTTCAATATCTACTCAACTCCAATTCCATTCAGTTCCTCATAGTTCTAAACTAGCAGTATGGTCCCGCCTTACTGGGAACCCGTTAACTTCGCATTGCTTCCTTTTAGAGGCATGCTTACATGTGAAAATACATTCAAAATCAAAACAAAATTAAATTCTTGTTGGCGCATGCGCACTTAAAAAAGCAAACACTAATAGAGGATGAAGCAGCGTTACTGCGAGCGCATATCGCAACCAAACTCAATCAAACTAATAGAGGCTGGCCTCAAGCCCCTGTTTCGGCCCGGACCATGTAGTTTCAAGCCTTGTTATGGTCCCGCAATCCCACGTGGATGACGTTTTTTTAAACTAATTATATCAATTAAAAATCACAATAAAATATGAAAAAACTAAGCCTCAGGTGCACACGTAGGTATTAAAAGGAATCTATATTAAAAATGTCGGATTTTTTTAGAGCAGTTTAAGTAGGTCTTTTGCTTTCCACAGACATACACACAGACAGACTCTTTCTTTTATTATTATAGATTCAGAACAAAAATATGAAAAATGCCTCCCAACAATACACAAGAAGTCCATCCATATCCCCGACCATCATACTTACCCCCCCCCCCCTCCCCCAAGGAAAACAAATAAAAAGAATAAAGAATAGATGCTCCAAAATGATCTTCCAAGCTAAGATATTCTTTATATATTTTTCTGTTCGAAATCCTTCACATTTTCACCTGCCCTTTACTTCTTCTGCGCCATTTGCGGCGGCCATCTTTTGCAAATCCGGCTCTGAAGTCTATATTTTTGCATCTTCTAGCTAGAAGATAAAATGCAGGAACTGGATAAGATCTTATTTTTTTTCTTCAAGTAGGTTGAAGATGCTGTCTTTGGGTTAGAATGGCTTATTGTTGGGGATAGTATGTCTTTTAGGCGATAAAACTTGTTGGGATTGTTGGGGACATAGTAAGCAATGAGCTGTAAGGACAATACTCTCTCCATACGCAGCTGTGGATGAGATCCTAGCTTTAGTTAGGTAGGTTTGAATTAGCGTCGCACTAGAGCTACGCGAGGGCTATTGGCGACGGGTGTCGTATTTTAGAACCACAGTCAAGTGACGAGCCTACACCTGAATAGGCACCCAACGCAACCGTTAAGGGCGACATCGTACGCAGCGTTGGGATTTTGGAGCATATTTAACTTGTTCTCCCCTACTCGGGGTATTATTCGTCGGACATTTTTGGGCTGCACGGGCCGTTTATAGGTCGGCAGTTATTTTTGGCGATACCCGGACCCGAACCTGGGACCTTCCGCATGCTAATCTTTGGGTTAGAATGGCTTACTGTTGGGGATAGTATGTCTTTTAGGCGATAAAACTTGTTTTGAGTGTTGGAGATATCGTAAGCAATGAGCTGTAAGGCCAATACTCTCTCCATACGCAGCTGTGGATGAGATCTTAGTTCTAGAATTCTATAAATGTGACTGTGTACTTTCCTATTTCGCGAGCGCTGAACGAAGAATGGAATCATAAAAAAGAAACTCTTCTCTTGACCAGGGTTCTAAATTACGAGGCGTAATTGGCTGTGTTGGCCATAATCGGCTAAGCCTAGTAATTTAGAACCCTGGTTAAGAGACGAGTTTCTTTTGTTTATGATATCATTCTTTTCCCCCCTTCTTGATTAGTAAATGTCTCGATGTTTGTTGCATTCGGATTATTCATTCAATCAAGCTACAGACCACTCCGAATAGCGAGAGTTATTTTATAACCACCAGGTAGAACAACTGTAGAATGCCTTTTTGATCTGCAGCGCAGATCAATTTCAATTTTTGAAATAATATTTTTTTAATAAATCGAGAGGGCATGATCTGAAATGTCTGTATCTCAAATTTTATCACTTTCTGACCAATACAGCATCCTGCACAGGTCCCTGAGTTGGGAAACTTATTTCTGGACAACCCTGTATATCGAATCCCAAAAATGTGCTTTTAAAATCTTTTCTTATACCATAAATAACCCATTTTCCTTTTTAAATAATCCTCAAATTCGACGTCTCAGCAACTCTTTCTGCCGAATATATATTTCCTCAATTTCTTATAAACAAAGAAAAAAACATTATATAATAAATGCCCGCCATATTTCGCCAAACGCAACAACAAAAAACTAAGCGATAAGAAATGGCAAAATAGTTATATTTTTTCGCGAAGAAATATCGAAACAAAAAGTTATAAATGACGAAAGAAGACCGGCTATCGTGAGAGACGGTCGGCATCAATCACAAACGGTTCGAAATTTTATTTTTATTCCAAAAAGAATGAAATAAAATTTTCGAACTCATACATTTTGGCGGGAAAATAAAGATGTGCACCATAGATGATGGTGATTCGCCTTTTCCATTCCATTTTTTCCGTAAAGGCTTTTGATGTAGGAATGGCTTATCGTGGAAGTATATATTTGGCGGTAAAGTTTTGCTTTGCTAAGTGCTGAAATGTTCAAAATACTTCAAAACAGAGCTTTGTTCTTTTAAGTTAAGGTACTACACTCCGTGCCAACCTAACTTGGGTAAAAACAAATTGTAACCGGCAAAGGGAAAAAGGCGATTGGTCAGTTAGTTGGAAACTCTTGTAAATTAATGCTTAAATACAAAATGATCTGAATACAATTTAACAAAAACACACTTTCATTCTGATAAAATTACCAATTTTTCTCGAATAATAATCAAATCTGTTAGACCTTACGAAATTAATGTTTCAAATATGTTTTCTGGATGGATTCACAAATAATTTATGGAACTCTTTACATGCGCGGAAGGATCTTCTCCATAGCATATTTCTATTTACTTAACTTAGGTTGGTAAGGAGTTTATATACTGCAGTAGTTGGTAAACTGCAGTAACTAACCTATTAAATTGGACTTATTGCAGACACTCAATTACTCTTACCTATAATTAAAGAGTACTGTACACTCTTAAAACAAACGAGTGAATTTAACTCAGTCTGAGTTAATTTTCACTCTTTCAGTTTCGAAAATGCCCTTATCCTATTGGAGTGGATTGCACTCTTTTGTTTAGTTAAAACTCCGCCAAAATCACTCCAAACGAGTGATTTTAACTCAGTCTGAGTTAATTTTCACTCCTTTCCAGTGTCGAAAATACACTTATCCTATATGAGTGGATTTCACTCTTTTGTTTTAAGAGTGTAGGTCTTATTATTCTAGAGCTATAATAGACTAATTTATTGTTGTGGGAAATATAGTTTACCCGCCCACGGCACTATAGCGATTTAGTTGAAATCTTAGAAGTATAAGAGTTTATTATTATTTTTATTATTTTATTCTCTGAGCAGCAAAAAATTTTCATTTTAAATAATTTAGTTTATAAGCGTTAGTTTATTTTTTTGTAAATAAAGTTTTTCTTAAAGAAATAATCTTTTTTTATGTAAGTTCATTGAATAAATCGGTACATTTACGAAGCAATTTGACTTTTAAGAAACTAGGACTATTATTTTTTGTTGCATTAACATTCATATATAGCAATTCATTTATCTAGATACAGTATATTTGGTACGATAAGAAAATCTTAAGTATCTGTAAAACTATGTACTAGTTTAATTTGCTAGATGTGGCTCTAATATAAAATAATGTACATTTCAAAAGTTTAAGCCTCTAAATGATAGACATATAAACCCGGAACCGGACTATAAGGTTTTCTTAGCAGTACACTTAATATATGAAAAAAAAATTATAAAAAGAAATAATTTTATTCAATTTTAAAATTAAAAGTTTGAAGCAGTCTTCTATAATCATATGCTACTGAGATAAAATTGTAAATATTTTAAAGTAATTAAATTTTCATCTCAAGCTGTAAAAACAAGATTACTCTTCTTCCAAATTGCGTATGCCTCCAGAGAGTTGAATAAAACTGGTAAACCTTGCCCCTAAATTGCCACTTCCAAGCTATAAAACTCTTAGTGCAGCAAAATCGATGTAAAGGCACTTGCAAAAACGACATTGCATTATAGAATTTATAAAATTATTTGAAAAACCTACAGGGACATTATTTATAATATATTCTATTGGGATAAAATTACTGTAAAATAGGTGATTCTTCATATGTGCCTGGAGAATTGATCTTTTTTTTAATGTAATTTAATCGGAATGCTACTTAAGCCTGTCTGTGTAGTCTGATCTAGTAAAAATACTGTTTTTATTGGCTTACAAATGAGATATAATATTATTGTAAGATTTTAATAATCTTTCGTAGTTTTATAAACTCTGGGGAATACAGACTCAATTATGTAAGGCTAAGGGCTGAATTTAGTAAAGATTGCATAAGTTTTAATATTTTACTTAAATTAAATTATTTATTTTTTGATTACAAAATATAGAAATGATATGTATTAATGATGCAAAATGTCGTAGGTTTAGAGAACTTTTTGATTAGTTAAAAATAATATGAATATAATTGAAAAGGCTGATTAAAAAAAACGCTGAACATTAAATTAAAATATCATTCAAAGAAAAAATTATTGCATAATTGCAGTTCTAAATTAGTTTTTAATAAGTTCAGGGCTTATAAGATTTATATAATTTTATTCTATTTTTTATGTTTTTATTATATTTATTAAGGAATTTTAAAAAACTAAGTTATTGAAATTACAATACCTTCGTGTTACATAATGAAAATATTACGATGGTATTAATAATTAGAAATGGAGATTTTGTATTTTCTGTATGTTTTGGAAGGTACTGAATCTAAAATGAAATGTTTTCTTAGTGTTTTGATCTGCCAGACATTATGATCGGGTATTTATCGGGTTAATTCACACAGTAATAGCTTTTATGTTGTTGAAGTTCAAACATTCATGTTCATGATTTCATCCAAAAACTAATTTGAATGTTTGGCCGCATTAATTTGGGTTTTAGATACAGAAAAATATCTGACATTATTTAAATTTAATTTAACAGAAACTTCTTTTTTTTCCTCTAGCAAAGATTTTATCTTCACGTAGAAGATGATCTGCTAAGGTAAGTTTGCATTCTACCTGAATACTTTGCATATTTTTTTAGGTAAATTGACAAAGATATTTTCAAAATTACAAATAATTGAACTCGAAGATTTTTTATGCGTTTTAATCATTTACTGATTTCAAAATTACAAATTATTGAACCCGTAGATTTTTTTATGCGTTTTAATCATTTACTAATTTCGAAACATCCACTTCCGAGGTTAATTAAATGAACCAAACTGTAATCATACTCTTCCTGAATGGAATTGAAAATTAGATTTAAAACTTATCATTTAAAAAAAAACTTAAAATTTACGTTATATATCAATATTCGGGGTCTACAAAAAAGTACTTGGTTTTACATGTGGCTAACAATGATGTATCCTTAAAAGAATAACACCCTGGTAAAATTTATAATTCTCATAGCACTATTTAGAATAATGTCAAAACCTTGATCATTTTACTAATTTTAATTGCTTATATTACAGATTTTAAAAATGTAGCCAATAATAACACAAAAAATCTTTTTAATTCATCGAACACCGTTTATCACCTGCAATTTTCTTCCCATTATGCAAACAATCTACCTCTACAAAATTTAAATATTTGTGGAAGATTGATCGAAAATTGAAAAATCTCAACTTAGTCCCCCTCCAGGCTATATAAAACTCGCCAAAACATAAATAAAAACGCCAAAAGTCAACTTCATGAAACTTCCACAACATCACAAAAGACGAACTAATTAAATTTTCGCCGTTTTAAAACGAGCGCCATTTTGAGAAAAAATATTTTTAAAAAAACCTAACCTTTAGGAATGCAATTAATTTTCAACAACGACGCCACTGGCTGAGAAAATTTTGGCCTTGGATAAGTCTTGAGAAAATTTCTGAATCCATCGTTTTAGTTAAAAAGAAGATTTTGACTACAAACACTTACAAGATGTTCTTTATAAGGTACAATTACGTTTTGTTTGTGTTTTTGGCAGTTCGTTGTTTAACCCGTACTCGGTACCAATAATGATTTTTCTTTAATTTTGGATTATCATAATAGTTATTTAAGCAACTAGTTCCGAAAATGATACTTTATTAAGCGAGTGGCTTTTTATTTCACGAGCGAGGTACGAGCGAGTGAAATTATGACACGAGCTTAATAAAGTATTATTCGGAACGTGCTTGCTTACAATATTTTTTATAATGACGTGCAAAAAAGTATTTCTACCAATGAGTGATTTTCATGACATCCTTTAGTTTCCATGGAGATATTCGAAAATGCAAAGTAGTGAAAGAAAAGTTGCAAAATACTTTTCTATTTTGAATCAAAATAGTATTTAGATTAATTAGTGCTACCGAACATAGGTGAAAATGAATTTGAAATGATGTTCGACCAACTTCCAGATTAAATTAACAAAGCAGCTAATCAAGTTTGGTCGAATCTTATTCCAGAAAAGTATTGTTTGGAGTGAAATTTGTGTTCTTACTTTTATCTTATTTCATTTCCTTTAATAATTTTTGTAATACCTTTAGTTTCCATGGAGATTAGAAAATGCAAAAGTAATGAACCAATAGAATTAACTGAGTTTCGTGACCATTTAGTTTCCATGGAGATATTCATGACATCATTTTGCTTTGCTACCAATCAGATACTCTTATTTACTTTACCACACTGTGCCGAAAATGAAACTTTCGCTCACTGTCTGTGACGCAAGCACGTAAAGTGTCATTTTCGCAACGATTTATGAATGAATATGATATAAAAAAGTGAACTTTTTTGCACGTTGTTATAAAAATTATTTTAAATTTTTTTTCTCCCGAATTCTAATCGATATATTCTTAGGTAGAAAATGATGGACTTCCATAAACATTTATTAAGATTTTAGACTGTAAGTAAAGGTATGTTTCCAAATATTACAAACTGAGTGAAATTAATCTAAAGAACTAAATATTAGTAGAACATTCGATGAGAAATAGAAAAAAATGGCTTTTATGTCAAAAGTATTTGCATTGCAGGTTGCTTAAAAAACTCATTTAAAAATCTTAACTGTCAACTTACTAAAACTGTCGAAAACTGTGAGTCAAAATCTTTAACATTTAAAAAACAGGGTGCCCGTAAAAGAATGTGCGAGTTTTAATGGTGTATTAGAGAAGTTTATTTTATACTACATATAACAAATCATACATGAAATTGAAGGAAAACTCACCTTGGCTTTAATATAAGTGCTCAATGTGTGCGCCTTTAGTGATACGGCACACAACCAAGCGAAAATGCAATTCTTCCCATACTAGCTGCAGCAAGTCCGGAGTAATGGAATATATGACACTGCAACTGAGAAAACGATGTATCGGTACAAGCGTATTAGCTTATCTGAAACTATCGTAGTTATTATTTATTCGTCACATTCAACCACAACTGTCGAATGATTACAGCTGATACCATTACAATTTGAAACTCGTACATTCTTTTACGGACACCTGTATAATATATTTTCAATCAATAAAGTTTTCCATTTCTATCCATTATATAACGAATACCAACCGTTTATTTTCTTTCCCATTCATACTCTTGACTATTTTTTCCCCAACGTCGTTAAAGAGTTTTTAAGCCAACTTGTTAAGGTACTGGCGCAAATTGAATTTCTCGCTGGTAAACCCAACCACCGTTCTCATTTTAATTAAACGGGGCATGTTTCAAAGCCCTTTTGTAAGTGATTTCTGCGGTGTTAAAGAATATTATTAAAATATCTCGTTCGGATATGTTGAAGTTTGCCGAAGCCACATAGAGTAAAGAAGAAGGTTGAGATGCTCCTTGGTTAAAAAACAATAAGAAAAACTGTTTTGCCAATTGAAACCATTGATCTCGCTGTGGTAAGCCCAAACAAGCGCTTTCGGCGAAGTATTGGGTGATGTTTTAAAGTGGAGTTTGTATAGGATTATAACATCCACTTGAAGTTTTTTTTACTCTATTTTTAAAATTTAAAGTCGTATAGCTGATATAGTGGTTATGACCCTCGCTTGACAAGCGAGTGGGCCCGAGTTCGAATCCCGGGTGAGGCATGAATATTTGTGTTGTCCTGAGTGCATGCGGAGAACGTGCTCGTTAACCCTCTAATGCATACTGTTACCGTTTGGTAACAAGTAACATAATCCACTTTATTCTATTAAATTAGAGCTCCTCCTAGACAAATCTGTGTTTTTTTCATCTATTGCATTTCATTTTAAAGTTTTAGTTACCAATAATCTTCGTAGATGACAGTAGTAAAAGTGTATTCAAAATTAAAGAGTGAGGTTATTAACTTTTGTAAAATTACGTTTTTGGCAGTATTCAAAGAATAATAATATTAGTACTAAATACTAATAAATTGTTTTCCAAAATTAATCACAGTTAAAAGGGTTATTTTGAATTATTTTTAGTAGTTTTCTAGTCATTATTATCATAATTGGAATTTTGCAGTTAGTTTTTGTCATATGGAAAAAAATTTAAAAATTGAAATTATTTAAATTCTAATGCAGTTAAAAAAATTTTAGTATTTTTACCATAATGTGTGAGTATTAAAGATACATATATATTTCCTGGGGATGAAAATAAAAATTCATGCATTAGAAGGTTAAATCTGTGGGTCCGAAAGTCCTCTGGCCGATCATAGCGCAGTTTACTATGGGGGCAGGTCGTCTGGGGAAAATTGCCCATCCCTTCCAGCGGCATGCCTAAATTGAGGAGGTGGCGCCATCTCGGAGGAGAAGTCAGACATCCACCCTCTCATGGGTGCTCCAAAGCCTTGTGCCAACGGGTGCTACCGCGAACCCTCTCGCATTCCAGGCTACGGCCTGGAAGCAACAACAACGACATAAAAATTTAAATATAATGTATTTTTCTTACTTGTGAAGGGGATTTCTACCATCTTGTGAAAATTCAGATCTCGTGCTTAAAATTGCGACAACAGTCATTTTTTTAAAGGATCTGGTAGTCCAAATCTGTTAAGGTGTTCGCCTTGCATGCGGAAGGTCCCAGTGCATCGCCAAAATAACTGTCAACCTGTAAACGGTCCATGCAGCCAAAAAAACTGACCAACTAGTAATACGCCGTGTAGAGGGTGTTTTCGTTGAATATGCTCCAAAGTCCCGATGCTGGGTACGATGCATAGAGTCAGGAAAGAGAATAGAGCGGCCCATGTAGTAACGCACAAAAGAAGCAGGCCAGAGCGGTTAATCTTGGGATACCTCAGTGCCAGTTTCCATAGTTTCGGCGCAGTAGATAAAAAAACTACTAAAGTGGTACATCTTGGTATACCTCAGTGCCAGTTTGTTATGAGTAGTAACTCGAAAAACCTGACAGCCCTGCTTCAATCCATTTGAACTGATAACCCCTCTACTCCTCCTTCCTGACTCTATGGTACGATGTAGCCCTTAACGGTTGCGTTGGGTGCCTACTCAGGTGTTGGCTCGTGACTTGACTGTGGTTCTAAAATACGACGCCCGTCGCCAATAGCCCTCGTGTAGCTCTCGTGCGACGATAATTCAAACCTTACCATTTTTTAAAGGGAAAGGCCAAGTAAGTATGTTGAAATGTTTGTCTTGCATACGGAAGGTCCTAGGTTCATCGCCGAAGTAACTGTCAACCTATAAACGGCCCGTGCAGCCAAAAAATATTGACCGACAAATAATACCCCATGTAGAAGGAGTGCATGTAAAATATCCTTCAAAATCCCAACTCTGCGTACGATGTCGCCCTTAACGGTTGCGTTGGGTGCCTACTCAGGTGTCGGCTCGTCACCGGACTGTGGTTCTAAATTACGACGCCAGTCAACAATTGTCCTCGTGTAGCTCTTCTAGTGCGACGATAATTCAAACTTACCTTACCGTTTATTTGTAAACAACGCTTTTGAAGGGAAAAAAATTATGCGTTTTAGCATAATTTACATTGAGTTAGCTGTTTGTTAAGACTTACTAAGGTTATTTGGCGATTTTCGGGCGGCTTCAGTTTTTATTCGCGTCAAGAGTCTCCATCTCTATGTTAACTCTGTGGCTGAAGTAGAAACTGGAAAAGCTTTGAGCCACTTTGTGGCGGATACCGTAGACATCAAAACTCCTTTGATGAAATTCAATTAATTTCTTTTGTGTGCTTTGTACGGGGGATTTTTAATTTTTGGACTTATTTCTGCAATGTAAAGTTCCCGATACTTTATTAGTTTGTTAAGCTTATACTTTCTTATAACAATGCGAAATTTTATATTTGGAATGTATTGTAGTTTTTTTTTTACTTTGTAATGTTTCTAATATATAGATAAATTTAGTTTTATATAATCATTGAAAAGGTACTATTTTTTTTTGCTTATGTTTGTTTTCTTGTTTAATGCATTCTCAACAAATTAGGTTTAGCATTTTAATACCTTTTATATTCATTTCAATAATGTAGATAAATTAGTTAAAAGTCTATTCATAAACTAGATTGACTTTAAATTATGGGAGAAAAGTACTGTTTTATTATATTTGCAGTGTATTTTTTAGATGGTTTCTCATTGGAACCTTCAATTGAACAATTGTAATAAGTGTTAAGTTACAAGTTTAAAAACGTATCGTCGCCAATTAGCTATTTGTAGCTCTGGTACAACGTTAATTAAAGGTCTTGTTTGGCAATGTTTTATGCCTTCCAATATGCCTAGGTAGCTTAAGTTCAATGGGGCACCAAGGAGTAGGAAATATCCTCAATTGGGAGTGGCAGAGAGTCTTCAAACTGAATTGTTATACTCAAACGGGAACCAAATAATTTTGAGGTCACATTTCTCCAGCAGTATTGAATGTTACTATAAACGTTTTTTTTTTAAATATGATAAATATAGATAGCTTACAGGTTTCTATAATTCCACTTTTTGAAATTAGTTCAAATGTTTTGTTTTAAAATTATTAATTGATTTTTTTAAAAAAAACCATTCGATACAATTTTAAAAACAGTATGATATAATGTGGCAGAGGAAATAATTTTTCCCATTGGATTAACACTGAGGCACTTGAGTTTGGAGATCCGCGGTCCAGCGCGCCCATTCCCTCTTAATGGTATTCATCAAGTCGTCTTTCATGGGTTAAGGTAATTAATTAGCCATATAATGAATGTTGTTTCAGAGTTAAATAAAAAGACTTTTTTTAAAGAAGAATTCAGACAGATAACAGCACTTAATCAGTTTTTAAGTGAAAAATTAAATATTTTGAAGCTAAAACCTATTTCCTTTGTTAAAATCATTCTTTTGCATATTAAATAGCGTTGTTCTACATTTTTGAGAAGTATCTGTCGAAATTTTAATTTAGGAATAAATTTAAAAATTTAGCCCATTCGAATTGCTAAAAGATCTGTTACCATATACAGGGTGTTCCAAAATGGACTATATGTTTTTATAAGTTAATAACAAAGAAATGGATCGAGATATCAACACAATTCTTGAAGAAAACGAATGAGTCGTGCTTGGAATTTGATATGGAACACTTTAATGATGGACTATGGAAGGATCAAGGTCATAAATGTTCAGTTCTGACCACGTGACCTTCTTTTTTGGTGTATACGTATTTACAAGTTCTTTCATACCACCAAGACGCGGTATTGAAGCCAACCAAGACACGGTACCATCTGTCGATTAAATTGAACATAATAAATTGTAATAACATAATAAACATAACTAACATAATAAAGTGTTCCATATCAAATTCCAGACATGACTCATTCGTTTTCTACCAGAATTGTGTTAATATCTCTATCTATTTCTTTTTTATTAACTTTTAAAAGCAGGTAGTCCATTTTGGAACACCCTGTACTAAGGCCCATAAACAAAACCAGTCTTACCAATACTTCTGTCGTCCGCATTTATCAAGCAACAAAATCAATAGCACAACACAGAAAAGATACAATCCAAATCTCGAAACCCGTTACCCCAGTTAAATCCAAACTTCAACAAAAATACTCCACGATCAGAGCCCATTAAAAGCATTCATTTAACCCTTTAACAAAACGAACAGACTAACATGGCTTTTCCATTTCACACTGTTGGTTTGGAATAGTTGTAACTCAACTGAGTTTCTTCCTTTTGAGGGATAGGCAAATTTTCTGAAGTGTAGACTTGTTTTCCCCGCAGCAAAATGAAATCGTAGTTTTGAAGGAAATGTGCCGACCCATCGGCGCAATGGTTAGTGTACTAGCCTTTGGAGTTAGTGGACTCGGGTTCGATTCCCGGTAAAGGCATGGATGTTTGTGCTTGTCAATAAATGTTGTTATTTGTCTATGTGTTTGTGTCGTCCTTCTTTGTGTGTCTCTTGTGACTGTCTCTTCTGGCGAGCTGGGTAATGGTCTATAAAGCCTACGCCTTTCCCTTCTAGAGGGCGCAATCACTGTCATTTGTCATTTTGACGGAAATGTAATTTCTTAAAATTTTACCTCTGTGGTGATTTTTATTCTTTCTCCACTGAATTCTATGTTTGTGACAGCGTGTAGATGGACTCCTCCATACTTCAAAATTTTTTTTTAATGTAGTAAAATCATATATTTTTTTAAATATGTGTGTTGCTGGAAAGCCTGATAATCATATGAATTAATTTGCCTGTATCCCTTTATAGGGAGAAATAACTAAAATTTATGTTGATTGGGTCCCATTTCCCACAATTATGTTCTAATCATAAAAATTATTTTTGTTTGAATAGTATGACTTAAAAAAAACTTATTTAGAGAATATCAATAACTTTGCACATGATAACATGCAGATATAAACAACAGATGGTTTCATTATGAAAAGGTTGACATGTTTTACAAAATAGAGATCACACTTCCTCCAAAAAAAAAAAAAAATGCACAAATCAGAATAAAAACAAAAATAATAAACCACCCATTCCGGATATTGAATTTCGACAACCGGGCTATCTTTGTTTTTATCCAGATTTGTGTATTATGATGAAGCATGAATTCTTTCCCGCAAAATATATAAATTTTCGCACAATAAAACTATTAGCACCAAGAATCAACGTTGGGTCTTCATGCATGCTAAAGGCAATTTTACCTTTTAAAGTTGTGAGCGCCTGTTTATCAGACGTTATTATAAAAAAATTAGAGCATTTAAGTAATAAAAACGACTTTTTTAGTTCTTTGGAAAACTCAATTTTTCACAACAATTCAGTTCTAAAATTTTCTACTTAAAAGAACGTGTTAAAAGCGTCCAGGCCAATATGTATTTTTGTCAAAAAATTTCATTTACAGTTTCTTCGAACCAAACTACCATTTAACTGAAACTCTTTTCAACCATCAAAAATGTATAGAAACTCCTGATCACGTTTCAAACACGACGAGAGGAAAAAAAAACTAAAAATTTCCCATTTCCTTTTCCTATACACAACATTTCGATATCGATTAAAAGAGGTAATCGTCATCGAATGCCTGTCCGAAGGAATGTTAAGAGAAAGGACAACTCTCTGTGATTTATGGAGCGTTAACGGTTAGGGGCAGATTAACTCTTTGGGATTTTATTGTCTGTATTTAAATGCACCTGTTTGCTTTTTGTTTTATGTTTTAATGGGAGTTGTGGCTAATGACTTGGGGGTTTCGAAATAAAATAACACCGATAACTGGCTAATGTTGGCTTTAAGGATTAAAGTTGCAAGTGGCAAGACACAGTAAAACTAAGTTTTCCATAACTGTTTAAAAGATTTCGGAATGAACTCTAGGAAAACTACTGCTGCCATTTGCGTAAGATCCAAGAAACTACATAAAAACTTTTTAAAGGTTTTATTTACTATAATTCTCAACGTATATGATGGATTGTGTTAACATAACTTTGATACTGACACTTCAAAATAATAAGAAATCAAAAGCATCGATTAGAATCGCGACTAGATTTGATTTAACTAACTGCACATTATTATTTTAACTAATTTTGTTAGGTTTGAAATATCTTTGCACTAGAGCTACACGAGGGCTATTGGCGACGGGCGTCATATTTCAGAACCACAGTCAAGTGACGAGAGGTTTAACTAATTTGGCCTCTACTGCTCATGCTTTTTATCCTATTTAAGGGGTCTAAGGAGTCTTAAAAATGTGCAAAGAAGGAACTACAAAGCATAGTTTGATCTTTCATGTAATTTTTTAACTAATCAGTATACAAGTATAATTTTTTTATATGTAATTCTACAAGATTTATTTAATATGAAACAAATTTTAAAATTTATGAAAATTTAGCCAAAACTAAAATAAATGATATTAAACATAAAGCTATTTGAACACATTGTGATTAGGCTTGCGCGGCAAATTGTGAGGTCAAAATTGAAGACATGACCAAGAAAATGACTTTATATTGTACAAATATGAACAAACTAGAACTTATACCTAAATTCTCAGCTCAATTTTAATTAGAAATAATTTTTAAAATTTTTTAAAATCAAAATTCAAAATTTTTTTATGAAATTTTTTAGAAAAAAGTTCTTAAAATAAATTCTAATTAAAATTGAGCTGAGAATTTAGGTATAAGTCTTTGTTTGTACATATTTGTACAATATAAAGTCATTTTCTTGATCATGTCTTCAATTTTGACCTCACAATTTGCCGCGCAAGCCTAATCACAATGTGTTCAAATAGCTTTATGTTTAATATCACTTATTTTAGTTTTGGTTAAAGTTTCATAAATTTTAAAATTTGTTTCATATTAAATAAATCTTGTAGAACTACATATAAAAAAATTATACTTGTATATTGAGTAGTTAAAAAATTACATGAAAGATCAAACTATGCTTTGTAGTTCCTTCTTTGCACATTTTTAAGACTCCTTAGACCCCTTAAATTGCTTTTATCGGTTGAGTAATTGTTTATTAATGATCTTGCTATCTTTATACATCACTAAATGTTTTTAAATCTACAGCTATTTTGTTTTAACGTGTTTTAATTTTCTGTCTGTATGTGTCTTCTATAATTGGATCTATTCCTGATACTTTGCAACAATGAATAAATACATAATTTTTAGAATAAGGATCAATTCTCTAGGTTTTCTCTTAACCTCGAAAATCTGCTGCTATACCCTTGCTCAAAGCTACCCTGCTCTTCACTAATAAACCAGCTCTAGTATTTCCACCCAAACCTGACAAAAACACTTTAAAGCAACCACCCATAGTCATGTAAGATTTGTAGAGACCATACCTACAGTAGCGAATCCCCACCAAATGGATACACACTTAGAAGGTCACGATTTCCCCTGCAATAAGCAAAAAATAAGTAAAATATTAATAATAAGGGAGTGCGCGTAAGGGCGGGGGAAGAAGGTTCTATATCAGAACGAGGGGCCTCGAAATTGGTTTTTGATCCCCAGGATCAAAGTTTCTCTCTTTGCCTGGGATGAAGTCCTTCTGGGGGGAAGGGTTGCAATGGGGAAGTTGGTATCGCCCTCGCTGGCGATATATGAAGAGAACACGGGAATAACCGATTGATTTATAGGCGGACGCCCGCAATTGTCTATTTGGCGGCCTAAAAACGGTTTCTCTCTTTCTTCTTCGCTGGTCCAGGCGTCGGGATCGTCAATCGTCTGAATCGTGGTAGCTAGGAACCACAGAGGTAGTAGTTAAATTATCATAGTGGAAGATCACGTGACCTACAACACTGGCTTAATTGGGGCTCTTCTGGGAGCTCCTTCGCGCCCCGTCGTTAGCATTGTAGGTCACGTGACTGCCACTATATTACTTTAACTACACTCTTAAAACGAACGAGCGATTTTAACTCACTCTGATTAATTTTCACTCCTCCAGCCTAGAAAATGCACTTCTCCTTTTGGTGTGGATCCTTTGTGTGTTAAACCTCCGACAGGATCACTCCAAACGAGTGATTTTAACTCAGTCTGAGTTAATATTCACTCCTTTCCAGTGTCGAAAATGCACTTTTCCAACTGGAGTGAATTTCACTCCTTTGTTTTAAGAGTGTATGATGGTAGGAACAGGTTTCCTTACACAAGTTTAGGCGATCGCTCGCTATCATCGCCAAAGTGGCCTGCCTACCACGGTCAAATAACGAGCCGGCACCTGCAATAAATTGGTGTAGGGTAGACTAACCAGTGAACGAACGTTTAAGGCGTCACGTTCGCCAGTGAATGAACACCAGGACATAATGACCAGGACAACCAACCATTGTCAGATAGCTGCCTACTACATGGGAGGAAGTCAGAGTTGCCAATCCATATAGTGGAATGATTTTCAATCCTTATTTTTTAAAATTATATTTACCAAATGTTCATTCAGTGGGGCCTGTTCACTCACTGGTCAGTCTACCCTACGTAGAGGTAATGATGAAGAAATCAGACTTTTTTTAAACAATTTCACCCGTTTAAAATTGTTACGCCAAATATATGCCGTGTAAGTGATATTTAAGACACAAATAAGGTACATTTCAGTGATTATTGAACAGACTAGACTCTATTATAGACACTTTGGCTCAATACACTGTCCGGCAACCCTAGCACCAAAACTCTTCTGATTATCGCCCCTCCAAAGAAACGGGAGCGGAAAAATAATCTCGATACCAGACTCATCAGAGCAGGACCGGTCATCGACAAAAGTTCCAAAAATTTTTTTAAACTTTTTTTTTAAACTTTTTTTGTACCTCAAAAGTGTTGAAAACCCGTAAAAAATATCCTAAAATAAAAAATAAGAAGCGATAGTTCCCGATTGCTGTTGAAATTTAGAACTTTTGGAGAGTAAAAAATAAAAGAAATATGAAGTGAAATAACGCGATTCGCCTAGTTGGACACTAGAAAGTTTTTTTCGAGGAAAATCATAGAGTAAAGAATTCAGATGGAAATGCTTGGCGACAAATAAGTGAAGCAGTCAAAAAGTCGTCAAGATGCCCATACGAACAGCTCACTCAAGGTTTAGTTCATGTAAAACGCATCATTTAATTCTGTAAAAAGCGTTGATAAAAAAAATTAAATAACTGGTTAGCGCAGTGGGGATGTTTCACGTCGCGGATGGCAACATCTCTAACGGTTTGTTGTCATTTGAAGAGTACAGGGGAAGAACCGCTTTACTTCGTAGAAGGCTTTCCTTAATAGCCTCTTTGGGGATGATAGCGAGTAATCGCCTAAACTGGTGTAAAGAAAACGGTTACTCGCTTTGTTTATCCTTCGCGGAAACCCTGATTCACACAAGAGATCAGTGGACACGAATCACACGTTTGTACCGCGAATGAAGAACCGATTTCTGGTCGCCAATGTCCGCCAAGCAGACGCAATTACGGAAAGACTCAAGACGGAAAATTCAGCAGTTCTTTCCCTGTACTCTCCATTTGTTTAATGGAATTACTTTATGTATTGGTTTTCAAAAATAAGTTTTCTTAGAATATTTTACTTATAAAATATTTTTAAATGCCTCCTTCTTGACGTGCTTTAGTTGTTCAAAACATTTGTTAAAGAAAGCTTGCATAGAAAGAAAAAAAAATTATTTCTATCTATATCGTTATTTTGAGAGTGAGACCAGCAACCATTGAAATCCAGTACGAATACAAATGAAAACAATAGCGTTACGTCATCCGAAACATTCCTCCGTTATATGCTGTAGCACAAGTTCTGATTTTACACCAAGATTGTAGTAATTTCCTTCATTTAAAGAAAAATGTGTTAATAATAATAGTTTTTATAGTTTGTATACAATTATCATATATAATTAAATTTTTTAGCGACTCAGTGGCTGAGAGGTTAAACATGTCCGCTTCGTAAACCCAAGATCACGGGCTCGAGTTCCGGCTGAGTCGTCGGATTTTCTGGATGAGAAAATCCTGGGCACGCATGTCATATGATTATGTGCCAAGTAAAAGATCACTGGAGGGGACCATTTTTAATGGCTTGTCTCGGCAAAATTAAATCTCGGCATACTTTAACATCCACATTAGGGTGGGCCGAAAAAAACTTTTTATTTTATTTTGGATCGCTATAGTGCGGAAAAGTTGCCATTGGTAAAGACATGAAAATTGCACGAATTATTAGTTTTTTATTACTATATCTTCCGTTCGCGCAATGCCATCAAAAATGGCAAAAATTGTCAAAAACCGTAAATTTGCACAATTTTTTTAAACACGATATTTGTTTTTAATTGCTTTCCTATATCATGTTGTACGATTAAAATTTACAAATAATTAAAACTTTGAAATTTAGCGAAAAATACGAATTTTCCTAATTTTATACTGCGTTGAGTATCTGGAAGATGTGACACAAATGTATAATAAATTATACTATATATTATAGCATTTATTATTAATAAGTGCTATAATATATGGATTTTACATACTATTAGTAGTTAGTTCATGATATAGGAACGTAATTAAAAACATCTACCGTGTTTTAAAAATATATATATAAAATTTCAGTTTTTAACAATTTTTTGCCAACTTTGATGGCATTGCGCGAACGGAAGATTTGGTAATAAAAGAAGCATTTTTCATGTCTTTACCAATGACAACTTTTCCGCACTATAGCAAACCGAAATAAAATAAAAAAGTTTTTTTCGGCCCACCCTAATCCACATAGAATTCAGATTCATTGTAATCTGTGTGTCAAAATTGGTAGAGGGTAGCCTAGATGGTGCCACAAAAAAATGGATCTCAGTTCTGGGGAATATGCAAAGGCTGTTCTGGGGTCTGCAAAGGCGTTGGTTTTTAGGCTTACTATAAAGTGAAAGGTGGCTTCAGTTGGCAAACCTGTTTTTTGCAATTGGTTTTTACCCGCCAGCATCTTAAACTTATTCTTACCTCTACATGATGAAAACTTACCGCGTCGAGATGAGAAGTATCTGTATTTCAGTGCCGCTTCCGTAACTCTTATTTACAAGAAAGTTTACAGAAAAGTATACAAACTGTCGACTTTGCTTACCTTGCAAATGAATTTTCCTGGCTTTATTTAAAGTTTGCAATCTCTTCCGAAATTGTAATTTCAACTTTACCAAAAGTATGTTTTTGTTGTTCGAAGCAAAGAAAGACTTTTTAACTAGTTTGGTAATTTTTTTAGTTTTGTTCTTTTCAATTTGAGGACAAAGTATAATACCATATCGTATGACTTACTCGCGATGTCGTCCTGATATGAAAATGGCAGTATTTCATCAGATGTTGAAAGTTCATCATACAAAATTTTGTGCTACATCGGAAGTAATGCTTTATGATGACATTCAAACTTTATAATGTATAAAAAAAAATTAGATTCCGAAATACTTGTGTCCAGAAATAGCAAGGAATTTTAGTTTTATACCTAATTTGAAAAGTGAAAATGAGAGTTAGGGACTAACCTATTGCGATCTATCGGCCCCCATTTGGGGACATTTTTTAAAACCTTCCCACTATCAATCAACACATTAATTAGTTTCTATATTAACATGGTCTGATAGAAGAAGATTCAAATATTAGTTTTCAGCCTTTGATTACAGGTATCGGCATTACAGGCATTTTGCATTAAAATCGATGTTAAATGTAGTGTTAACTACAAATAAGTGATACTGCCTTTTGTTTTGCATTTGTAGCACAAAAATGTACATTTTTAGCGCCTAAGGCGTTTTTCAAAGTAACTATTAAACATAATTTTTTTAAAAATAATTTTGCAAAACATACTTTTTAGCATTTACGTGCAGGATTTTGCCCGTGTATTACCTGTTTTACCTCTTTATACCTCTCAGGTTAGAGCTGTAGAACTGTTACCACTCAAGACAAAAAACATGGCTATTCATAATTAAAACAAAAAAAAATAAGAATAAAATGTTTTAGCGTTCAAAAGTACGCAATGGTTATTTCAATAGTAAACAAAATGATATATTGTAAAAATCAGACGCCGTTTTTACTAAAATATTTCAACGATAAGGAAATCCTAAAACTTTACAAATGTCTTTATGACTTTTTTAGTGCAGGCTCAGAAATAGATAACCAGAATTGTTGTTCCAAACTTTTAAAAAGTTCTTTTGAGGAGCGAAGTGTCCCCAGAACATTCTTCGGCGTTTGTCGACATCAATAACAACAAAAATGGCGTTAGCGTTTTGGAATTCCCAAGTCAGTGGGAGGCTAGAGGGAAAAGAAGATGCCCACGGATCAAAAATCCAGTGTAAATTGTGGTTGTCAAGTGAAGTCGAAGAATTGTGGTTGTGAAATTGTTGCATTCACGATAGGCCTAAGTCAAGTAGAGGTTTGGCTAACTATTTGGCGTCATTTTTTGCGGCTTTCTTAGCCAAGTACGTTTCTTAGCCAAGTATTAGCCAAGTACGGAGAACTCAAGCCAAACGGTCCCTCCAGGGATCTTTTACATGCCATATAATCATATGACATGTGTGCCCAGGATTTTCCCATCCAGAAAATACGACGACTCAGCCAAGGCTCGAACCCACGATCTTGGGTTTACAAGGCGGACACGTTTTACCTCTCAGCCACTGAGCCGCACTAGCCACTGGCTATTAAAACTGGGATTTATTTAACCCTTTCAGTCCCAGTGATGCCATTTGGCATCATCACTTTCAATATTTTTTTCAAAATGTTTATGTCCCGTTATGACATCCAAACACACATCATTCGATTCTTCACACTTTGTTCTATTCGACAATATTTTACATTAATCTCAATAGAAGTCAGAAGTACTATTTTTTTTATTTAGAAAATAGCCAACAAGCGTTTCACCCTGATTTTTGATAAGTTCACTTCAGTTCCACATATTTAAAACACAATTTAAACTATTTCGGTTAAAATAATTACTAATTTTTTTATAATATGGTCAGATACCTTAAAATATATAACTCGAAGTGTTTTTAGGTAATATATATTTTTTATTTTGTTGTTTTCCACAGTTAATAAATATTTGGCATTATTTCAAAAACCATATAAAAATTAAAATGAATTTTTTTTCTTATGGAACTCGTATATTTGACCTAAAATAAGCTTATTTTGTGAATATCAGATGTTTCTGCAGTGTAGTAAATTTTTGGGACTGAAATTGTAAAGTTACATGTTACACTATACAACTAAACATATAATTTTTTAGAGTAATATTGCTTTTTAATAATTCATTTTTTAAAAATTTGAAATCAGGGTATTGGCATCATTGGCGATTTTCTAATCAGTATCTCTGTACTCTCCTACTATATTAACTTCCATTATAATTTGGATAAGATTTGCAAAAAAAAAAAAAATTGTTTTAGTTTTGAAAGGTTCAGCATCACAGTAACCATTTTTTATGCTTATCACATTAACTAATGTATTTCCCTAAGTATTAAAGTTGCAAGAAAGTATGTTACTTCTAAGTCATTCAGTTTTATTTTTAAAATTATCTAAAATATTTTTTAATTATTCTATTTTTCTATTACATTTGCTTTGGGTGCCATCTCAGGAGTCACCCTTGCCGGCGTCATTTAAATAGTAATAATAATTTAATATTCAAATGGAGATACATTGAAATCTGATTAATTCAGGCCTATTTCCATTGATTTAGAGGCTTTTAACCGATTCCACTTTTCTAAAGTTCCAAAGATAGCCATCTTTATTCCTCACCTCCATTCCCAAGTCCCACCACTATCTTCCATTTCTTTTACTAGCAAAAGATTCCTGAAAAAGTTTTTTTTTTAAAAAATAAAATTACAAAAAAAAAATCTTTCCCACTCGAAAATATTTAATATGATGTAATAATGGCTTCTCCGCATCTGAAGAATGCAGTCGGAATAAAAAGAGGCGAAAATAAAAAGTATTTATTAAAAAAAACCGGACAGAAGTATTTTGTACGACTCTCTCTCTTCACTTTTTCAATTTTATTTTGTCCGTTTGTGGACATCGGAAATTTAATAAATCCCGTGACACAAAAAAATAAGTTAAGGAGTTGGTAGGGTGCAAGTTTGACCAAGTCATTTGTGTTGGAATATGGGAGAGTTTTATTCCGAAAAGGTATTGGCGAAATATTAGCAAAAAAAAATTTAGTTATTTTTACTGTTTGTTTGAAGCTTTTGACTTATTCAAATTAACCCCTTCGCTACAGTAAAACCGACATTAAGTTTGCAGTATACAAATGTTCTACGAGAAAAAAGATAAATAGTTCTCATTTTCGAGTGCGATAATCGAATGAAAAAGGTGTTTCACATTCAATAAACAATTTTATATGTTATTTCAAGACATAAATTTATTATTTTTGCTTCAGTTAGAGTGTAATTTTAATTATTTTTCCTTCGATTTTGACGTAACAGGGTGCACGAATATCAGTGCAAAGGAGCAACCAATCAGAGCAGGCGAAATTTTGGCACCAGCAGCATTGTTTACGCAGTTTCCTCAGCATAATACTTTTCTCTGCTGCAAACTTAAGGTCGGTTTTTTGTAAAATGGATATATTTCAAGAAAACTTTCATATAAGTGGCGATTTTTAGTTTTTATAATGACTATGCCCGTCTGTCCTTCCTTCATTCACTTTCATAGACCAAACTACAAATGCTATAGGAAAGTGTGATATGTCAAAATATTCACCGTATCAAAGTCATAAGACATTGTAAATACCAGAAAAAGAATCGAAATCGAAGTACTTCAGTTATAGAAGAAACTTCAAAATTTAATACTAGGGTAGGGTAGATACATATATATTCCGGCTTGTGTGCTTGATCAGAGACCCGCTTGTAAGCCTTCGTCAAATAAGACACAGAAAGAATTTTTACTGTCACAGAGAATAGAAAGTAAACCCAGGGCGAAGGAGGCAATCGAACCCGCACCCGTTACAGTGCGCAGACTGCTAGCGTAATGGTTCTAACCACTCGGCCATCCGGGCCCCAATTTAATACTTATTTAAAAAACATAAGAAGTCTATTTTTATTGGAATAAAATCGCCCCTGCCACTCACAGCAATTGCACTAAAAACTTAATTTCTTAAAAATGAAAAAAATTAAAGGAAATTCAGTTTTGCGACATCAATCAGTTTAAACGACGCGACGTCATAAATATACTTCACAGTGAAACTCTTTGATTATTTGTATTATTCTTCGCACTAAAGCTACACAATACCTATTGGCGACGGGCATTATACTTTAGAACCACAGTCAAGTGACGAGCCGACCCCTGAGTAGGCACCCAACGCAAGGGCTACATCGTACGCATTGTTAGGACTTTGAAGGATATCTAACGTGCACTCCCTTACACGGGGTATCATTCGTAGGACATTTTTGGCTGTATGAGCCCTTTATAGGTCGATAGTTATTTTGGCGATGCCCGTACCCGAACCAGGTACATTTCGCATGCTAGGCGAGTGCTTAATCGACTGAGCTCCCCAGCCCTCAAATATTTAATATAGAAAAAGGTACAAGGCATTCCATTTTTTTTAAAAAAAACTTGGGGTTGCTAATTCTCTGTTAATCAAGGAGTTCCACTTAAGTATAAGAGTTCTGGGGAGCTCTGATGGAAAGGCCCTTGCCTAAGGGAAAAGTGCCAGGTTTGTACTCGAGCATTGGCAAATAAAAATGCATGATGCCTAGTGCGAAGACAATTCAACTCAACTATATATAAGATATCGAAAATGACTAGTTTTTCCCCATGGTTGGTTGGTATACATATATTTTGAGGCTTGTGTGTGTTTGCTCAGAGAGCCGCTTACAAACCTTTGTCAAGCAAGACAGTCACAACACTCACACACTCACATACACACATACGTGACAGATGCTACAATCCATCACGCGCCACCTCCACAATTTAGACATGTTCCTGAAGGGGAGGGAAGTAGTCTCCAGGAATCCCTACCCGTGGGAAACTGTGCAATGACCGCCCACAAGACTTTCGGACCCAACAGATTTAACGAGCACGTACTGGCAATATACTCGGTGAGTTTTCAGCGACCAGGACTCGATCGCGGGACCTTCCGATCCGTAGATCCAGACACTGACCACAGGGCTCCTCACAGCCCCAACCCCCATAGTTCTTTTCGGTATGAACACTCTGCCCGTTCGCGGTGGGTCTAAAAATGACCCGCGTGATAAAAATTTATAACCCAGTGGCGGAAGAATGCAATGAGATTTTCTCGTGTTGGGACGACGAAAATGATAAATGGATTCTCCGAGTCTAAAAATATTCCTTGGCCAGGGGTAGATTGATCGAAGGGGTGCGCCAGAGCATTCCAAGTTCATCTCTGGCTTGGGGACTGGGGAGCCCAGTCGGTTAGGCACTCGCTAAGCATGCGGACCGTCCCAGGATCGGGTTCGGGCATCACCAAAATAACTGCTGACCTATAAACGGCCCCTACAGCCAAAAATGTCCGACGAATAATACCCCTTGTAAGGGAGTGCACGTTAAATATCCTTCAAAGTCCTAACGCTGCGTACGATGTCGCCCTTAACGGTTGTGTTGGGTGCCTATTCGGGTGTGGCTCGTCACTTGAATGTGGTTCTAAAAATACGACGCCCGTCGCCAATAGCCCTCGTGTAGCTCTAGTGCAACCATAAATCAAACCTAACCTAATCAACTCTGGCTTGGTAGACACTGCTGCATCGAAACCCACACATGAAGAGTACAGGGGAAGAACCGCTTGATTTTTTAGGAGTCTTATCCCACCTCTATTTTTAAGAGAACACAGAAAGAAATTTTGTTATTGTTTTATAGCCTTTTGTTAACTAATAACAGAATATGTGAAGTATAGAGGAAGAACCACTTGAATTATCAGGAGTCTAATTGTGTCTACTTGGCGGACATTGGTGACAGGAAACCGGATTTTCTTTCGGTTCTTCATTCGCGGTACAAACGTATGACTCGTGTCCACTGATCACTCGCGTGAATCTGGTTTGCCGTGAAAGAGAAACAAAGGGAGTAACCGGTTTTATTTACACCAATTTAGGCTATTACTCGCTATCATTGCCAGAGAGGCCAATTGAGGAAAGCCTTCTACATTAGCGGTTCCCCCCCACCCCCCCCTCCCCCCCCCCCCCCCCTCCCCCCCCCCCCCCTGTACTCTTCACATAGTATAAGAAGGATCGATAGTCTTATATTGCTAATGGCAATGCGTTTGAAAAAAAAATTGGCAATGGTTTGCTCTAAAGTATAGTGCCTAAAAAGATTGTATTAACCGCTGTTGTTCTCCTAAGTGAGCAAGGTTCCACAAGTTTAGGGATCGATAAGGGGTGTACAGGGATGGATGGTTGGAATACAGATATTTTCAAGCTTGTGTGCTTGGTCAGAGACCCGCTTATAAACCTTCGTCAAGTAAGACAGACACAACACACATTCACATGCACACACATACGTGACAGATGCTGCCATCTATCCTGCCTAGAGCCCTCTATCCCATCCTGCCCCCTCCACCATTCAGACTTGTCCCTGAAGGGCAGGGGAATATTCTCCAGGGACCTGTACCCGTGGGAAACTGCGAGTCCAGTCTCAAAAGGATTCTTGTTGCAGTATGGGGTCATGATATTGGTCAATAAATGTATTTTCTGGCGTGTCTTGTATAAATGTACGTCTTTCTTTGTACACTGCTCACGACAATTAGGGGAGCGCATGGTTAAAACTCTTTCAACCCCAAAGTTTCCATTTGGAATCATTAGCTTGCGATTTTTTTCTCACTAAGTTGATATTGCACTAATTTATCGTTAGATGGAAGAATCATGGGTTTTGAGGGTGTAAATAATGTTTGTTTAAATCAAATTAAAATATGAAAACATGGTAAAATAAAATTCACTCCCAAAAAAATTTATGAAACAAATTGACCCTAAATTCTTCACTCTTGAATTCTCAGATATTTAAAAATTGATTTTACCTCTTTTTTGCAAATAAAAATTTGAAAAAAATTATTGTTATAATTTATTCTTAATTTTTGATTCCAATTTTCTCCCCTTAAATTTTAGTTAAGAAAATTTATATTTTTCTACCTGTTTTTTACCATTTCATTCTGTATGAATAAGGAATCTATTTCACAAATTTTAGATTTTTAGAATGGAAAACAAAGCGCTGAAACTGAAAGGGTTAACAAAAGTACGCAAAGTGCTCCCCTAATTGTTTTGAGCAGTGTATATTCATATGCATCCAAGACAAAAGAACACAAGAGAACAACAACACCCAGATTTGGAGTCTCAACAACAATATCTTAATCTATACAGGGTGGTTATAAAATAACGCTCGCTATTCGGAGTGGTCTGTAGCTTGAATGAATAATCCAAATGCAAAAAAAAAATTTAGACACTTACTAATCAAGAAGGGGGAAAAAGAATGGAATCATAAAAAACAAACTCGTCTCTTGACCAGGGTTCAAAATTACGAGGTGTAATTAGCTGTGTTGGCCGTAATTGGTCATAATTGACGACGCCTCGTAATTTAGAACCCTGGTCAAGAGACGAGTTTGTTTTTAATGATTACTCTTTTTTTATGATTATGTTTTAGTATTCTATCTTTTTTATGATTCCATTCTTTTTCCCCCTTCTTGATTAGTAATTGTCTCAAAGATTGTTGCATTTGGATTATTCATTCTAGCTACAGACCACTCCGAATCGCGAGCGTTATTTTATAACCACCCTGTACTACCAAAAACTATAGACAGTCATCAACTTTCAATCCAAGCAACAGCAATAAATCACATAAAGTGCCTATCCTTCCACTAGCAAATTGATTCTGCAACAGAGAAAAGTGCAATAAGGTGCAATTTCCAGGGCGGGCATTTAGCGAATGAGGGGGTGGTACAAGACAAATCGTACCCCCTCACCCCTTTTTGGGGGGTGTACATACCCTTTTTCTATTTGTCTTCGTTGTACGCGTTGAACGCGTCAATTAACTCGTTTTCTGCTGAGTCAGAGTCCCTGGGTTCGATTCCCTTGGTGGTAATTGATGTGTAGATGGTTTGGCGCTTATGTTGGCGGGGGAATACGTTATTTGAAAAAATTCACAAGTCTACTGATTTAGTACAACTGATAAAGTAAAAGGAAAAGCAATGTTGTTATCAGCTAAATATTCTGAGGCATTTAAAAATTTTAAAGTTTATACACTCTAAAAAATGAATGCTCAAAAACGAAGAAATTTTCCTTAATTTTGACAATTCCGTTACTGGCAAATGCTCCGAGTTTTCGTTTCCACAAAGTGAGGAAATTTGAATCGTCATTTTTATGAGGATTTGAATGTCGTCTAATCTAAAGAAATATTTCGTCATTTTTGAGCATGTGAGTACAACAATGAGATTCAGTTTCCTCAAAATCAAGATACAGAATCGTCAAATCACGATCGCAAAAGTGAGGATTCGCGTTTACTCAAAAGTCACGTGATAGTTTGACGAAACAATCCTCAAAATTAACGAAATGAGGCTTGAGGATTTATAAATCGTCAAAAATGAAAGTGTTATTTCTGAGAGTGTATTTAAATAACAATTCTACTTTCTCTACATATTTTGTGTTAATTTTTAGGTACAGTAGAGTCCCCGTTTATCCGAATCCCTGTTATCCGAAAATCGGTTTATCCAAAAAAATTCCCTACTCTTTTGCTTAAATTAAGAAATGTATAAGCAAAATGAAATACACAAAAAAGAAATACGTACTTCCAAAGTTGGATTTATTTCTCAAAATATGCCGTAATTTTTAATTTTTGCTGCTCAATTTTGGTCCAGTACCTTTCGGATAAAGTGGACTCTACTGTAGAACGATTCTCGTACTTAATAAAAAAAGGGCCGCCAACCCGGCTAGGCAGTAGTTTTGAAGAAGCTTGAATTGCAAAACTGGTAGAAAGTTGATTAAGGTAGGCGAGTACCCAAAATTCTAAAATTGTTACTATTACTTTAATCTTTTCCAAACTTGGCATAGTGATTTCAAATATAAAGAACAATGCTGTTTAGGCATTTTTTTTATTTAAATATAATTGATTTGTTTTAACGGTGTTGTTCAACTAAAAAAAGGGGGTTACGCTAACACTTCTAGCATAAAAAGTTTTACATTAATTTACCTGAAATTTTTTACAGATGCTATTTCAATATATATCTGTGCCATGAACCTCTAACATCTGGTGTAAACATACAAGTTTAATGTCCAAGTGTAAGTTAATCGAAAAAAAATCTTTTTTGTGTGTGGTTAATTTTTTTACATTTTTCTTAATAACTTCCTTTCTTTGTAGTTTGTATGTAACTATAGAGGGTCATTGCATGCATCAGTTCAAAACAAAGAATTTAACATATAATTAATATTTATAGGATGTTAATTCAATGTGGTAGACTTGTTAGCGTAAACCTCTTTTTTTAGTAGAAAAACACCGTTTAAAATCTATAAATTATATTTTAATAAAAAAATGCCTTAGTAGTATTATTCATCATATTTGAAATCACTATGCCAAATTTGGAAAAGATTAAAGTAATAGTAAAAATTTTAGAATTTGGGGGAATTTTGGGTATTCTCCTACCTGAAGTTGGAGATAGCAAAGCAGAAAGGGAAATATGGCATTGACAGCGTGGAGATTTTTTCTCCGGTTTCTCTGTACCCTCCATTCAACTTTTGATATAATTTTGTTCAGGCAAATCTCGCTACCCATTTTGACGCTCACACTGTAATGAATCTGAGCTTTATGGGGAGGCTTTTAGGATGAATGCCCTTTAGTTAAATCTACTTATTACACTCTTAAATCAAACGAGTGAAATCCACTCTTGTAGGAGAAGTGCATTTTCGACACTGGATAGGAGTGAATATTAAATCAGACTGAGTTAAAATCCCTCGTTTGGAGTGATCCTGTCGGAGGTTTAACACACAAAGGATCCACTCCAAAAGGAGAAGTGCATTTTCCAGACTGGAGGAGTGAAAATCAATCAGACTGAGTTAAAATCGCTCGTTCGTTTTAAGAGTGTACATTCTACATATTTCCAAAAAGGCGTTTTCCTATATATCAAAGCCAAGATTAATTTAACCCTTTCAATCCCAGTGAGGCCATTTGACATCATTATTTTTCTGATCATATTTTAAAAAAAATAATAAGGCTGACATCTATTGGGGTTAATAAAAATATTTTCTAATAGAAAAAAGTTTAAAGAATCGAATTATGTGCTTTTTGATATTATAATTGGTTATTGACGATCAGATATTTTTTTCTAAACTGATGATACAAAATTGTCATTGGAACTGAGAGAGTTAAAGAAATTCGATACTAAGATTTAAAACTCTTTAAAACATTTTTATTTTGTCAGTGAAATTTATAAGGATAAGCATGATAAAGCTTCTTATGCAATATTACTTTTATAAAATCTTCTTTTTAAAAGAAAATTTGAGCACAATACTAAAAAGAATAAGAAAACGTTTCAACGTAATACCAAAAGATTTAATCCCAAAAACTTTCGCTTAAAAAGCATAGAAAAGTCGTTTTTTCGAAGCAAAAAGAACTTAAATTTTCCAATTAAACACTTCAACTCCGAGAGCGACAAACTTTTCAGACGAAAGTAAAAGAGATATTATCGTCTTAAGGCGATTCTTTTACACAAAGCCCTGGATGCAGCTAAGAAACGCAAATTGGAATTAAAAGATTCGAAAAATACGGCTTCCCGAATCGAAGAAATGAATCGGAGGAAAAATCGAAAAAAAAAAATTCTATTCATTTTCTTTTTCCCGATTATTTTCTTTAAGATTTAAGTTTCTGGCCGTGACTTCGCCGGCAGAAAATAAAGAATGTACATGGAGTGAAGAAGACCATAGAGTTGCTTGGCGAGAAAAAAAGTGAAGCCAACAGAAAAAAGTCGCCAAGCAACCCTAGTGGGCCCAAACAGAAAGCTCGCTCAATGTTAGTTCATGCATCATTTTATTCCTCAGAAAGCGGTAATTGAAAATCAGAAAATATAATTATATGTGTGTGCGCAGTTGTAGGTTGACGATAGGTTGACGTAGGTTGATTCGACTCTCATGGACACGACAAAAAAAAAAAAAAGTTGTAGGTTATAGCCCGAGATCAGAATTTACAAAAGATGGCAGAAATTCAGTTTACAGGTAAGAAAATGCACTGTAATTATATTTTTTTATTAGAGAGTCACGATCGATGTAGTAAGCATATAAAAAAACTTCACATTAGAATAGGTGCCTTTGAGACCAGTCGGCTAAGTTGTTCGCTTTTCATGCGGAAGGTCGCAGGTTCGGGTCCGGGCATCGCCAAAATAACTGCCAACCTATAAACAGTCCGTGCAGGCAAAAATGTCCGACGAATAATGCCCCGTGTAGAGGGAGTGTCCGTTAAATATGCTTCAAAGTCCCAACGATGCGTACGATATTTACTCTAACGGTTGCGTTGGGTGCCTACTCTGGTGTCTGCTCCTCACTTGACTGTGGTTCTAAATTATGACTTCCGTCGCGAATAGCTCCAGTGTAGCTCTAGTGCGACGATAATTCAAACATATCTACCTACCTAACACTGTCGACTTTAATGATTGCTTTGGGTGTCGACTCAGGTGTCAGCTTGTCACTTGCCTGCTGAAATATGACCCCTTCGAAAATAACCATATCGCAGCTCTATTGCGAAGATATTCCAAACTAACCAAACTATGCTTCAAAATAGCGCCAAATACTTCGACAGGAGCGTTTGTCAGGGCTTACTACAAGGCGATAGATGGTTTCAGTTGGCAAACCTGTTTTTGTATTGCTTTTTGCCCGGCAGCATGTCAACCTTCTTCCTTAACTCAATGAGAATGTAGGAGAAGCAAAATTGGCTCAATTCTCGGGGAAAGAAGGAAAAATACACTCCTAAAGAAGGATTGGAACTTCTTTTTTTCTTTTTTTGAAACTAAGTTTGAAAAGAAGAAAAAAAGAATCGATCTTTTTTGGCGGTGTTAACGAGTTCTAAATGTTGTCACAGGGATTGAATCGCAGATGCGTCTGTTTATCCAGGTTCGAAGTCTTTTTTTTAACGTTTTTATTTAAGGTTTTGTTTTTCCAGTTTAATTCTTGTGTAAAGTTGTTCGTGACTTTAGCAATGACTTCGATGAGTCTCACTTAATCCTTTATAAGGCCATTTTTTTCTAGTAATTTTACGCTAAAGTATTTCTGGGATTGAGATTGATTTATAAAAAGAAATTCATTTAGCTCATTACCTAAAATTAGTCTTGATTATTAAGACCCTTCTATTTCGGTGGGAAATATGTTTCCCATCGCCCGCTGGGAGCTATTCAAATGTATCGTCCATAGGAATCCTGCATTAGTAATTTTGTTTGTGTTTTTTGAAGTTATCAGGAGATGGCAGCACTAATCAAATTTGATGAAGTTGCTGGGAAGTATACTTTCCACAGCCTTATAAAGGGTTAAGCCAGAAATTGCAAACTCTCTAGGCTTAAGTTGGATTGACGTTTTCTAAAATTTTAATATCTCAGAAGAAAAAAACAAGTAGGCTTATAACAGAATATGTTAGCCCATTTCCAAAAATAATTTTCTTTTAATTTATTAATTAAAAGGAAGAAAGTTTCTCTAGCAATTGTTGTGAACGCCAATGGTTATTTCATTCTAAGAAAATAACTTTTTGCCCCTTTCAAGTGAGCATTAAAATGTGCATTTTTTTTTTAAATAATCGGAGTACTTCGAATTCAATTTTTTTTTCCTGAGATTTTCCATGTCTTCTAATTTCGATGAGTTGAATATTTCGAAACATATCACAATTTCCAGTAGCATTTGTAGTTTGGTCTATGAAATTGGGCGACAGGCGAACGGACCGACATACAGACTGAACGATTATAATATCTGCTGCTCTTTACGATATAAATGTGGTTTTGAAGCTAAAATAGAAAATAAGCTACAGATACTTCAACATTTGCAAAAGTCGTAAACCAGAGTAATGTAGAATTTAGACTCGCTGCTTGTTTCCAATTTGAATAATTATAAATTGTTTTTCGACAACCTTGTTTGCTAGTGAAAGTCGGGGGAGGGGGTAACGTCTGGTTAGGTTAGGTTGTGCATATTCCGGCTGTCTATTTCTAGCCTTCATGGAGAATTTACACAGCTACTTATTACGACCAAAGAGTTTTATAGTAGGGCAGAGACTGAACCTACCAACATCACTATGGATCAACACGGAGACAATATAGAGTGGCATGTGGGGCCCGATGGCAGAGTAGTTTGGATCGCTGGCCATAACGCTAGCAGTCCGCGCTCTGCAACGGTTCAATTCCCACCTTTGCAATGGGTCTACTTCCTTTTTCAGTATCAAAATTATAAATTAACTAGCACTTTTGCCACTCTATTCGGGCTCCGTAGTGAGCAATGGCTGTCGATGACAGCTCAGTACGAGTGGTTCCTCTACCCTACTGTAGAACTCTTTGATTACGACTGGTAAATTAGCACCCTGGTCAAATGATGAGGTTGATATTTGAGCAAGCACCTAAAGCAAAACAGCGTTGCCTTTGTTCGCTTTCTCGGGACTTCCGCATCCACAGATTCAACGAGCACGTATATCATAGTGTACTCAGGATCAGAACAAATTCAGTCAGACGCACAACTATTCATGTCCATGTCCTGGGATTCGAAACCGGGACCTTCTGACTGTCTGGTTAATCTCCCTGAGCATTCAACCACCCAGTCTGAAAATATTTGGCATTGGACAGTCAATATTTCAATTTGATTGATTTACGCTGCACTACACTCTTAAAACAAACGAGTGAATTTAACTCAGTCTGAGTTCATTTTCACTCTTTTCAGTGTCGAAAATGCACTTATCCTATTTGAGTGGATTTCACTCTTTTGTGTATTTAAACCTCCGACAGGATCACTCCAAACGAGTGATTTTAACTCAGTCGGAGTTAATTTTCACTCCTTTCCAGTGTCGAAATTGCACTTCTCTTAAATGAGTGGATTTCACTCTTTTGTTTTAAGAGTGTACAGTGAACCATACTTCCAAAATAAGGAAATCTTAAAGATAAAATGTTTAACACGCTGACGCCGGTGTGACCCATCGGTGGGTCACACTTGACAGTTCTGTGGGACAGTGTGACCCACTTGTGGGTCATGCTTAACTGTTTCGTGGTGTGGTGTGACCCACTTGTGGGTCACGCCTAACCCATCCGTGAGGCGGCGTGCATCACAGGTGAGTCACTTGTCGTTTTCAGAAAAGAAGTCGTTCAAGAATTTGTTTATTTTATTTTTTCTCAAAAGTATATGGAAAAAGATTGAGTATCATAAGCATTCAATATTTTAAATTGATAACGATTTTTATTTATTTGTAGCTATACATCTTTTTAAAAAATTCCGGACATAATGCGGGCTGGCCCTTGCAACGCTTACAATATGTCGTTACTTTAAAACTTTTTTTCGCGGAAAATAATCTTTGCATTTCCACTAGCTGTGATCTCGCATTAAGCGCTTTCAAACTCGCGAAGTGTTTTCCGCCCGACAAAGCGTAACGATATAAGACAGTGCCGCGTCACGCGCAAAAACGTAGATATTTGCCCCGGCTTGAACGTATTAAGGTGTGAAAATCAGCAAAATAGGTGTATTAGCTTAAAAAATTATGATAAAAACTTTTCTGCCTCCACGAGAAACAAAACCGATATTTCATATTAGTACAACATCGGCTGAGTTAAAATTCTTAACGAAGCTTGAAATTGGCAGACGGAAAACAGTTATCAAATCCAATATGCTTTCTATGATAACAATGACTACTGATTCAACCGTCAAATCCCAAATGCAATCAAAAGAAAGATTCTATTATTTTATTTTTCCACTTCGAATGCACCTTTTTTAGTCTCCTATCACCCCCTTTTCAATCTATTATAACCCGGGGGTGAATGCCCAAAGCAACTAAAGAACTAAAAAAAAAACTTCAAATAAAGCATATTGAATCTATTATGAAACGAACTTCAGTCTTTCACGTGTTTAAACATGATTTTTTCAACTACTCTCTTGAGACGACTCGAATATTCAAACAAAAACATCGGGGGAGGTTGGATATTAAAATTTAACATTCAAAAAACGATTCCATTATTTGCTTTTTGGTAGACAATCACGCGCCTGTATTATTTCTTTTGAGCTGGTGGCATCGGTGATAGCTAGGATCAAAAGATGGTAAGGTCTTTTGGTTTGAAATATAAATGAAGGCGGCAAAAAGTTTTCAAATCAAAAATATAGGCCCAAACTAATGGAAGATTCGAACTAGGCGGAGCAGATTATGTTAGGTTTTGGATTATCGTCGCACTAGAGCTACACGAGGGCTATTGGCGACGAGAACCATAGTCAAGTAAAGAGCTGACACCTGAATAGGCGCCCAACTCAACCGTTAATGGCGAAATCGTACGTAGCTTTAGGTTAGGTTTGAATTTTAGTCGCACTAGAGCTACACGAGGGCTATTGGCAATCGGTGTCGTATTTTGGAACAACATGCAAGTATAGAGATGATACCAGAATAGGCGCCCAACGCAACCGTTAATGGCGACATCGTACGCAGCGTTAGGACTTTGAAGGATATTTAACGTGCACTCCCTTACACGGGGTATTATTCGTCCCCGTCGTCGTCTCGTCACGGGGTATATTGGCAGCGGGCGTCATAATTTAGAACAACAGTCAAGTGACGAGCGGATGTCTGAATAGGCACCTAACGCAACCGTTAACGGCGAAATCGTAATCAGCGTTAGGTCGGGTTAGGTTTGAATTATGGTCGCACTACAGATTTAAACTGTGCGGATCAGGTTAGGTTAGGTTTGTATTATAGTCGCACTACAGCTACGCGTGGGCTATTGGCGATCGGCGTCGTATTTTAGAACCACAGTCAAATGACGAGCTGACACCTGAATAGGCACCCAACACAACCGTTAATGGTGACATCGTACGCAGCTTCAGGACTTTGAAGGATATTTAACGTGCACTCCCTTACACGGGGTATTATTCGTCGGACATTTGTGGCTGCACGGGCCGTTTATAGGTAGGCAGTTACTTTGGACCGTGGAGTATAAAACGATGCTTGACGTAGTTGTGACGTCACAGAAGGAGTTTCTGTTCCAGTCGCCCATTGCATTTTGAATCCTACAACAATGCGAAGTGTTGATTTAATTTTTTAAATTGTTATTTGAAATTCAAAAATTGAATTGTTTTTCGCTCTACGCTGGACTCTACGCAAGACCTGAATTAAGACAATGTATGGATAGACTCTGAGGTAATCTTAACTGGTTCTGTTTCCTTCTTATTTGTGTTGTAAAACAATTGTGCTAGATCAAAAAAAAGTCTAAATATAAATACCTTATACATGGGAATTAGAATTTCAATGAGTAAAGAAATAATAAAAAAGTAGTCTATTCTAGCTCCTTGACAACTTCTTGTTATTTAAGGGAAGGCAAGCCTTGTGCTTTAGATCTTGGTCTCGGGATCGGAAGGTCCCGCGATCGAGTCTCAGTGCCACTGAAGACCCACCGAGTATATGCGGAGTACGTGCTCGTAAAATATGTTGGTCTAAAAGTCCAGTGGGTGATTATGGAGCAGTTTCCCACGGGTACAAGTTCCTGGAGACTATTTCCCTCTCCTTCTTAGGTGGCTTTACATACACTCTTAAAACAAAAGAGTGGAATCCACTCCAGTTGGAAAAGTGCATTTTCGACAATGGAAAGGGATGAATATTAACTCAGACTGAGTTAAAACCACTCGTTTGGAGTGATCCTGTCGGAGGTTTAACCCTTTCAGTCCCAAAAATTTACTACACTACAGAAACATCTGATATTCACAAAATAAGCTTATTTTAGGTCAAATATACAAATTCCATAAGAAAAAATATCCATTTAAATTTTTTATATGGTTTTTGAAACAATGCCAAAATTCTCTAACTGTGGAAAACAACAAAATAAAAGCTATATATACTACCTAAAAACACTTCGAGTTATATATTTTAAGGCATCTGAGCATATTATTAAAAAATTAGTAATTATTTTAACCGAAATAGTTTAAATTGTGTTTTAAATAAGTGGAACTGAAGTGAACTTATAAAAAAATCAGGAGAAACGCTTGTTGACTATTTTCTAAATAAAAAAATAGTAGTTCTGACTTCTATTGAGATTAGAGTAAAATTTTGTCTGATAGAACAAAGTGTGAAAAATCGAATGATGTGTGTTTGGATGTCATAGCGGGACATTAACATTTTGAAAAAAATATTGAAAGTGATGATGCCAAATGGCATCACTGGGACTGAAAGGGTTAACACACAAAGGATCCACTCCTCCAGGAGAAGTGCATTTTCCAGACTGAAGGAGTGAAATTAACTCAGAAGTTAAAATCGCTCGTTCGTTTTAAGAGTGCAGATCCCAGCAACTGTCACGTATTTGTGTGATGTGCCTGTCTCACTTGACGAAGGTTTATAAAGAGGTCTATGACCAAGCACACAAGCCTGAAAATATGTGTCTACTAACCAACCAACCATCCTTGTTATTTATTGATACACTCTTGTACAATGCATAAAAAAAATCATGTCAAAAAACAGCATCAAATAACTGGTCAAGCTCCGTTTGGGCCTATTACGGTTAGGTTAGGTTTGAATTATCGTCGCACTAGAGCTACACAAGGGGCTATTGGCGACGGGCGTCGTATTTTAGAACCACAACAAGTGACTAGCCGGCACCTGAATAGGCACCCAGCGCAACCGTTAAGGGCGACATCGTGCGCAGCGTTAGGACTTTGAAGTATATTTAACGTGCACTCCCTTACACGGGGTATTATTCGTCGGACGTTTTGGGCTGCAAGTGCTGTTTATAGGTCGCAGCTATTTTGGCGATGCCTTGGCCTATTACGGAGCCGATATACATCTTCACTTGGCACATAATTTTGCATTGGCTTTCGAGCAGGCAGCACCTCTATGGCACTCTCATCTTCCATTACGTTCAATAACTCTCACAAAGAATGACTGTTGATTTCTGAATCGTATAAATCGAAATTAAATTACGTCATTTTTTTATTAATTAGTGTTATTACTTCTTTATATGAAAATTAGGAAATGACTCGATTTCTTTCGCTTATTGTTATTAAGTCAGGAGGGAATGATCATTGTCAAATTTAATTTGTGGAAAGAAAATGTTCCTTTTATTATCCAAAATATTTGAATAATAATATGAAATTATTTTGTTCAAATAATGCTAAATTCTCTGTGGAATGTAAGGCGTAATTGAAATCTCTTTACTTTTTCTTTCTAAAATAGTTTTGCGTCTTTATTTTGTCGCCATCTGTCTAAGCCAATTATATGACATTAAAGTTTCTATTTTCTTTTTCGTTTGATTGTAATATAAAGGGCAGGTACTGTTGCACGTATTAAAATGAGATTGCAATTGAATCAACACAATTCAATTTTTGGCATAAGTTATTAAAAGCAGTAATCTTATTATAATTACATTTTTGAAATAAATCCTAACATTATTTTTTGTGGTTACAGTGTATATCTGTGAAATTGATTAAAAAAATTGGCTTATTTGATAATAAATTAATAGTACAGCTAATTGATTTAGCGTAATGAAGTTGCCGTTTATTCTACCAATTCAAAGCAATATGTCGGTGATAAATATATTTTTTTCTTCATTTTTAAATACCAGGCAAATCCTTTAATTGATTTCCCCATTTTGTAATAAAGAAGTATAAAAGCAAGTGTGCATAAAAGATTTTGCTCCCTTTACTCAATAACGCTACAATTTTTATATTCTTATTAGGTTAGGTTAGGTTTGAATTATCGTCGCACTAGAGCAACACGAGGGCTATTGGCGACGGGTGCCGTTATTTTAGAACCACAATCAAGTGACGAGCCGACACCTGAATCAACTCAAAACGCAACCGCTAAGGGCGGCCTAGTACGCAGCGTTAGGATTTTGAAGGATATTTAACGTGCACTCTCTATACACGGGGTATTATTCGTCGGATTTTTTTGGCTGCGTGGGCCGTTTATAGGTCAGCAGTAATTTTGGCGATGCGCGAACCCAAACCTGGGACCTTCCGCATGCTAGGCGAAAGAATAATAACCCACTGGGCTCCCCACACTCTCAGAAATGGCACTTTCATTTTTGACGATTCTTGAATCCTCAAGCCTCATTTCGTTAATTTTGAGGATTGTTTCGTCAAACTATCACCTGTCTTTTGAGTGAACGCGAATCCTCACTTTTACGATAGTGATTTAACGATTTTGTATCTAGATTTTGAGGAAACTGAATATCATTGTTGTACTTACATGCTCAAAAATGACGAAATAATTCTTTAGATTTGACGACATTCAAATCCTCATGAAAATGACGATTCAAATTTCCTCACTTTGAGGAAACGAAAAGTCGGAGCATTTGCCAGTAACGGAATTCGCAAAATTAAGGAAAATTTCGTCGTTTTTGAGCATTCAATTTTTAGAGTGCAGCCCCACTGTAAATATAGTGGTCTGAGTTTAATTCTCGGGTATAAGTCTTGGTTGTAAATAGTACCTATCTCTAGTCTTGTAATTGGGTGAAACCTGTTAAGACTGCGTGTCATAATAAATTATTAAATTATTATTATTACTAAAGAGCTAAGGCGATTTATATTCTTATTAAAAAATCATTTTTATTATGCACATTGCACAAGCATAGTAGACGTAGTTTTTTCCGTGTCTGTAAAAGTTGTTTTTCCTTGCATGCAGTATTTCCGCACTGCAGTTCGTTTTACATTGCATGCCATCGAGAAGTCAAACCGTCTCCCTCATTCTGTGCCCAAAGTGAAAACTGTTTTTCATTGTTCGTCAGTAAAATTTAGAAAAAAAATTGCAGAAAATTTAATTTTCTTTTATTATACTTTAATAATAATAATAATAATTACTTTTAATAATATCAATAAGGAAACGATAAATAAAATGCAAAAACAAATCATATTAGCTGCTTAGGGGAACATTCCTTTTCAAGCAGTCTAGAAATTTAAATTAAGTAAGTTTTAACAAATTACAAATAATAATAAAAACATAATAAATTACAGCATCACAGTATTTGGAAAGAAATTGGTTTTTAAGTTACTTATGCTTCGTTTATACAAAATTAAAAATATGTCTATGTCGTCAATAAGTATTATTAATTTAAAGAGAGAGCTCTTAAAAGTTAAGTATTTGTCAATATTTTGAATTGAGAGTGGTAAACTATTAAAGAATTCAGGAGCTAAGTAATAAAAATATATTTTAGAAGCAGATTATTATAAATGTGTCCTCCACTTATAATTAAAAAATATATATACATTTTATCCCTCTAATGCATTTTATTGCCGTTTGGCAACAAGCAACGCATAATCCACTTTATTCTATTAAAGTAGAGCTCCCTCCTGACGAATCTGTGTTATTTCATCTATTACATTAAATTTTGAAGTTTTAGTTACTAATAACCCTCATAGATGACAGTAGTAAAAGTGTATTCAAAATTAAAGAGTGAAGTTATTAACTGTTGTGAAATGACGTTTTTGGCAGTATTCAAAGTATAATAATATTAGTGCTAGATGCAAATAAATTGTTTTGAAAAAATAATTATACTTCAAGAGGGTTATTTTAAAATATATTTAGTAGTTTTCTAGTCATTCTTATCGAAATTGGAATTTTGTAATTGGTTCTTGCCATGTGGCAACAATTTTTAAAATTGAAATTATTTAAAATTCCAATACAGTTAGGGTTTTTTTTTTCAGTATTCTTTCCATAATGTATGAGTAATAAAGATACAAATACAGGGTGGTTATAAAATAACGCTCGCTATTCGGAGTGGTCTGTAGCTTGAATGAATAATCCGAATGCAACAAACTTCCAGACACTTACTAATCAAGAAGGGGGAAGGGGGGGGGGGGGGAGAGAATGGAATCATAACAAACAAACTCGTCTCTTGACCAGGGTTCTAAATTATGAGGCGTAATTGGATGTGTTGGCCGCAATTAGCCATAATTGGCTATACCTCGTAATTTAGAACCCTGGTCAAGAGACGAGTTTCTTTTGATGGAATCATTAAAAAGAAGCTGGTCTCTTTACCACTGTTCTAAATTACGAGGCGTAATTAGCTGTGTTGGCCGTAATTGGCCATAATCGACGACGCCTCGTAATTCAGATTCTGGTCAAGAGACGAGTTTGTTTTTTATGATTATTCTTTTTTATGATTATTTTTTAGAATTCTGTCTTTTTTTATGATTCCATTCTTTTTCCCCCCTTCTTGATTAGTAAGTGTCTTAATGTTTGATGCATTTGGATTATTCATTCAAGCTACAGACCACTCCGAATAGCGAGCGTTGTTTTATAACCACCCTGTATATTTTTTCGGAAGGGAAAAAAATGCATGCTCTACAGGGTTAAATATAATGTGCATTGCAGGAAAACATGTTTCACAGGTGTCCTTTAGGGGGTGAATTCCGTTGTTAAGTCAATTATGCGGTTTTTAAGACCACTGCCTTTGGGTTTTAGGTTAATTAGTTAGCGCTTTTTTTCACTTGAAATAGCTTGAAGCTTTCTAAAAATTATTAAATGCTTCATACCTTTGACTCTTTTTTTTATTTTATAAGACATTTTTTTTAGAAAATTAATTAAAATTTTTAATTTGATTCGAAAATGCAGTTAGAGGATGCTGATTCTAAAAAAAAGTGTTGTATTTCAAAGTTATTGAAATTATGTTTAAATGTATTGATATATTGAGTGTTTATTAAAAGTTGTATGGTGTTACAACTCCCTACTAGTTTTAATTATTTCGTATTACAAAAAAAGTAATTAAAAAATTTTTTACATAAAAGTAGCAATGAATCTCCAAAATTGGTGTAATTTCCTACCCAATCCCTTATTCTTATGAAGAGTACAGGGGAAAAACCGATTGGTTGTGTAGAGAAGTTTCCTTAGCAGGCCACTTTGGCGATGATAGCGAGTGATCGCCTAAACTTGTGCAAGGAAACCAGTTCCTATCACAGTTAAAGTAATAGAGTGGCAGATCACGTGACCTCCAATGCTAACGGCGGGGACTCGCAAGGAGCTCCCAGAAGAGCACCAATGAAGCCAGTGTTGTAGGTCACGTGATATGCCACGCTGATACTTTAACCACTATCTCTGTGGTTCCTAGCTATCAAGATTCAGGTGATTGGCGATCCCGACTCTTGGACCAAGCGAAGAAGAAAGAGAGAAACCGGTTTTCTGCCGCCAAGCAGACAATTGCGGGCGTCCGCCTAATAAATCAATCGCTTCTTCCCGTGTACTCTTAATATAGGATCTATCTCTCTTTCCCTATTTCGTTTCACCATTATACACTCAACTCTGTTCCAACCACGTCGTTGGAAGCAACAGCAAACAAACACCAAAGTCCGTCTCAACCCTTCAACCCCGACTCTGGCGGGACGTCACACGGACAATTGAGCTGTCCGCTCGAGTTGTGGACAACTGTCAAGGGGACAGCGATTGCAGATTAGTTGTGGGGAAAGGGTCTGTTGCCCTAGAGAGAAAGCTATTTGAATAGGTTATTTTGGAAAATGCAAGGCTGGTGGAGAATAAACTCAAGCGTTACACTCTTAAAACAAAAGAGTGAAATCCATTCCAGTTGGAGAAGTGCATTTTCGACACTGGAAATGATTGAATATTAACTCAGACTGACTCGTTTCGAGTGATCTGATCGGAGGCTTAACCTACAACGAATCCACTCCTTCTGGGTAAGTGCATTTTCCAGACGGGAGGAGTGAAATTAACTCAGACTGAGTTGAAATCGCTCGTTCGTTTTAAGAGTGTAGGTGTTGAAAATGGTTGGTTGGTAGACATATATTTTCAGGCTTGTGTGCTTGGTCGGAGACCCGCTTATAAACCTTTGTCAAGTAAGACAGACACAACACACAAGTGATAGATGCTGCCGTCTTTCGTGCTCCACCTCCATAATTTCGACATGTCCCTGAAGGGCAGGGAAATAGTCTCCAGGAACTTGCACCAGTGGGAAACTGCGCAATGACCGTCCACAGGACTTTCGGACCTAACATATTTAACGAGCACGTACTCCACACATGTACACTCTTAAAACAAATGAGTTAATTTTCGCTCCTATGGTGTCGAAAATGCACTTCTCCTACTGGAGTGGATTTCCCTCGTTTGCTTTAAGAGTGTACTCGGGACAAAAAATCCTTGCCTTACCGGGATTCAAATCCAAACCCAGAATTTCCAAAGGCTAGATCCCTAACCGTTGTGCTGTCGGGTCGGCAAACCCCTCAATACACTCAACTCTGTTCCAACCACGTCGTTGGAAGCAACAGCAAACAAACACTAAAATCCGTCTCACCCTTCACAACCCCAACTCTGGCGGGACGTCACACGGACAATTGAGCCTGTCCGCTCGAGTAGTGGACAACTGTCAAGGGGGACGGCGACTGCAGATTAGTTGTGTGGAAGGGGTCGGTTGCCCCGGAGAGAAAGCTATTGGAATAGGTTATTTTGGAAAATGCCAGGCTGGTGGTGAATAAATTCAAGCGTAGGTGTTGAGTGTAGTGTAGTGTAATCGTTTCCGGCTGCCTATTTCTAGCCTCCTTGTAGGGAAAATTTGTGCTTCTGTTTATAAGTGCAAACCACTGCTGGGAATCTGAGTGAGGAGCACAGACCTTAACCAGATCCTTGAGACCATCTGAAAGTATGAAAATGCAGAGACAGTGTGTAGCCAAAGAGTTCTATAGTAGGATACAGATTGAACCTATAATGAAGAATTGAAGAATGAAGAATTGAAGAATGAAGAATTGAACCCGAATTGAAGTAATGTTGTATGGCCGATTCGGAGACAATACAGGGTGGCATGTGGAGCCAGGTGGCCGAGTGGTTTGGACGCAGGATATAATGCTAGCAGTCCGCGAGCAGTATATGGGGCGAGTTCGATTCCCGCCTTTGCCCTGGGTGTACTTGCTTTCTCAGTATCAAAGTTTTAAATTAACTAGCACTTTTTCCACTCAATTCGGGCTCCGTAGTGAGCCATGGCTGCCGATGGCAGCTAAGTACAAGTCGTTCCTCTACCCTAGTATATAACTCTTTGTGTGCAGCACAACATTCATAAACATAAAAAGAAGTCCACTCGACAAGTGTCTCGGGAGCTGATTATCCTTATATCAACGTTACAACGCCTGATGGACCAGCTGAGCCTTAAACCGTACCGCTCAGTTACGAGGCCTTCTTGTTGACGATCCTAATTACAGCTCTGTGAGATAATGCGCAATAAACATGACTGGACAACCAGACATGCGAATCAAAAAAATAACTGTTGCTGCGTAAATAACTGTATACCAAACTAACTGTAAGGCTACTTTTGGGCTACCCTGCATACTTCTACCATTCAACCAAATCCAAAGAGAATCAAGCAAACAAACTGGAAAATATATAAACCAGCCTACCTACAAAAGACAAAAAAAAATGAGTGGTTTTAAATCCAAACTCTACTCAAACTTAAAGAAATAATACCCCCAGCTCAACAATCTGCATTCCAACACTCAAACATCCCCTAAATAAATGTTTGGGCTTTAAATCAAAAGCGCGGAAAAGCCGCCTTGCAATAAAAACCCGCTTACAGGAAATCTTCAAACCCGGGTCCAGGTCGTAAAAAGGGGGGTCCGTGACTTTTACAAGCTTCTCCGATTATTTAGGGCTGTTTGACTTCATTGTCATGCCGGCGTACGATGGGGCCATCGTCTAATGTGCCAGGCAACACTAAAATCTTCTCGGTTTGGTTTTATGCGCGCTTTATTGGTTTTGCGATGATTTAAGGGTATTTTATGCACTGTATAATGTTGTTGTAAGCATGATGAAATATGAATATTGAATTATGGGCGAAAGTAGGGAAGGTTTGTTTGTGTTTTTTATGGTTGTTTTGCTAGGTTAGGTGTTGAATTATAGTCGCACTAGAGCTACACGAGGGCTATTGGCGACGGGCGCCGTATTTTAGAACCACAGTCAGGATGGTTGTTTTGTTGTTGTAAGGTAAGGGGTTGGGGAGCCCAGTCTGTAAGGTGCTTGCCTTGCATGCGAAAGATCCCAGGTTCGCGTGTGCGTATTGTCCAAATAACTGCGGACATGTCAGGTACAGCTGCGGAAATAAAAAAAGTACCACTAGTGATTATTTCTGCCGTTAGTCACCCTATAGAATCGGACCTTTTTGAAATTGTAAACAATTAACATTCCTAGTTAATTGCATGACACAAATTTTGCATAAGGGGCTATCTTCATATTAAAAATGTTACTAACTTTAAAATTTCCAATAGTAACATCCCTTTTTGACTCCATATTTCAAATCTATGACCTATGTTTATACGAAATGCCAAATTTTGTTAGTTTTTAAACATTATTAGGGGAGTTAGAGACGTGCAAAGTTTAGGTAACATAATGTTAAATGAGTTGCACATAAAAAACTATCCCAATCTATAAATAATTAAGATAATAAAACGAATTTTTTACTGAAACGAAATTATAATAACTCAAACAAAATGCATTCAATATTGGGGTATTTAAACCAATTTTTATATTTTTTAATAATTATTATATTCATTTTTTTAAAAAATATGAATAGAAACCCCTTAATATTTTTACAGAAATAAATTCAAGACTGGAAGTTTAAACGAAATCCCAATTTTTAAAAAATTTTATTCATAATTTGCTGAGTAAATCCCAAAATATTTTTTAATTACCCTTAGGGGACTGTGTATAGGATTACATGTGTAATTGATAAATAAAGACGGGCTTGCATGCATGCTTGCTTGTCATTTAGAGATGGTCCTCAAAAGATCCACAAGTGATTCGATTGAATAACTCATCTAATATTCATTCAAATGTAACAAAACCTTAGATTTAAGGGTTTTCGAGAGTGCTTAACATTTCTAAGTTATTAAAATTGGGTGTTGCTATTGGAAATTTCAAAGTTCGTAACATTTTTAATATGAAGACGGCCCCTTATGCAAACTTTGTGTCATGCAATTAACTAAGAACGTTAATTGTTCACAATCTCAAAAAGGTCCGATTCCATAGGGTGACTAATGGCTGAAATAATCACTAGTGGTACTTTTTTTTATTTCCGCAGCTGTACCTCGTACAGACGAAAATTCATCTGCACAAAATTCTGGCTCAGATGTTGACTATAATTCGAATGTCTATAATTTCGAAAGTAGAGTATTTATGCAGTTTCGAGCTACGTTAGTGGCTGGGGATAACAGTCGGTTAGGCACTCGCCTAGGATTCGAAAGGTTCGGGTCCGGGCATCGCCAAAATAACTGCCTACCTATAAACGGCTCGTGCAGTAAAAAATGTCCGACGAAAAATACCCCGTGTAAGGGAGTGCACGTTAAATATTCTTCAAAGTCCTGAAGTTGCTTATGATGTCGCCCTTAACGGTTGCGTTGGGTGCCTATTCAGGTGTTGGCTCGTCACTTGACTGCGGTTCTAAAATACGACGCCCGTCGCCAATAGCCCTCGTGCAGCTCTAGTGCGACTATAATTCAAACGTAACCGAATATCGAGCGTTGTTTTATAACCACCCGGTATATAATTTCGAAACCATTTTTAGTAATACTACACATGTTTGCAGTTCCAGTACTACCGTAAATCCAAGTACCAGGCTTAAAAACAGCTCTAATTCGATGAAACTGAACCAATAGGGTACTTGGCTGTATCGCTAAAATACCTTCAAATGTTTTTTAAATTATAGTTGAAAGTATAAAATAAGATATGCATTTATAATTTTTGCGAAATAAATCTTTAAATCATTAAAAAAATCGTTTAAAAAATGCATTTTTTTCACGTGATTATCATGTGATCACAAACACGTCGGTTTGGCTGACGTCACTATGAACTATAAACAAACCGGCGTTATGTTTTTTGTTTTCTGATTAAACTTGATTTAATCTTATTTACTATTGAAATAATAAATATTGAGAAAATGTTGGGCTGTTTTACAGAAGCGTTTATTTCAAATTTGCCTAAAATCGATTCCAATGTGGTGTTTCAAAGTTTGTTTATAGTTCATAGTGACATCACAGATACCACGTAACAGCCAGAAAGCGTTTTCAGGAGTGATTTTTCGTCCTGTTTTTAAATTCATTTTTCTGCCTTTTTATGGCGTATTTGAAAAAAAGAAAAAATTCGAGTATAATATTTTTTGCATAAGAACATTTCAAGTCAATAAAATATTTTTAGTCAAATACCCTATTCTTCGATTTTGGCGACGCTGTCTGGCGCGATTTTCTCCAGATCCTGGCAAAGGTGAGTCTCTTCCGGAAGCCCAAGAAGGATGGGGGGGGGGGGGTAAATCCCAAACGATGCTTACTTCGACCGTTGCCAACAGTGGGGAGGTAGTATTTGCGGCAAGAAAGGCCACTTCGGTCGCGCTCTCGATTGAGGCAGACGATATCTTGAAGTTCTCGTTTGGAGGTGTGTTTATTTTGTGAAAGAGTTTTATTTTTGTGGTGGTGGTGCAAGGACTTTTTCTTTCAAGACTTCCTTATCTGTGGATATGGTTTGAAGATGTGAATATAAAGGTAGGGTGGATATTTGAGTTATTTTTTCTTCAGAGTGTTCTTTTTGGTGGTTTTAGTGTTCGTTTTGTCGGTGGCACGTGTTTGGGAACGTAATTTTGTGTTGTGCGCGTTTTTTTAAATCTTCGTGGAATATGTTTAAAAGGATTTTTAGAACTATAGTTCAAAATCTTAGTTTTGTTTGAAATACAAAGAACCATTATATTTAGGTATTGTATGCTGGGAAAAGTTTATGTAGATAAAGTAATCAAGGTGTAATTGTGACAAGTATTTTTCAAAATGGCTTACTCATAAATTTGATGCTAATCATTTTAAGGAATTGTTATGCATTTCGTATGTAAATTTTGCTTCTGAAATTTAAACGTTCTTTTTTAAATAAAAATTATTAATAAGTAAAACTCATCACCAACAAATTCACTAACCCTTAATATCAACGATATTGTTTTGTATGTTTAAATTTGGTGACAAATTTATGTGGTTTCTTCCTTCTGGAAAACTATCAATTAGTTAAATTCACATAATATTGTTGTTAGTAACTAAAATGTAGTAAACTTCATTTTTTATATGCAGTTGTAAGACTATGATGTTTGCTGATTCATTGTAAATTATGTTTATAAACATGTACATATTTCTAATCGACATAAACAAGCTTACTATTTCTTAGCAATAATGTTAGCTTGAAAAAAGTTTCCCGTTCATAGCGCTCTTGAACCTTTCGCTACGAAGGATTTTTGCTTCCTCGTAATATTTGATAGGAATAACATTATCGAATCCTTAGTTGTTAGGGCGTTTCGGTAATGAAATGCTCAAACATTAATAATTGCTGTTTGGTTATATAAAACATTTTTGTTAATAACTTATACGGGTAACTTGGATTTTTAAACCTTTTTTTCTCTAATGGGGCTGCAACATTAGCGGTCAAGCCTTTTCAGACTCGGCAAATCCCCCAGAACTGAGAGCAATATTTTTTGGCACCACCTAGGCGACTACCAATTTTAGCCAGCAGATTACAATGAATCTGAGCTCTCTGTGGATGTTAAAGTATGCCGAGAGGGTTTGTAAACGTTGTTTGCATCGTATTTGGTTTGTGTCGTAATTTACCCTTTCAGTCCCTATGACACTTTGACATCATTATTTTAGAATTTCTTTCCGATCATCTATAGCGATTAGATTCAGCCGTATTATTTTTAAAAATTATGATCTGGAAAATAATGATACCAAATGGCATCACTCGGACTGATAGGATTAATAATTTCTATTTGGTTATATGAAACCTTTTGGCTAATAACTAATGTGGGTAACTTGGTCTTGTAAGCGTTGTTAGCAACATATTTGGGTTTGTGTCGTAATTGAACGACTTAAATTATGTTTCTCTGTAAGGAAGGGTTTTACTTAACGTATTGTTCTGCTTAAGGGGGTCTGGCACCTCCATAGAAGCCCATGTTAAATTGTCCAACTTTGGGGGCATCTCAAGAATTAACTAATTAATATATCCATTTCAAATTTTCACAGTTTCATCTATAGACATTATTAAGTATTTTAACACAAGATTATTTTGAAAAACTAAAAACTAGATTAAATATGAATTTTTTTAAATATCGTTGAAGAATGTCAATACTTTTTAACCTAAAAGGTTTTTTTTTTCAAAAAGTAAAAACTTTACAGACTATTCCCTGCGTTAAAATGTTTAAATATACTTGTGAATTACACATAAAAAAATTCAAGTATTTAAATGAATAACATTTTTAGTTATGTGCCCCCAAACATTCACATGATTCAAAAATTGTAAAACCGAGAAAAACCAATTTAAAGTTTTTATTGTTAACTCATTTCCTTACGAAGGATTTTTGCTTCCTCGTAATATTAGATTGGAATAACATTATCGAATCCTTAGTCGTTCGGCCGTTCTGGGCCGTTTCACTAAAGAAAGGGTAAAATAAAATTGCCTTTAATGTCAAAAATATTTTTCCAATCGTCTTAAAACTTTGTGACATTATTAATAAAGGTTGATATAGTATTTTAAGCCAGTAATTTTTTTTTCAATTTTTTCAATGATTTTGGGGTGCCAGACCCCCTTAACGTATTGTTGGTTCCGATTCCTTGGCGAATCATTGATTTTGAATCACATTCACGGGATAGGGTATTCAATACTATAGAAGGTTCTAGGATCCTGTTTTGGACTCTGCCCTTTTATAATAGGAGGGGGAGGGGACTAACCCAGTCAGTAATACACTTGCTTTGTATGCGAAAGGTCTTAGGCTCGGTCCCGGTCATTTCCAAAATCACTTCCGACCTATAAACAGTATGCGCGCAGCCAAAAAAGTCCGTCGAGTTATACTACGTGTAGAGGATGTGCACGTTAAATGTGCCCCATCGCTACGTATACGATGCCGCCCTGATAAGTTGTATTAAGTGCCCACTCAGGTGTCGGGTCGTCCTTTTACTGTGGTTCTAAATAACGGTGCATGTGGCCACTAGCCTTCGTGTAGCTCTAGTGCGACGATCATTCAACTATCCACTGCTTCACTGGAGTGGTGCTTCCAAAGATGTAGCCCCGTACATACCCTGTCATCGCCTTGGCTCTTTAGTAATAATTAAATAATTTATTATGACACACAATCTAACAAGTTTCACCCAATTACAAGACTAGATATAGGTTCAATTTACAACCAGGGGCTGGGGAGCCCAGTCGGTTAGGCGCTCTCCTAACATGCGAAAGCTCCCAGGTTCAGGTTCCGGACATTGCCAAATTAACTGCCGACTTAAAAACGGCCCGTGCAGCTAAAAATGTCGGGCATTTCTTATTCGTCGGGCATTTTTGGCTGCACGGACCATTTATAGGTCGGCAGTTATTTTGGTGATGTCCGGACCCGAACCTTGGACCTTTCGCATCATAGGCGAGTGCCTAACCGACTGGACTCCCCAGTTCCCCTTGGCCAATTGTTTTATAAGCTAGCAATGAATATTAAGCTAGCAATAAATATTATTATTTTAATTGTTATTCGATTGAAATTTAGAAACGTCCCCAAAATCCTTTCTCCTTCGATCCAGCCAACCAAATCTAATTGCGCCAAAGCACATTCAATCCTAACTAATGTCCCCGCCTGTGTGTTAATCTATAACTGCCAGACGATAATCGAAAACAATCCCTGATAATTACGGCCCATAACTACCACCCTCCTCCCCCCTGCTCTGATATTTACAGCAGGCGATATTCACTCGCACCTGAATTTCGCGGAATTCCAAAATTCGTATCCAAACAATGGTCCGAATATATCCTCCCAACTGCCCAAAAGGGAAAGTGTAGTTAGATTTTACCTGTTATTTTTATATGGTATATTTCAATATTTTGTAATAAGTATTTAACCCTGTAATGCATGAATTTTTTTTCATCCAAAAAAAAATACATATATTTGTATCTTTAATACTCATACATTATGGAAAAAATACTAAAAAAAAAATAACTGAATTGGAATTTAAATAATTTCAATTTTTTAAATGTTTGTCATAAGGCAAAAACTAACAACAAAATTCCAATTTTGATAAGAATGACTAGAAATCTACTCAATATATTTTAAAATAACCCTCTTGAAGTATAACTATTTTTTGAAAGCAATTTATTTGTATATTTAGTAATAATATTATTATACTTTGAATACAGCCAAAGACGTAATTTCACAACAGTTAATAACTTCACTCTTTTAGTTTGAGTCCGCTTTTACCACTGTCATCTATGAGGGCTATTAGTAACTAAAACTTCAAAATGGAATAGATGAAAAAACGCAGATTTGTCGAGAGGGAGCTCTATTTTAACAGAATAAAATGGATTATGTTACTTGTTGCCACATGTCAACAGTTTGTATTAGAGGGTTAAAAAACTAGGGGTGTGTAGCATTACACAACTTTCATTTTCCACCCAATAAATCAATACAAATGTAAAGATAATTGTAAGGATCAGACGTTAACCAATCCACGTGAAAATCCGCGTTTGAATTAATATTATTTGAATAATTTAGAATATTAGCTATTTTGCATAGTCTATTTATTAATTTGTGTTCATTTATGTGTAAGTCTTATTGATTAATTGGGTGTATCTTAAGGGGTCACAGGAGTCTTAAAAATGTGCAAAGAAGATACTACAAAACATAGTTTGATCTTTCATGTCATTTTTGAACTACTCAATGTATAAGTATAATTTTTCTATATGTAATTCTACAAGATTTATTTATTACAAAACAAGTTTTAAAATGTATGAAACTTTAGCCAAAACTAAAATAAATAATAATTAAACATAAAGCTGTTTTAACACATTGTGATTAGGCTTGCGCGGCAAATTTTGAGGTCAAAATTGAAAAAATGACCAAGAAAATGACTTTATATTGTACAAATATGTACAGACAAGGACTTATACCTAAATTCTCAGCTCAATATTAATTAGAAATTATTTTTTAAAAAATTTAAAATCAAAATTTTAAAATTTTTATTAATTTTTTTAGAAAAAAGTTCTTAAAATAATTTCTAGTTCAAATTGAGCTGAGAATTTAGGTATAAGTCTTTTTTTGCACATATTTGTACAATATAAAGTCATTTTCTTGGTCATTTTTTCAGTTTTGACCTCACAATTCGCCGCGCAAGCCTAATCACAATGTGTTCAAATAGCTTCTTGTTTAATACCATTTATTTTAGATTTGGCTAAAGTTTCATAAATTTTAAAACTAATTTTATAATAAATAAATCTTGTAGAATTACATATAAAAAAATTATACTCATTTATTGAGTAGTTAAAAAATGACATGAAAGATCAAACTATGTTTTGTAGTACCTTTTTTGCACATTTTTTAGACTCCTGTGACCCCTTAAATGCGAATATTTGAAATAATAGTAAATTGTGTGCCTTATCCTTAGTTAGTAAAAAGATTCAGGTGTTAGTTAGTTAGCTAAAAGAATCTTCACCACCTTCATCCTTGTTTTATGTGCTATTATTCGGCTTTGGTTCTCACGACAACCTAATGACGAACATTTACAGTTAGTTCGCTGTTCTTCTTCCAGTTAACGTCTGATCCTTACTGTAATTATATACCCTGATAATTAAAATATGAAGACTATTGCTATTGTCTCAAGCTCTATGTCGGCTGCCATTTGCGCATAGCACGAGTTTCTCCAAAACCTTGTAACGTCCGACCGATACTGTTATTTTGCGTACCAAGTATAAAGTCTGTATCTTTTCTTGGTTTTCAGCCATACCTTTAAAAACTAAAAAGGTATATGGCAGCTACCCATTACGTTATTTTCCCGAAAGTCTTATGACGTCGATGTCTTACAATGTTGTACTCGGTGCCAAATTTGAAGCTCATAGCCCTTTTAGTTCGAGCTGTAGAGTGGTTTCAGACAATAGTCAAAACACTCTTTTAGAATAAGCACCAAAAACGTCACCTCCTCCAAAAACGTATAGGTTGGGTTTGGTTTGAATTATCGTCGCACTAGAGCTACACGAGGGCTATTGGCGACGGGTGTCGTATTTTAGAACCACGGTCAAGTGACGAGCCAACACCAAAAACGTATAGAAAACCCTCTTTCCTTTACGGTTGTTCTATCACAACGCAATATTTTCAATACCTTACATTTCATATTCCTTCAGATAGGCCAAGAATGCAATGAGCAAAAATTAATGGTTATTTTTCTCTGCTTAAATTTAAAATTTCTTATTTATAAATTACATATTTATGTAGAAAATCCAAATGTAGTTTATTGTTGTACATATAATCTCAATCATTTCAAAAATGAAAAAAAAATTGCAAATAACAGCAAATTTACTATCTATAAAAATTGATTATTGTTGGAAAGGTTGGTGGGACCAATTACTTAAGGGGTCACAGGAGTCTTAAAAATGTGCAAAGAAGGTACTCCAAAACATAGTTTGACCTTTCATGTCATTTTTGAACTACTCAATGTATAAGTATAATTTTTTTATATGTAATTCTACAAGATTTATTTATTATTAAAGAAGTTTTAAAATGTATGAAACTTTAGCCAAAACTAAAATAAATGATATTAAACATGAAGCTATTTGAACTCATTGTGATTAGGCTTGCGCGGCAAATTGTGAGGCCCAAATTGAAAAAATGACCAAGAAAATGACTTTATATTGTACAAATATGTACAGACAAGGACTTATACCTAAATTCTCAGCTCAATTTTAATTAGAAATTATTTTAAGAACTTTTTTCTAACAAAATTAATAAAAATTTAAAAATTTTGATTTTAATTTTTTTAAAAATAATTTCTAATTAAAATTGAGTTTAATTAAAATTGAGCTGAGAATTTAGGTATAAGTCCTTGTCTGTACATATTTGTACAATATAAAGTCATTTTCTTGGTCATTTTTTCAATTTTGGCCTCACAATTTGCCGCGCAAGCCTAATCACAATGATTTTAAATAGCTTCATGTTTAATATCATTTATTTTAGTTTTGGCTAAAGTTTCATACATTTTAAAACTTCTTTAATAATAAATAAATCTTGTAGAATTACATATAAAAAAATTATACTTATACATTGAGTAGTTCAAAAATGACATGAAAGGTCAAACTATGTTTTGGAGTACCTTCTTTGCACATTTTTAAGACTCCTGTGACCCCTTAAAAAGCCGAGTTTAACGTTCAGAAAGTTAGGTTATTGAAAGTAATAATAAGTGTTTCATTAAAGTAACTTGTCTCTCCCACATTCTCTAAGCCAGCCCCTGAAGCCCCTAGCAATACCCAGGGCTTACGGCTCAATTAGGGCGCCAGTTGATTACGGAAGACGGACTCGTTTGCATTCTTAGCCCCCCCCCCCCCCCCCCTCTCCCCCTTTGTCGAATTAATTGCGGGGGCTTTGTTGGCAGAAGGGTTAAACAGTGTTTGTGCCCCTCTTTGTTTTACTCGGAGGGGTTGGTTGTGATTTAGAGAGGGGTTGTGTGACACAATTTGATGTTTATAGGGGGGAGGTTGGATTTGCTTGTATTTGACAAGTTTGCTAAATACGGTGTTATTTTTGGTCTTTAACTAGAATTTTATTATTATATGCACTCCCGAAAAATAATTGAATACATACACTCTTAAAACAAAAGAGTGAAATCCATTCCAGTTGGAGAAGTGCATTTTCGACACTGGAAAGGAGTGAATATTAACTCAGACTTAGTTAAAATCACTCGCTTGGAGTGATCTTATCGGAGGTTTAACACACAAAGGATCCCACGCCTTTCGAGGAAGTGCTAGACTGGAGGAGTGAAATTTAAATCAGACTGAGTTAAAATCGCTCGTTCGTTTTAAGAGTGTATACTCTTTATATCTACAAGCAATATTTTTAATAGAATCTGTCACACAGCCCGCTTACACTCAACATTTGTGTTCAACTGGGGAAAAAAAGTGCCAAATACAGAATTCATTCTATTGACACGCTAACTTTGGCTAGTTTTTAAGTTTTATTTTATTTCAAAAATTATTCCTTATATTTTGGCAAATTTACTTTTATTTCGAAAAGACGAAATATGTAATATTACAAGCTCTTAAATAAAAGCAAAATAATTCATAAACATTAACACATATTCAACTTTAAACGTTATTGCAGAAGGGATAAACAGTGTTTGTGCCCCTCTTTGTTTTACTGGGAGGGGGTGGTTGTGATTTAGAGAGGGGTTGTGTGACACCCTTTGATGTTTATAGAGGGGGAGGTTGGATTTGTTTTGTATTTGACACGTTTGCTGAAGTTGAACCTTTAAATAGGATTTTACTCTTCACTCAAGAAAAATTCCGACTCGTATATTTTATTTAAAAAACATATTTTTCAAACAAATATATATTTGGGTATATGAAGAAAGTAGGTTTGTAATAAAATGTGTCACCTAGGTCCACTAACACACATCTGTGTTCAACTGAGAAAAAAAAACACCGACCTATACAGTATTAATTCCATATTAACATTTACACGTTATATTTTGATAGTTTCAATTATTTTCGTGTGAAAATTCAATAATTATTTCTTGACTAATTTTTTTTTGCTAAATGTATTTATGTATCGAAGACTTTAAATGTAATATTCCTTGCTCTTAAAATACAAGCAAAATAGTTCATATATTAGTACAATAACTTTAAACGTTTTTGGCAGAAGGGTTAAACAGTGTTTGTGCCCCTCTTTGTTTTACTGGGAGGGGGTGTTTGTGATTTAGAGAGGGGGGGGGGGGGCTGACACCCTTTGATGTTTATGGGGGGGGGTCGGATTTGTTTTGTATTTGACACGTTTGCTAAATAAGGCGTTATTGTGGGTCTTTAACTAGAATTTTACTACGCACTCCCGAAAAATAATCGAATACATACAGGGTGGTTATAAAATAACGCTCGCTATTCGGAGTGGTCTGTAGCTTGAATGAATAATCCAAATGCAAAAAACTTTGAAACAAGAAGAGGGACAAAGAATGGAGTCATAAAAAAAACTCGTCACTTGACCAGGGTTGTAAATTACGAGGCGTAATTGGATGTGCTTGCCGTAAATAGCCATAATTGGCTACGCCTCGTAATTAGAACCTTGGTCAAGAGACGAGTTTCTGTTTTATGATTCCATTCTTTTTCGTAAAAAAAGAAACTAGTCTCTTGACCAGGATTCTGAATTACGAAGTGTAATTAGCTGCGTTGGCTGTAATTGGCCATAATTGACGACGCCTCGTAATTTAGATTCGGGTCAAGAGACGAGATTGTTTTTGATGATTATTCTTTTTTATGATTATTTTTTAGGATTCTATCTTTTTTATGATTCCATTCCTTTTCCCCCTTCTTGATTAGTAAGTTTCTCAATTTTTGATGCGTTTGGATTACTCATTCAAGCTACAGACCACTCCGAATAGCGAGCGTTATTTTATACCACCCTGTATACACTATCTACATAAAGTAAGATTTTTTAATAGAATCTGTCACTAGCCCGCTTACACGCAACATTTGTGTTCAACTGGAAAAAAAAGCGTCAAATACAGAATTTATTCTATTGACACGCTAAATTTGGCTAGTTTTATTTTATTATTTTTTTTCAATAATTATTCTTTGTATTTTGGCAAATTTACTTTTATTTCGAAGATGAAATATGTAATATTCCTTGCTCTTAAAAAAAATCAAAATAATTCATAAACATTAACACGTATTCAACATTAAACGTTATTGCAGAAGGGTTAAACAGTGTTTGTGCCCCTCTTTGTTTTACTGGAAAGGGGGGGGGGTGGTCGTGATTTAGAGAGGGGTTGTGTGACACCCTTTGATGTTTATAGGGGGATGTCGGATTTGTTTTGTATTTGACGCGTTCGCTAAATAGGGGCGTGGTTGTAGCCTTTTCAATTTGAATCGTACTTTTCATTCAATTTAAATAATCCTGAACGTGTATTCCTTATGTAAAATATATTTTTCAAACAAATGTATAATTTAGAATTATATGATGCAGGTAACTTTAACACAAGTGCACTCTTAAAACAAAAGAGTAAAATCCACTCCAGTAGAAGTGCATTTTCGACACTGGAAAGGAGTGAATATTAACTCAGACTGAGTCAAAATCACTCGTTTGAAGTGATCGTGTCGGAGGTTTAACACACAAAGGATCCACTCTTTTCGGGGAATTGCATTTTCAAGACTGGTAGTGTGAAAATTAACTCAGTCTGAGTTAAAATCGCTCGTTTGTTTTAAGAGTGTAGGGGCAGGATACCCAGGTCAAATAAAGTGATGGCAGAATCCCCGTTACCACACAACATTTGTGTTCAACCAGGAAAAAAAACCCGCCAAAAATACAGTATTTGTTTATATTAAACATTGACTAGCTAAATTAGGAAAGTTTCATTTATTTTCCCTAGAAATTCAAAAATTACTTACCAATGACTAAATTGATTTGTATTTTGAAGAATAAATATGCAATGTTCCTCGCTTCTTAATAAAAAAAAAAACATTTCACATCAACATACACCATTAAACATTTTTGGAATAAGGGTTAAACAGTGTTTTGTTCCTCTTTGTTTTACTGGAAGGGGGTGGTCGTGATTTAAGGGGGGGGGGAGAGTGACACCCTTTGATGTTTGTACGGGGAGGTCGGATTTGTTTTGTATTTGACACGTTGCTGCTGATCTCCAGATGCGGCGTAGTTGAAGCTTTTAATTAAAATCGGCTTCTTTATCATCGAAAAATAAAACTACACTTCTTTGTTTATAAAAAAAAACTTATGTTGGGACCAGGGATCCCAGTCGGTAAGGAACCTGTCTTCCATGCGAAAGATACCGGGTTCTTGCCCGGGCATTGCTAAGATAACTGCCGAACTATAAACGATTTAAGTCCGACGAAAGTTCGTCATCGTGTAAAGATAGTGTACTGTAAATATACTCCTGACGCAGTGTACGATGTCGTAATTAATATGCGACCTTCAAATTTCGAAAAGTCATTTCTTAAAACATTGCTATAAAGTCGGCTCTAAGTAACACAGCACTTCGGCATTCGGTACATAAAGTTTATTATTTTTACACTTATATTTTTGCTTACTTTTGTGTTTTATTGATACACTTATATATTTGATGAATACTTTTGGGTTTTCCCATGATATAGTTGCCATAACACCCGGCATCGGCGGTATTTCTATTTTATTTTAATGTTTAGTCGATTTAATAGGTATAGCAATCGACACATTATGATTGTGGGGGGGGGGGGTCATTAAAAACTCCTTGATTTTTAATTTGAATAAAGACTGGAAGCCTTGTGTAGATCTATTGTGAGTTAATTTCAAGTCAACCAAACACTAGATTTAAAACAATTGGTCTTGGTACCGAGAACCAAGGCTGTCACTACAGTCAGATACTATTTATTTGCACCGCTTTCGGGGGAGAGGCAGTAATGAAGTCGCACCTCGCTCCTTTTGTTGAATTAATTACAAAGCCTTTGTTTACAAAGACAGGGGGGTATAATCATGTTCGCCCCCTTTGTTCTAAAAGGTGTTGGGATTTAAGGGGGAGGTGTATGGTTGACTCGCTTTAGCACTTTGATGTTTGCAAACTTCAAGGGGAAATTGGAATCGGGAGTTCGGATGAGTGGAGTGGATTCTTTGAATTGTGTTGTTGTCATCAAAAGTCGGTAAGTTAATGAAGAGATCTTATAATTTTTTGGACTGCCGTCTTTCAAATAGCAGTTCTTTAAACATAATGTAGACTTGCAATTTGAATTTAAAAAGGCCTGTATAGAGGAAGCGTGGGCCCGTTAACACTATAGCTGCGTCATTGGACAACTGGAGAGGAATAAGCCAAACGTTGTTTCATACTCCATAAACAAACCACTCGGCAGCTAATTCGACCAAATAAGAACAGACACGTCTATAATGACGTCACACAGCACACAATTACGTTAAACATTGTCTTCTACCCCCAAATGCCGACCTTGTCTCTTGACGCCACGGTTCAAAGTTTTCAAAGTTAAGAGGAAATTCTACTGTGCCTTATATGTTTAGTTTAGTTTGAATCATCGTCACACTAGAGCTACACGATTGCTATTGGTGACGGGCGACGTAGTTTAGAACCGCAGTCAAGTGACGAGCCGACACCTTAGTAGGCACCCAACGCAACCACTAAGGGCGACATCGTACCCAGCGTAAGGACTTTGGAGGATATTTAACGTGCACCCACTCTACACGGGGTATAATTAGTCTGAAAATTTTGGCTGCACGGCCGTTTATAGGTCGGCAGTTATTTTGGCGATGCCCGGACGCGAACCTGGGTACCTTTCGCATGCTAGGAGAGTACCTAACCGACTGGGCTCCCTAGCGCCTGTGTCTTATATCAGGGGTGAAACTTTTTGGGGGATACCCCTGAATTCAGGATTTTTTTCATATTCTTCCCCTGGATCTCAGGATTTTATTTTAGGCTCAAAATTTGTAAAAATGTTTTTTAAAAAATTAATTTCGTACTTTTGAAAACACTTAAGCATTAGCTCAGCATTTTTCACGGAGATCGGACAAGATCGCTTAACTTTGTGATGTTATACAAGGTGTCGACAGAATCGGGATACCAGAGAAAAAGTCTGGGAATTTAATCGATCTGGAAAAGTCAGGGAAATTCGTGATGTTTTTAAAATTCAGGGCGCATGAAATTTTGTCTTCCGAATAATTTTATGAACCATGTAAAACTTAAAAAAAAGCCGTAAAATTGCCATATACAGGGAGCTATCAAGATTTAAAAAAAAAAAAACTTTTATATCTGTGGACTCCATGGTTTACTGTATGCAGTTATTTGATGATTTATAATGTTCTGTCCCTTTGTTTTTTTTACATCCTATGTACCCCGTATGTTTTTAAACAATCCTATATATTCGTAATTTCTCATCACTTTACCTCTGACCTACGTAGTTATCTCCCCTCTACCCCCTAAAGACTCGTTTTTAGTTTCGGGATTTTTTAGTAGTGGGCAGTTTCACCCCTGTTATATGTATCTATGCGTTAATCTAGCAACACAGACCACTATTATTTTTCACACCCTTTTCAAAAAAGCACGGGGGGTGGGGTGAGGGTTAGGACAAGTCGATCCCTTTTATATCCACCACTGATATCCACTAATGAGAAAAACAGCTGGGTTGGTAAACTTTTTTTTTATTTTTCCTTTAAGGGGTCACAGGAGTCTTAAAAATGTGCAAAGAAGATACTACATAGCATAGTTTGATCTCTCTTGTAATTTTTTAACTACTCAATAAATGAGTATAATTTTTTTATATGTAATTCTACAAGATTTATTTATTATAAAACAAGTTTTAAAATTTATGAAACTTTAGCCAAGGCTAAAATAAATGATATTAAACATGAAGGTACTTGAACACACTGTGATTAGGCTTGCGCGGCAAATTGTGAGATCAAAATTGAACACATGACCAAGAAAATGACTTTATATTTGACTTTACAAATATGTACAAACTAGGACTTATACCTAAATTCTCAGCTCAATTTTAATTAGAAATTATTTTAAGAACTTTTTTCTAAAAAAATTAATAAAAATTTAAAAATTTTGATTAAAAAATTTTTTAAAAATAATTTCTAATTAAAATTGAGCTGAGAATTTAGGTATAAGTCTTTGTTTGTACATATTTGTACAATATAAAGTCATTTTCTTATTCATTTTTTCAATTTTGACCTCACAATTTGCCGCGCAAGCCTAATCACAGTGTGTTCAAGTACCTTCATGTTTAATATCATTTATTTTAGCCTTGGCTAAAGTTTCATAAATTTTAAAACTTGTTTTATAATAAATAAATCTTGTAGAATTACATATAAAAAAATTATACGTATACATTGAGTAGTTAAAAAATGACATGAAAGATCAGACTATGCTTTGTAGTATCTTCTTTGCACATTTTTAAGACTCCTGTGACCCCTTAACCGGCCGTAATCTTCTCGGCTAGGTCCTGTGGCAAGGAGAAAACTTTCATGTTTTGTGTTTCGTCAGCAGATTTTTTAACTGGAATTTCAAACTGTACATTGTTAGTGTGGGAATTAAGTTTAACAACGTACTTACAAGTTAATATCCCCTTTGGCCTTGTAGTTGGAAATTAACTTTTAAACGGCGGTTGGCAATAAAAAAATTACCTTTCAAAAATAATCCTTTTGCTTGAGTTTATCTAAATAAACAAAATATTAAGGCATTAAACCATAGTCATGGGCAATTTAAGAAGGAAAAATTAGTGTAAGTTTATATTTGAGTAACTTGTCAATAGAACTAAACTTCATTAGAAAAAATTCGTCCAAGACACTAGATTTATATCAGCATTCTTAATTACTCCTCTATTTAAAAGCGAGAGGAAACAAATTTCGCTTAAAAACTTACAGGGTGTCCGTGATAGAATGTCCTAGTTTTAAATTGTCATAGTATTAGCTGTACTCGTTCGACAGTTGTGGTTGAAGGTGACGAATAAAGATGAACTCCAACAGTTTCAGATAGATGCATGCGCTTGTACCGTTACATCGTTTTCACAGTTGCACAAGCTGTTGCTTCCATTACTCCGGACTTTCTGTAGACAGTATGGGAAGAATTGCATTTTCGTTTGGATGTATGCTGTATCACTAAAGGCGCACGCATTGAGCACTTATAGGAAAAACTAGGTTTTACCTTCAATTTCATGTATGATTTGGTATATTTAGAATAAAATAAACTTTGGTATATTTAGTAAAAAATAAAAGTAATATACTATTAAAACTCGGACATTCATTTACGGTCACCCTGTATTTTAAACCGCAGTAACTCAATTGGCACTTTACTTATTCTAGTGCCAATTATAACAATTATAAAGAGTCCTACACTCCTTACCAACCTAACTTGATAAAAAAAAACAAAGAGGAAAAAGCGTGGTTGGTCCGTTAGTTGGAAACTTTTGTAAGGTAATATTTACATACAAAATGATCTGAATACAATTTAACCAAAATACACTTTTCATTCTGATAAAAATGCCACATTTTTTCAATAATATTCAAATCTGTTGGATCTTAAACGAAATGAATGTTTGAAACATGTTTTCTGGATGGATTCACAAATAATTTACGGAACTCTTTACATGCGAGGAAGGATCTTCTCCATAGCATATTTCTATTTACCCAACCCAATTTAGGTTGGCAAGGAGTGTCGTAATGAGGAAGGGTCTTACCAGCTGCTAAATGTATTGCCGATTCCTATCGAATTTCCAATCAATCAAAAACTCAAATCTATCAACATATCTTTAACCGAATGACAGATTGTTTCCGTTCTCCGTCTCTTTTCCGTAATATCATTTTTAGTATTATTTACATAAGACTTTTGATACTTCCTGCATGTGTCGGCCATTACGAGTGACGTTATAATGAAGAAAACATAATAGTTGTTGTGTTAAATGTCAAACATCCGGTACGAGAGTTTAATTTGATATGTATTTATATGGGAGTCTATAATTAAACTGTCTCTACTCGGGGCTCTTTGTAGAATAAACTTAATGAGAGGTATATTTAAAAAAGAAATGGCAGAGGGGCAAGTGACGATACTGAATAAAAATACAATTTAATATCCACGATAAAAAAAAAATTAGTTTTTAAATATACTATGCTTGTAGATATAGTATCTCTATATAATATAAATTGAAATTGTCGGACGCTTGTAAGCCACATGACTTACGCGGCTTCAGCCAGTCAGAAATGTTGAAGAAGTTCGGCGGTGTGCTTGTTTTGTGCCGGGGCTGCTTCAGGTTGCGTCCTGTGGCTTCTTTTAGAGATCGTTGCTTAGCGCTAGAGCTACGTGATGCCCTGGAGCAGTCCCACGGAAACTAGCTTATTTTTCAACTGTTGGAATCGGTCTTGAGTTTCCACGCATCGTAAGAGCAGCTGAAGAAGGTGCATCTTCTCTTTTTCGTCTTGCGTACTCTCCCCGCTGCCTTTTAACCGAAATATCTTAGTCTTGCCTGTTTGTTTGCGGAGCAAACAAAGAGGAATTGCGTAGCAATTCTCGGGGGTGGGCGAGCGGTAGCGAGCAGTTGGCTTTGCCCCCTAGTTTAATATAATTGTTTCGTTATAGTACTCTTATAAGAAAAATTGGGATTGCGTAACACCATACGACTTCCACAATTACTGCCAAATAATCCAACCAGTCGGACAATACGAGAAATAAGAAAAACTTTATACTATATTTTGAGGTTTTAATATACGTATAATTAAAATTATAATTTATTTTCATCGGTTAGAACTGTAAAGCCTCATCACACCTGTAAATTAGCACTTTTCATAGTAGAGTCCCAGTGACTTAGTGGTAGTGCTTCGCAGTGCCACGCCACCGGTCCGGGGGATCGAATCCCGGATTGGGCGAGATTGATCCATCCCTTAATCCCTTGGGTGGGTCTATAAAATGGGTACCAAGTATGCTTGGGAACTAAACACTGGGGGTTCCGTGTGAGGCTGACCACCTTACCGGGACATATGCTTAGCACCCCAGAGCTCGAGGTCACGAAAGCTGAAATGGGCACAGCAGGCCTTGGCCCAGTGAAGGGCTGTGGCGCCGAGGAGTAATTCGTAGTAGAAAGAAACCCCTTAGCATTTTGTAGAATGTGACTAACACATTCGCTGGTTTTCAGGTTCCTAAATCTAATAATCCGGTGTCTGCCCAGTCTCATCAGGTCCGAACCCCAACAACACTCCAACATAAATCCATATAAATCCATCTGTATTCCCAGGATATATTTTCCATCTGATTACACACATTCGTGGTTAAATTCCGGTTAGGGGGTTTTGTTGCCAAGCTTCGGAATTGTCGCCAACGTAAGGCCAATGCTGCCAAGATTGCAAGCCAGTGGTTTTCGGCGCTTTATTTACTTGGTACTGGTAGTTTGAAGAAATTAAGAAAGAATATCAGTTGAGATTGTCTCCGAGCATAAATTTACTCTTCCATAAAAACTAGGGGTGCGTAATTTTCTAAGCAAAATTTACTCCGGTTGTATTGGATGTTTTTTTTTTGTTTAATTATAGCTTAATATGCATCTTTTTGAAATTAATTCGTATATATTTAATTTTTAATAAATAACCCTAGGCGCGCATGTCATATGATTATGTGGCATGTAAAAGATCCCTGGAGGGCCCATTTGGCATGGGTTCTTTCGGCAAAATTAAATTTCAGCCTATTTTAACAACCACAGATAGCTCAGATTCATTGTAAGCTGTGCGTCCAAACTGATAGCTAGAGTCGCCTAGATTGCGCCACAAAAAATGGCTCTCAGTTTTGAGGAATAAACCGTTTCTGCAATGTCTTGAACGGTTGCAGCCCCACTAGAGGAAAAAAATAATAATAATCTTACAGCAAAATATTCGAATCAACAATCAAAAAGTGGTATTGTAAGAGCCTTGTGATATACAGCTACATTTAACACATTAAAACCGTTCTCAAACATATTCAATACAGCTGGATACTTTTGGAATAGTAGTAATTAAATTTTCCCAGCGGATTAACACAGAGACACTTCGGTTTAGACACCCGGCTACCCCTATACCATTTCCTTTCATACTGTTGGGGCTGGGGAGCCCAGTCGGTTTGGCACTCGCCTAGCATGCGAAAGGTCCCAGGTTCTGGTCCGGGCATCGCCAAAATAACTGCCGATCCATAAACGGTCCGTGCAGCCAAAAATGTCCGACGAATAATACCCCGTGCAAGGGAGTGCACGTTAAATATCCTTCAAAGTCCTAACGCTGGGTATGATGTCGCCCTTAACGGTTGCGTTGGATGTCTATTCAGGTGTCGGCTCGTCATTTATATATAATACCCGTCGCCAATAGCCCTCTTTTAGATCTAGTTCGACGATAATTCAAACCTAGCCTTTAATAACGTTGGCGATAAAAACCCCGATAACTCCTACCTTCCCCCACTCGCACCTGAGTCACCAATGGAAGAGGGCAGAGGGGTCATCTTCTAATATACCTCCCCCCCCCACAACATTCTCGTTAATTAAGGGGTGACTGTGGGGATACAGACCAACCCCCAATGGTCATTTACAAGGAGGGGGGAGGGGGCAAGCTACAATAATAAATGTCCCCTTACTTATAGTTTATAATAACCGAGATGAGTGCGTTCAAGTTTAGATAATTTCTTTCGGTCATAATTTCATTTCTTTGGGCTTTTTTTTTTCATTTGGTAATTTAAGAAGTATGGCTATGAGTGTCAGAAATGACCATAGAGTTAGGAAAGAGAATAGAGCGGTCCATGCGTGTGCGCAGTAACGCAGAAAAGAAGTACACTAGAGAGTTGCATCTTGAGATACCTACACTCTTAAAACAAACACTCCCAATTTACCTCAGTCTGAGTGGATTTCACTCCTCCATACTGGAAAATGCATTTCTCCTTTTGGAGTGGATCCTTTGTGTGTTAAACCTCTGACAGGATCACTCCAAACGAGTGATTTTAACTCAGTCTGAGAAAATATGCATGCCTTTAGGGTGTCGAAAATGCACTTCTCCAACTGGAGTGGATTTCACTCTTTTGTTTTAAGAGTGTAAGTGATAGTTTCGGTTACAATGTTATGCGCAGTAGATCAAAAAATCACTAAAGCGTTACATATTGGGATACCTCAGTGCCCGTATATGTTAAGCGCATATAGCTCGAAAAACCCGACAGCCGTGCTCCAAGCCTTTTGAACTGATAGACATCTCTACTCATTCTTCCTAACTCTATGGAAATGACAGAGCAGACCACTTTAAAAAAAACTGATCAAAGGTGCTGAGGAACCCAGTTGATTACGGCTCCCACCTTGCACGTGAAATGTCCCTTGTTCGGGTAGACATGTATATTTTCAGGTTTGTGTGCTTGGTCAGAGACCCGCTTATAAACCTTTGGCAAGTAAGACAGACACAACAAACACACATAAATGAGGTACCTGTACCCGTGGAAAACTTCGCCATGACCGTCCACAGGACTTTCGTACCGCCACAGATTTAACGAGCACGTACTCCACATATACTCGGTGGGTTTTCAGTGGTATCAGGACTCGACCGCGGGACCTTCCGATTCCGAGAACGAGGCCTTAACCACTAGACTACCCACAGCCCCATTTAGTTCTAGTAAGACCAGTGCTGAAAGTGGGGGTAGACACGGGGTGACGCGTCATCCACTTTTCAAGAAAATGGCTATCCCTCCCCCACTTCTTATATCTCTCAAATCCATAATCCATAGAGGAGGCATGGTATTCTAATTGAAGGCATCTCCCCACTTATTTTCTTCCCACTTTCACCACTGAGTAAGACGATAATTCCACTCAACTAAATTAAGTAAAAAAAATGCTAATTGACCAAAGTAAAAATACAATATCATTGTATTTTTAATCACATTTTAATTCAAAAGGTAAACAAAATTTCTTTTCCAAAATAAAATTCTTATTCCAGGGGAAATGAAACGCAACGCTTCACAAAACCTTGTCCGTGTCAAGCGATTTAGTGCGACAAATCGCAAAAAAGTCGACATTTCGATCTTAATCTCAAACACGCGACTTTCTTGTCCACACGATTATGACCGATTGCGATGAAAATCATCGATATAATCGCGTCGTTGCGCTCGGGATACGATGGAGAGGACTTGCGCATCGATGGAGATTCGGGAAATGGTTTTAATCGATTCTTTTAGAGTTTTTACGCACTATGAAAATTTTAATTGAGTCTTTAACTCTTTTCTTGGAATATCGAATTTGTTAACAAACGAAAGATGCGATGGGACTTTGAATTTTATTTATGATACTTTAGTTTTTTTTTTGCTCGACTTTTGACTGAGAAATTGGCCAAACGTGATTGTTTGGATCGATGTTTATAAAGAAGCCAATAAAATTTTAGCAAAATTTTGAAACATGTGTCATGTAGACCATCATTACTGGCAATCATACATATTTTTCTGTAAAGGAGCTCCCAAAATTAGCTTGTGTCTATAGTCTGAGTTTTCCTAGAAAAAGCCCTGTTTCTATGTAAATAATTAATAAGAATATGTGAGGTAATTAAATCCATTTTAACATGAAGCTACAAGTCTATGTATTTTTATTTTGTAAGCTACCAAAGTACTAAGAACAAAGAGGCCAAGATATACCTACACAAGTATTTGCAGCTTCTCTGGCCTTGTAAGTTAAGTAGGCCGTGACTCAATTCTCCACAACCAAACCACACAAAAACCTCCTGGAATTTCCTGGCAGTAGTTCCTATTAAGAAGCCGGGGGAATGTCACGGTTGCAGTGATCTTTTAAGAGCAAGCGGAAGATGGGGAGGGGACTTAAGACCTTTCTTAAGGGGGGGGGGGGTCATCTATCAAAAAGGAATTACAAGCGATGACGGGTTTATCTCGGGGGGTCGGGGAAGCGGAAAATCGTTTGGTGGAGACGAGTTGAGTTGTTTTGTATGGCAGCGGAGGGAGGGAGGGAGGTTGAGTTGTTTTGGAGAGGGCACTGGAAAATGAATTTCAGGAACGTATTTCTACATATTCGAAGTCTGCACCGGCAATATTTGAAGGGTGGCGATTTATTCACAATCTGAAGTATTGGATGTGTTATGAAAACTATCAAAATTTTGTTCTTTTTTTATAAATGTTCTCTTATGTTTCAAAAAGACGACAACGATAAGTACCTCAATCAGGGGCGGCGGCAGCAGAGGGGATAGGGGGGCTCAAGCCCCCTGTCGGGGAAGGCTAGCCCCCCGTCGAGGAAATTTTAAATTTCGTCGGAGAAAACTAACGTACAATATCGGAAAATTTGTGAGTCGGAAAAAAAAACTTTTAACCGTCTCAAAATTCAACACTGTTTCGCATTTTCCAAAACTGTCGGTCGTCTCAGTCGTGGTTCATACCCTTCTTCATTTGACCTTGAGTGCATACCAGTAAGCGGCGAAATGTATCTTCTCTTGTATCATCCCAACACCCCAAACAGTGGTGGTGTAGCGTAGAAACCCTCTGAAAGCTGGGAAAACAAAAAGGACGTTCTTTTGAGTTACCAGCTAGTACTATCATATGTCACCACTGCTAACAAGTTTATTGCCTCGGGGAAGTGGGGGTGCATTTGACCTTCGCAATAGGGTTCATTACCACTAGAGTTTTCTCCGAACGGATTTACTTAGTGCACTTTTAAAGGTTTTTTTTTTTTTTTTTTTTGCAAGCATAAAGGATTGTGAAGGAACAGACTACTTGGGTATAATTAACCTCGATTATTATATTGGATTTTTCGGATGTATTTTAATATATATATATTTTTATTTAAAACGATTGATTACCTCCATTATTGATATTTTTTGTGATAAAATTAAAAATAAGCAGTAAATTTGTTGTTTGTGCTCGTCTCGGCACGTAAAAAATGCTTCGCAGTTTGAAATCAATTAAAATTTTCTTTTTAAAACTACTTTCAAGTTTTGTACATTTTTTTAAAATACAAAATATGTATATCCTAATTGTTTTTACTCTCAATTGTCAAAGTGTAAATAATGAGTACGTATTGCTCTTTTTTTCTAATCATTGAAATAACACTCAGTTTAATTACTTTTTTGAATTAATCAAAGTAAATATATTGTAAATATATACCCTATTTTGGTGTATTACAGCCAAACTCAACGTTAAGCGCATTTCACTCGATAAAAGTATAACGTTAAGAGAAAATAATGCAAAAAATATAATCTGGAAGTATAACTGGGACTGAGGTCAAATCAATTTTTCGTCCAATACCTGTACAGTATTGAAGAGGAATCAGCACTAGCCGAATTTACCAACACGTAGGGAATATTCGGAGCTAAAAAAAATGTAGTAATTTTAACCTTAATTAGTTTAAGTAAGGAAAAATTTTGCTTCATACTTCTAAAAGCATGTGAAATTATATGTTTTTATCCCATTGGAAAAATTAAGTTTAAGCTTTTTGTCAAACTGTGCACCCCTAAAAAATCACTTGGCATTGCATCCTACTGTTTGAATTGTGGAAATTTTTGAGGATTTGAATCGGGTTGAAAAGAAATCTGTACAGTCTGAAGTATTTACTGTTTGTTGCTGATTGTTGGTTATATTTGAACCAATTCGAGAATAAATATGTTTTAAAAAAAACTTTAATTTTAAATTATACCGAAGCCCCCGTCGGGGTACGCCAGCCCACCCGTCGGGCTATTCCTAGCGCCACCACTGACCTCAATAATTCTGTTGAATTTATAAAGCAAATTTAAGCTGTATTGGGAGTTCCAAAGTTGCCTATAAGACGAGGGCTCGACAAATCTGTGTCCTTTAATCTATTACATTCCATTTTGAAGTTTTAGTTACTTATAACCCTCATAGATGACAGTAGTAAAAGTGTATTCAAAATTAAAGGGTGAAGTTATTAACTGTTGTGAAATTACGTTTTCGGCAGTATTCAAAGTATAATAATATTAGTACTAAATACAAATAAACTGTTTTAAAAAAATAATTATAGTTCAAGAGGATTATTTTCAAATATATTTAGTAGTTTTCTCTGATCATTCTTATCGAAATTGGAATTTTGTAGTTGGTTTTTGCCATATGGCAAAAATTTTATAAATAAAATTTCAATGCTGTTAATTTTTTTTCAGTTTTTCCCATAATGTATGAATATTAAAGATACAAATATAGTTTTTCGGGATGAAAAAAAACTCGTGTATTACAGAGTTAAATTGTCACGAGAGGTGAAGGTATAGCATTCGCCAAAACTACAACTTATCGTGAATTATGCACTCATTAGAATAAGTCAATACTGTTTGCTCTAGTAATGTAAATCCTCCAGATAAGTTCAATATCCAATACATCATAGCGTAGCTTCACTGCAACATTGTTTCCAAAAAGGAATACTATATATTTTTCTAAATAACCGGTGCTGAGAGCTCACAATATCAAAACTCCGCAAATAAAGTTCCAGATTATAAATAAACGGCGGGTCTATAAATCCTGACTTGAAATTGGATATTCAGGGAATAATTTTGTATTCGTGAAAAATTGGAGGCGATTTATTTTTTTGTGGTCTGTTCCCGTCTTTCGGAAACAAAGCGATGCCATTAACTTTAACTATTCCAAACAAAAATTTGAAACAAAATGGCTACCATTTTGGAATAGAAGCGATTCTTTGAAAGTATAAAGTTCTTTCCCACTGTATGGGGTTTAAAAGTACTTTGTATTTTACATTAGTTTATATTTTAATTACGTAATTTTGGATAAAGAAAAATTTAATTTTTGTTCCCTCGTAATTTTCAATTTGATTTTGAATGTGTTTTTATGTCCTTTTTCAAAAATTAAAAAAAGGTAATGTAAACGATGTTTTAATTTTAGCTTCCACACTTTGTTATAACGCAAAAGTGGAAGGTTATTATAATGGTTCAGTCCGTACGTCTGTGTGTCAACCACTTTCACAGAACAAAACATAAGTCTCACAAAGAAGTGGGGGAGATTGGAGGTCATTTAAAAGCAAAATATCAGGCTAGGCAACATTCCAAATTTCATTAAAACAATTTAAATTGGAAGTTTATTTAAAATTTAAATAACTAAAAATAAGTGTCTCCGTCTCTATTGAATATTTGTACAAGTTTTTTTTTAATAATAAATGTAGATAACTTACAGTTCTCTGTGATCCCACTTTTTAAAATTGATTCGAATACTTTTTATAAAATTAATTATTCATTTTTTTTTTTTAAATTTCGAACTAATTTCTTAAAAGTGGGATTGCCGGGACCTGTAGGTCAGCTACATTTACCACACAAAAAAAATCGTTTGAAAAAAAATCAATACAGCCGGAGAAATATAGCAGAGGAAATATTTTTTTCTAAATTGGATTAATATTGATGCACTTTGCGATGGAGACACGGATCCAGCACGCCCATTCCCCCTTAAGTATACTCCATAGTCCCGACGCCATTAAACATTACGTTGGTTGCCTACTCAGGTGTCGGCTCGTCACTTGATTATAAATTATGACCCCAGTCGCTGCGATCATCTGACATTGCGAACATTATCGGAACAGTTGCACGCGAACGAAACAAGTTTTTTTTTTCCATAAAACAGGCCGTAGTAGGATTAGTTTCTATTCTGACCACAATCGAATAATAACGACAGATCGCTTTCCTCTTTTGTTCGAATTATTTTTTGTTCTTTTTTTCTACTTCCGAACAAAAAAAACACAAAAAAATCATTCCATTTCTGGTATTGACTTGAAAAGAGGTAAACCACCAAATCGTCTGAAACGGAAACAAAATTCGAATTTTATATCTGTTCGTGTCTCCAGCGGAACAAGTCGGAATTTTCGAATATATTTTGTTCTAAACGAGAAAAATATATTTTATCTACTCGATTCCCGTAAGATGAGAAGAGCCCCGGTCTTTCTGGGCTGAACGTGGTCATTTTTCAGCGCAAAAGTCTACTTGTTTATATTTTATTTATGTTTCTATTTCTTAAAGTCGTCGAATCGGAAACGTGGAATAGTTTTCGTCGTGTGTTCTATATTGCAGTTGCGCTTGGGGTTTAAGGGTAGTTCTTACTCCAGGTAAAGCGAACAAATCAAAAAGACGTTTTTCTTTTTTTCGTTTTTAAGAACTGTCTAAAAGACGTCAAAATAACATCAATATTTTGTTCACCTTAAAATAGTAGGTTTTTAGATCGGAAGAAGATTTTTTTTCTAGGTAAAAGATTCGTATGGTCACATGAAGAGGTCATATCCTCTTATCCTCTTTATTTGAATTCACTTCCCACCTTAATGTTACCAAAATAACCGATTTATCAATTGTATTTAAACCGTAAATTTTACAAAACATTTTGCATAAAAACAAATGTTAAAATGGGTCATTAATAAAAGTGTCAGATATCTTTTGTTAATTCATAGCACTCAAAAAAGTGTTTATTTTTATAAATTCCCAAATTTCTTAAATTGACAATACCGTCAGCAAATGTTAAGCGCTTTTTTTAAGAACTTCTTTCAAAACGTGTTTTTAAATATGTAATTGATTAAAAAATAGGTTTATATAATAAATGTATATGTTATACCGTTATAATCCGGAATCAAATAAGGGCTGGGGAGCCCAGTCGGTTAAGCACTCGCCTAGCATGCGATAGGTCCCGGTTCGGGTCGGGCATCACCAAAAATAACTGCCTACCTATAAAAGGCCCGTGCAGCCAAAAATGTCCGACGAATAATACACCGTGTAAGGGAGTGCACTTTAAATATCCTTCAAAGTCCGAACGCTGCCTACGATGGCGCCCTTAACGGTTGCGTTGGGTGCCTATTCAGGTGTCGGCCCGTCACTTGACTGTGGTTTTGGAAATACGACGCCCGTCGCCAATAGCCCTCGTGTACTCTAGTGCGACGATAATTCAAAACCTAACCTAATCTCTCTAATGGGGTCTCAACATTGGAGGTGGAGACTTTGCAGACGCGGCATATTCTATAGAACGGAGAGCCAAAAAAAATTTGCAAAAAAAAAGCTTCAAAATAATTTTTCAGCGGTTAATTTATACGGAATTTTGCATTAAATCAAATTTTAGAATGGATTGTTAATTATAAAATAACTGACATGGCGTGTTTGTTTCTTTGTAGCTCACAATAAATGTGTGTATCCTCTTTTCGAAATCCTAAATTACACAAAATTGACGTGTCCATTAGCAAATGTTAAATGCTTTTTTTTCCAAAATAACTTTCAAAACAGACTTCTGAATATGTAATAGTTTGAAAACTATGTTTATGTGTGTAATGCTATGTTCACACCTACGACAGTCAAAACAAAAACTGGCAACAAATGCGCGCGCATGAATATTCAGTTTTTGTTTTGATTGTCGTAGTGTGGACATAGCCTGAAATATACATGTGTAGGATTTCGTTCGGGAGTGAAGAGGATAATTTAAATAACCTTATTACACAACAATTTGCATTGTTATAAACAAAATGCTCATATAAGTTTTTCATGCAGAGAAATTTAAAATTGAGTGATTAATTAACTTTTTATGCAGTTCTTTTAATTTGAATAATGCATTCTTTTTATGTGTTAATTTGTAAGGCACATTGTCCTTCTTAAACTTAACCCTCTAAAACTTTTTTTTTATATTCAAGAGGGAGGGGGAATAAAAAAAAGGGTATATCGGGGATCAATTCTGATCGGGGGTGGTCCACCGAACACAGTAACGACCTAATCAACCCCTAACCAGGGATCGGATCCTTACACCCTCCCCCCTACAACGTAGAGGGGTGGGGTTTTTAAAAAAAATGAGCATCCGAATTCAATATATTCAATCAACATACCCAGGGGGTGGTTCATCCCACGACAAAAAAGTCCCTTAATTTGTACTCGAGGGGACGATTTTAAAAAAAGAACTGTGACCGTCCCTGTCGGTGTTTTTTTTTTCCACATAGAGTTGAGAAGATGGAGAAGCTTGGCGAGAAACGAAGTGGAGCTGTCAGAAAGTCGCCAAGTAAACATAAACAAACCGCTCATTCAATGTTAGTTCATGCTGAAACGTATCATTTTATTATTTAACCCGTTTACTTTTTAAACGACTTAGATGACCGTGCATGTAAGGATTAGATAATGCTATTCAAATGAGATGTTACGCGGCAACAAAGACCTTACATAGCGAAAGGGCTAAAAGACATTGATTAAAAATGATTGTTTGCTCAGTTGGTAGGCTGAAGCACGTGATCTGAATTGACTCAAGATGGTAGTGATTCTATTATCTGGTAAGAAATATGCTTTGCAATTATAGTTTTAATTGGATAGTCAGAAATCGCCAAGTCGCTGTGATTCTCTTGGGCATCAGAACCACTAACCAATAAGTATGGGACATCCCTCCATCCCATCCTTGATATGATAGACAGGCTCCTAATGGTGCACTTACCATAAGGGCTAATCGAGCCATACAGTCCACCATAATTAAGCTCATAAGTGGACTGGAAAAAATTGATCTCTACTTCACTCCTCCTCTAGTCTTTAATTTCTTGAAGACTTTCGAGCCCATTACCTTGGTCTAGCCTGCAACTAGACCAAAAGAAATAAGTCAACAACAATTAAGCCTATTCAAACTCCCCTGTAGAATATAGCCAAATACTTCGCCGAGGGCGTTTACTTGGGCTTACTAAAAGGCAATAGCTATCTTCAATTGGCAAACCTGTTTTTGTATTGGTTTTTGCCCGGCACCGTCTGCATCCTCCTCTTAACTCCATGCCTTTTTTTTATCTACCCGCAAACGATTGTTGGGACGTTATAAATCATGCCCTTGTTCCGTTTCGAACTTTTTTTTTTTCCTGTCCGTCCGTCCACTCCTCCCCCGGGTACATACCGGAATGATTTGTTGGATCAAATTAAATTAATCTGGCGTGGATCTGTGACTGTGCTACAGGGAAATGCTGGGGCATTTTTTTTCGGGGGGGGGGGGGGGGCGGGACTTGTATTGTTGAATCCCCTACCCCTGGTATAAGTTTTTTGTTAATTCAATTTTTAGAACAAAAATAGGGGGTTACGGGATAATGGTTCACTTGATATTCACTTCTACTAATACGTACAGAGGTCCAGTGGGTTAGGCACTCGCCTAGCATGCGGGAGGTCCCAGGTTCGGGTCCGGACATCGCCAAAATAACCACCGACTTATAAACCAGTGCAGCCAAAAAATGTCCGACGAATAACACCCCCGTGTAACGGAGTTCAAGTTAAATATCCTTCAAAGTCCCAACGCGCCGTACGATGTTTGACTGTGGTTCTAAGCTATGCCACTAATAGCCATCGTGAAGTCTAGATCTAGTGCGATCATATCCGCAACAAACAAACCCTCGGAATAAGCACCGAACTCAAATATAATATTAATTAAAAACTTCAGACTTAGTGAGTACAACTAATTTTTATTTATTATATTAAAGCTTTAGAAATTTTCATAATTCCAGTATTTAAATTCCTTGAAGTCCTTGTGACCAATCAATTTCTTAAAAATAAAAATCAATCTACTATTGCAACTTTTAAAGTGAATAAATCGAACCAAGTCCACCCCTGAATTGCCACTTTCTTAATTTAGTGTCCTACTGCGGTGAAAAAGTTTTACAGGGGTAGTTGCATGCGAACTTTTTATCGGATTAGAATGAGAAGCTTATAAATTCAATTTTAGAACAAAAATGGGGGGAGGGGGTAATAAGGGGACACTTATTTTCCCTTAATGGGGAATGGGTGCGCAGGACCGTGGGGGTCTCCAATCTCAAGTGCCTCAGTGTTAATCCAAAGAGGAAAAGACATTTTCTCTGCCACATTTCTCCGGCTGTAAGAATATTTTTACAAACTGTTTTTTTTTAAATAATAAATGTAGATAACTTACATGTTTCTATAATCCCACAGTTTAAAATTGCTTCGCATACTTTTCGTACAATTATATATTGGAATTTTTTTTTAAAAAAAATCGAACCTATTTCAAAAAAGAATCATCAAAGATGAAAGAATAAAAAAATTAAAGCTGTAATCGAACCAAATTCGGAATTGATTACTGAAGAACTGACAGACGGACACCTTAAGCCTACTTTTCCCCCTTTTTTTAATTTTTTTCCAATTAAAAAAAAAAAGAAAGTTTAGAGGGAAACTGAAACTACACCAAAACCGACCTTAAGTTTGCAGTGTACAAATGTTGTACGAGAAAAAGGGTAAATAGTTCTCATTTTTGAGTGCGAGAATCGAATACAAAAAGGTGTTTCACATTCAATAAACAAATTTATTTGTTATTTCAAGACATAAATTTATTATTTTTATTAGTTCAGCTTCAGTAAGTGTTATTTTAATTATTTTTTTCCTTCGATTTTGACGTAACACGGCGCACGAATATCAGGGTCGAAGGAGCAGCCAATAGCAGCAGGCGAAATTTCGACGCCAGCAGCGTTGTTTACCCAGTTTCCTCCGTGCAGTACATTTCTCTGCTGCAAACTTAAGGTCGGTTTTAGTATAAGTGAAAATTGTAAATCATCGATGGACCCTTCACTAGATAGAAACAACAACACAACAAGATCCTTGATATATTTTTTCACCAACCAACCTTACCCCCCTCAAAATATCGACTAATCGATATCTCCCCCTCCCCCACTAAATGGGTCTACTGAAGTGAGGGGGGATGATGGGGGTTAAGCCCCCCTCTCCTGACTTCTGTTTATCTGACCAGCAAATCGAAACTCGACTACAGGCAGTTTTTTTTATCGTTTGAGTCGAGTTTAGGTGTTTCTGGGTGTGTTGGCTCAGATTTGGAGTTACAGTGAATTAACCGCCTTCATTTACTTCTGGATATATTTTTGGAGATCCAATTTCGGAAGGTAATGACACATTTGTTGATACCATTAACATCTGCATTACCGAATATGTACTTTTACTTTGAGCTTTTTAGGAGCTTGGGGAGCCCAGTAGATTAGGCCTTTGCCTAGCAAGCGGAAGGTCCCAGGTTCGAGCATTGCCACAATAACTGCCGACCCATAAACGGGCCATGCATCCGAAAATGTCCGACGAATAAAACCCCGTGTGGAGAGAGTGCACGTTAAATATCCTTCGAAGTCCTAACTCTGCGTACTATGTCGCCCTTAACGGTTGCGTTGAGTGCCTATTCAGGTGTTGGCTCATCACCTGACTGTGGTTCTAAAATACGACGCCCGTCGACAATAGCCTTCGGGTAACTCTAGTGCGACGATAATTCAAACCTAACCTAATCAGCGCCCAAACACTGCCCAACAAACTGCGCCCACTTCTCATTAAAAAGGTAATAATACTGTGATATGTATGAACAAAATTACTGTGATATGTATGAACAACATTTTTTTAAATATTTCCTTACGATTATATCACAACAGAACGCATTTTAAATTTTAAAAACTAAAATACTTCTAAAGAAAGAAATGTGAAAATAACTTTTTAGCCATTGATTCCATGCATTAATCGTTTAATTGTTGGTGATAAAAATTGTGGCTGTGGTGGGCTACTCAGATGTCGGCTCTTCACTTGACTGGGGTTCTCTACTTAATAAGTTCGCTCGATAAAAATGTTAGCCTTTTAAAGATTGCCTAAATAAATATTCATATTGAAGGATTTAGACTTTTTATTACATTGCCAATGCTCATCTAAGCCATCGGACATCAATATACAGGGTGTCCGTAAAAAAATGTCAGAGTTTCAAATTGTAATGTAGTATCAGCTGTAATCGTTCGACAGTTGTGGTTGAAGGTGACCAATGAAGAATAACTCCAACAGTTTCAGATAAGCGATACCCCACGATTTACCAACTTTGAAAGGGAAACGCACAGGCTGTTGCTTCCATTACTCTGGACTTGCTGCAGACAGTATGGAGAGAATTGCATTTTCGTTTGGATGTGTGCCGTATCACTAATTGCGCGGACATTGAGCACTTATAGGAAACTAGCAGTATGGTCCCGCCTTACTGGGAACCCGTTAACTTCGCATTGCTTCCTTTTAGAGGCATGTTTACTTGTGAAAATACACTCAAAATCAAAACAAAACTAAATTCGTGTTGGCTCTTGCGCACTTAAAAAAGCAAACACTAATAGAAGATGAAGCAGCCTTAGGGCGAGCGCATATCGCAACCAAACTCAATCAATCAAACTAATAGAGGATGGCGTCAAACCCCGTTTCGGCCCGGTCCATGTATTTTCAAGCCCTGTTATGGTCCCGCAATCCCACGTGGATGACGTTTTATTTAAACAAATTATATTAATTAAAAATCACAATCAAATATGAAAAAACTAAGCCTCAGGTGCACACGTAGGTATTAAAAGGAATCTATATTAAAAATTTCGAATTTTTTAGAGCAGTCTAAGTAGGTCTTTTGCGATACACAGACAGACAGACTCTTTCTTTTATTATTATAGAAACAAGGTTAGTTTTCCTTCAATTTCCTGTATGATTTGTTACATTTAGTATAAAATAAAATCCTGTAATATACCATTACAATTCGGACATTCTTTTACGGACATCGTGTATTTTGAAACAGATTTGACTTGGTCCATAACACCCCTCAACATCGAATTTCGATCCCATTTAGATTTGGCGATAAAAACTTGGCGACGGGGGTGCGATGTCGGGATCCAATATCTGTTTCCTGATAACCACGTGTTTCGATTAAAAGGAACCATATATCTCTTTCTCTGTCAAGTACTAACGATTTATTTTTTTGTTGTAACGACCATTCAGCAGTTTTCCCCTTTTTTTATTCAGTGAAGTATCTTCTCTCTGGGCGATAGTTTGGTGCCTAATGCACACTTGGGTCTTTAATCTCTTTATTTCTGTAACCCCCGAGACCTAGAGATCTATTTATATAGGTGTTTTTAACGTCTTTGTTGCTTTGGAATGTATTTTCAAATTTTGAAAACTGAAATGGTTTGATAGAAAGATATGTGTGAAGATAATTTTGAAGCCTTTGATTGCAGGTGTTGGTCATTTTGTTCTATGAAACTGACCTGCCACCAGAATGAGTAATGATTTTGAAGGAAAAATATTTCTTCAGAATTATTCACTAACCTTCTAATGCATACTGGTGCCATATGACAACAAGCAACACAATCCATTTTTTCTTTTAAAGTAGAGCTCCCTCTCGACAAATTTGTGTTTTTTCATCTATCACATTCCATTTTGAAGTTTTTGTTCGAATAACCCTCATAGATGACAGTAGTAAAAGTGTATTCAAAATTAAAAAGTTATTAACTGTTGTGAAATTACGCCTTTGGCAGTATTCAAAGTATAATAATATTAGTACTCAATACAAATAAAAATTGCTTTGAAAAAATAATTATGGTTCAAGAGGGTTATTTTAAAATTTATTTACTAGTTTTCTAATCTATCATCACTCTCATCAAAATTGGAATTTTGTAGTTGTTTTTTGCCATACGGAAAAAATTTTAAAAATTGAAATTATTTAAATTCCAATGCATTTATTTTTTGTTAAGTATTTTTCCCACAATGTATGAGTATTAAAAATACAAATACATTTTTTCGGGATAAAAGAAAATCATGCATTACAGGGTTAAAATAGTAGTAGAACGGTTTTTAACTAAAAAAAATTGACAAAATTGTTTGCGTTTTCATAGCGCACAAAAAATTGCATTTTTTAGGCTTTAGTCCTTAACGCGTTTTAAAATTGATGTGCCACCTCAGCAAATATCAAACGATATTTTAAAAAAAACTACTTTCAAATGTATGGTAGTTTCTTAAATATGTTAAGTTAAAGAATATATGAAGAGTACAAGGGAAGAAACACTTGATTTATTAGGAGTCATTCCGTAATTGTGTCTGCTTGGCGGACATTGGCGACAGAAAACCGGTTTCTATCTTTCTTCTTCGCTTGGTCCAAGCGTCGGAATCGTGCATCCTGTGAATCTCGGTAGGTAGAAACTGGTTTGCTTACACGAGTTTAGGCGATTACATCATCGCCGAAGTGTCCTGCTGAGGAAAGTTCTCTACGAAATCAAGCAGTTTTTCCCCTGTACTCTATATATATATATATATATATATATATATATATATATATATATATATATATATATATATATATATATCGGATTGCGATTACGTTAAATTATTGTCGAACTAGAGCTTCACTCTTAGCGACGGGCATCATAATTTAATATCACATTCAAGTCGACATCTGAGCAGGCAGGCACCCAATGTAACTCATAAGGGCGACACCGTCGGGTATTTGGAGCATCTTTAACGTGCATTCCCTCTACACGGGGTATTATTCCTCGGGCAGCTTATAGGTCGGCAGTTATTTTGGCAATGCAATTACCCGAACCTGGGACTTTTCTCATACAAGGCAAGCGCCTCACTGACTGGGTTCCCCAGCCACTTTTACGTGGGAATCGAGACTTACACTTTTAAAACAAAAGAGTGAAATCCACTCATATAGGATAAGGGCATTTTCGACACTGGAAATGAGTGAAAATTGACTCAGACTGAGTTAAAATCACTCGTTTGGAGTAATCCTGTCGGAGTTTTAACTAAACAAAAGAGTGAAATCCACTCTAACAGGAGAAGTGCATTTTCGCACTGAAAAGAGTGAAAATTAACTCAGACTGAGTTAAATTCACTCGTTTGCTTTAAGAGTGAACATTAATACAAATCCTAACCCTTGTGCCCCACAAATCCAAGACCTGATCAATTTAACCCTCTGAAACACATCCAGTGATCCACTGGCTGATTTCAACGCTCCTTGGGTTCAATAAAGCGAAATGCGCTCGCCAAATATCGGCCATTTGCATCACAATTGGCGAGATCTTATCCGTGAGAGCGCCATTACCATGTCTATGGAGAGAGAGGGATATTCGGATTGAAGATGTTAAGGATAAGATTCACTTGTTACTGTTTACATGTTTCTTCCTGCTCTTTATATACTTACTAAATTTCTAATCGGGAAACAACAAGGTTCCTAGCACTAAATATCATCAACAATCGTGTCTACACAAGAAAAATACGTTTTAGAAAAAAAAAATGGCTAAACACAGCATCCAGCTGTAATTCTAACTTCTAAAAGCCAAAATCAAATATTTTTCCTTAATATTCTTTCACAAATTAGCTTATTATTATATTATTTTTCGTCTGCCCAATTTATTTTTAGTTCGAAGAATAAATAAATATTTATTAATAACAAAATAATGAAACTACTCCAAACTGCTTAAAAAAATAAATACAAACTAAAACTAAGCAGAATTGTATGTAAAAATATGCCTTGCCGCTTTCTGGGTAAACAATTTATCAACAACCAAAGAATCAAATTCTGCTACGTTTAATGACGTCATTCCAAAACGATTTGATTCATGAAAAAAATATTGTGCTTCAAATATTTTTAAATAAAGTTTCTCATGCTGTTGTTGATTTGGCAACAGTGATTTAAATGACTTCAAAATTGAATTTCAATGCTAATTCAATGGGAGATACGCCGACAGATAGATTTATGTCCGTCCGGACGTACAGACATGCTGACAAAAAGTATGAAAGTTGAGTCTCTGAAGTCATAGCTTTCTAGCAAAAAAGAATTTTTAACATCCGATTGATAAAACTGATATTGTAAGGGGGTACGGACAGGCAGACAGACGAATGGGCAGACGGACATCGACCGCATGTCAATACCTACTTTCTTCACTTTTTTAATACTTTTGAATTACCGAAAAGAAAAGTAGACTAAAAACCTCTATGAATAGGATCGCTGCTGGTGCTCCATCTAGTTATACTACACTCTTAAAACAAAAGAGTGAAATCTACTCTAGTTGGAGAAGTGCATTTTCGACACTGGAAAAGAGTGAATATTAACTCAGGCTGAGTTAAAATCACTCGTTTGGAGTGATCCTGTTGGAGGTTTAACACAAAAAGGATCCACTCCTTTCAAAGAAGTGCATTTTTAAGACTGGAGGAGTGAAAATAACTCAGATTGAGTAAAATTCGCTCGTTTGTTTTTTAAGAGTGTAGTTTATAGTTTCATTGCGCATGGCGTCACTCGTGTTGCACTGGTTTCCCAGAATCAGTCTCGACCCCCTTATATATTTTCATTACCTAAGCCCCATGCGACCTGGCGTCCCCATTTGAACATATTTTTCAAAACCTCCCCACAAGCAATTAACACATTAATTAGTTCTGAAATTGACCTGGTCCGATAGAAGAAGATCCAAATATCAGTTTTCAGCCTCTGATATCACCTGTATCACTCATTTATTTCTATAAAAAATCAAGTTGAACGAGGGTCAATACGGTATTAGAGTTCTTAAAAAAAATATTTTTTTTTTCAAACTTTTCAAAAATCTTTTAGTAGTTAATTTAATGTTAAGTAGTTTAATTCGTAGTTAATTTAATCTTAAGTAGTTTAAGCCTTTTTGCATTAAAAACAATTCTAAAATAATCTGTTAACTACAAATAAGTGATACGGCTTTTTTTTGTTGCGTTTATAACAACAAAAAAATTGTATTTTTAGAGTTTAATAGTTACTTAGGGACGCGCCTTAAACATAATTTTTTTTAAAAAAAAATTCATTGCAAAACATACTTTTTAGCATATATTTGTATGAAAAGTCTGTTTTGATTATAAGAATATACGTGTAGGAATTCGCTCGGGTCTTAATAAGTTAAATATTTAAACTCGGGTCATTGAAAGAGTAATATACAAGATAAAGAACACTAATGAATAACAACAACTCTTCTAAAAATAACCTTCGCAATTCCACGCTCCTTTGCATTCTTGGAAGGCGGCGCATGTCGTGCTTTCTTGAGTGGATTATTTACCTGAAAGCTTGAATTTTGATGGCGGAATTGAAATCAACCCGCTGCTATAAAAGATAAAACGGAACGAGATGGGAAGTTTTGAATTATTTTTTTTATTTATGTTTGGGTACGGTTTATTTTGTCAAAAACTTTGTTTTGAGGAGTGCGAGAGGGATTTTATGTGAAACTGTTTTTTTTTTTAGTTCTGAAAGAAAGTTGTCTGGGGATATGGTGTCAAGAAGAATTAACTGAGGTATACAGACGTATAAATCCGTCAATTGACTGGTAGGATTTACAGCTGTACAATTTTTTTTTAATTTATAACTATAACCCTCTTGCGACCTGGCTTCCCCATTAAAGGACATTTTTTAATTACATTTTTTACACAAACAATTAACACGTTAATTAGATCCGAAATTGACCTGGTCCGATAGAAGAAGATCCAAATATCAGTTTTCAGCCTTTGATTACAGGTATCAGTCATTTGTATTTATAAAACAATTAAGTCGAACAAGGGTCGTTCTTAAAAAAAATAATGTAAACTTTTTTCAAACTTTTCAAAAAGTTATTTTAGTAGTTCATTTCAAAGGCATTTTGCATTAAAAACAATGTTAAAATAATCTGTTAACTACAAGTAAGTGATACGGTTTTTTTTGTTGCATTCATAGCACAAAAAATTTGTATTTTTAGAGTTTAAGGCGTGTCTCTCAGTAAACCATTAAACAAAAAAAATTAAAAAAAATTCTTTGCAAAACATGCTTTTTAGCATATTTGTATGAAAAGTATGTTTAGATTAAAAATATACGTGTAGGATTTTCTTCGGGTTTTAAGAGGTTAACATTAAATTTCCTTGGGAGATAAAAGGAAAAGTAACTGCCCAAACTACCAAGTGTAGTGATATTCCTCCTTCTAATAGAAAGTACAAGTCGATATCATTTTCCTAACCCGAGTCCTATAAGGCAGGGGTTCCCAATCATTTTGCACCTGCGTACCACTTGACTTTTTGAGAAATTTTGGCGTACCACCAGACCTAGTTTTATTCAATAAACGTATAATATTTAAAGTTTTTTTTATATACATATTTAAGGTTTTTTGAGTAAAATTCCTGAAAAAACTTCGTTTGGTTAAAATAATTGTTTATTTATGACATGCTTATAATAAAGGAGAAATAAAAAGATTAAAATGGTATTAATTTACAGAGTTTTGTTTATTACCAATAGAGATAAAAACATGCAAATACAAAACAGCAAACTCGGCAAAATCCTATCCAGAAGTTAATTAAGGATTTCCCCCTTAATATAATGTTAATGTTTAAAATAATGAGTAATATATTTGCGTGCTCGCTGCATATGCGTACAGAAGCTATTTACAGCATCATGTTGCTCACATCACTCACGCGTACCACCTGAAATGTTCCCGCGTACCACCAGTGGTACGCGTACCACCGGTTGGGAACCCCTGCTATAAGGGATGTTTTAGTTTTAACCATAAATTTGGCGACTTGGCTTCTATTTTTATCCCGCCAAGCACCACCGTCTTATTCCAAACATCCATCGATACACAGAGGATTTATGTCTTTGCGGCCTGCCATCCCTAAATAGGAAAAGTCACTCAAAAGAATCCCGGAAATTTTGTTTCTGTATGAAATGTATTTTTCCTGGTTTTTTGTTTTATTTCTCCTTATAAAAATGGTCTCCCTTTAGAGGAAATCCCGGGAACGATCGGTCTGCTTCCGAAAAAAAGGAAAAAAAATTCCTGTTTTTTTTTAGGGGGGTGGAATGAAATATATGGAATCAGACTGGGAGCGAAAAAGGACTTTAAAAATTTCCCCCTACCCCTAATCCAATGGGGATACGGGACTATTTTTTTATTTAAAGTCAACTTTTAAATATGATTTTAGAAAACGGTGTAGTAGGTTTTCCTTGAAAATTTTAATGATGTTGTTTTGTATTTTGTTTTAGAAGAAGGGTGGGGGTAGGAATTTATGTTGGATCGTGAATGTCATCGTATAAATTGAATATTGAAATAAAATTGGCTTAATTTGAATAGATAGAGTCAGAACAAGCTTTGTGAAATAGAGACTAGAATCCAACAAAGTTTATTGATCTGGTAAACGCAAGCCTGGTTGTTGGAACCAGAGGACACTAAAATGAACACTAAATTTCCTCGGGAGATAAAAGGAAAAGTTTAACATCTGTTGAAACTACCAATTGAAGTGTGTTATTCCTTCTAAGAGCATTAGTATGAGTCGCTATCTTTTTATTAACACATGTCCTATAAATGACTGTTAAATTTAAAAATTTGGCGACTTGGCTTCATTTTTTATCTCGCCAAGCACCGCCGTCTTATTCCAAACATCCATCGATACACAGAGGATTTATGTCTTTGCAGCCCGCCATCTCTAAATAGGAAAAGTCACTCAAAAGAACCCCGGAAATTTTGTTTCTGTATGAAATGTATTTTTCCTGGTTTTTGTTTTATTTCTCCTTATAAAAATGGTTTCCCTTTAGAGGAAATCCCGGGAACGATCGGTCTACTTCCGAAAAACGGATTTTTTTTTTCTATTTTTATTTTATTTTTTTATTTTTTGGTGGGGGGGGGGGGGATGAAATATATGGAATCCGACAGGAGCGGAAAAGGACTTTAAAAAATTCCCCCCCTACCCTATTCCAATGGGAATATGGGACTATTTTTTTTATTTAAAGTCAACTTTTAAAACATGATTTTAGAAAACGGTTTAGTAGGTTTTTCTACGAAAATTGAATAATGCTGTTTGTATTTTGTTTTAGAAGAAGGGAGGGGGGTAGGAATGTATAGGAATACTATGAGAAAACTAGTCCGATTTTGATTGCTTTAGTGTATTGAAGTAGTATCAAAATCTATATGGGCTGAAATCCAAGCATATAGCCAACCGCTTATTTGAAGATTTAAAAAGTATTTCTGAAATTGTCAAATTTTAAAATAAAGCAGATCGTCACTTAAGTCCCCACATGTGCCATCTCCTTTTGTACAACTGATCAGATTTTCGTACGGTTAACCTTGGCGAACTCTAAAAATTGCGCCAAAAGTCCGTATTCTGGCGACTTTTGACGTCACGCTCTCTATACTGCGATAATAATGGTCAGATAGGGTTGCCGGAACACGTCATCGTTGCGAAGTCAAAGAATTCGAATCGTCAGTCGATGTCAGACAGGTTGCCGCAAAAAACTATTTTTCGCCAAATGCATAAAAAAAATCGCGCCAAGGGTTACCGTACAGTGATTCTGATAATTTTTGCTAAGTGAGATAGCACACGTGGGAACTTAAGTGACGGAATATTATATAGTTTATAGTAGAAACCAGGGGTATGTATCTCTTATATGTGTGTATACGTCCTAAGTTTCAAACAGAGATGGACCAATGCCCGAAATCCACTTTTTTAGAATCAGCACCCTCAAAAACGCGTAGAAAACACAAAATCTCCCTTTCGGATGTTCGACCCCATCGCAATACTTTCATTACCTTATATTTCAGATCAGGTAATTGGGTGATAAAAAAAATAGATGTGATACCTTTTTATCAAAAAAAAACTTTTTTTAAAACTCTGCCGCACATGCTAAGACTAATGGTTGTTTTTCCAAGGTATAGTTTAGTGTAATCGTTTTCGGCTACCTATTTCTATCCTCCATTAGGAGCTTTAACACAGCCAATATCACCTCGTAATTTAGAACCCTGGTCAAGTGACAAGGTCGACACCTGAGCGGGCACCTAACGGAACTTCGAGTGGCATCGTATGCTGACGCCGTCGGGACTTTGGACTCCACAGATTTAATGAGCACGTTTGTCCCAGTGTACTCGGAGCCATCCGTCACGAGTTGAATTTTCTACTCTTTTCCTAGTACAGATATCCGATTTATAAGATGATTGGCAGTAGGTGGGATTTCGAACCCCCGCACTTCTGAGAAGGCTGAATCCTGAGGCTGATGCTTTAACCACTCGGCCACGGACGGGCTTTTCCATGGTTAAAAAAACATAAACAAAAGATTTTGCTCTCCTACTCGTCAAATTTTGTTGAACATTGAAAAATCTTCCCAAAAAGCTTTTATGAATTCACTTCACGTCATGTGAAAACTGGTTTTTTTTCGCCGAAACAAAAAACCGCATTTTGACCTTTTCGCGGCTTATTTTTTCGAAGAAAAAAGTTTTGAAGTACTTACTACACTCGTGATATTTTGAATTGAATGAAACTATTGTTCTCTTTTGTTTGGAATAATTTTTAATGAGAGTATTAATTTCTTCCCAATGGCAACACAAAATGAAAGACACTCTTTTTTTTCACATAAATACATTGTATTGTTCTTAGTTTCGTGTTCTTTTTTATATCTGTGTAGGGTAGACTAGCCAGTGAATGAACGCTTAAGCACAATTTGTTTTAAGAAAATTCATGCATTTAAAGAAAATAATAGCTTTTGGGTTTATGACAATGTGATCACATCTGTTATTATATGTAAATTCTACAAAAAAAGGAGGTGACTTTATATTACATTGCTTTGGGTCCTTTGGGGGGTCCAAATAAAAAGTGTTACAAAAGCCAAGTGAATGAACAGTACATTCACCAGTGAATGAACACAAATGTCCAGTCAATAAGCATGTTTGATTTTAATTAATGACCAGGACAACCAACCAGATATCAGAGAGCTTCCTACTACTAGAATAGAGGAAGTCAGTGTTGCCAATCCATCCAGTGGAATGATTTTTAATCCTTACTTTTTAAATGTATTTAGCAACTGTTCATTCACTTGGCCGTCTACCCAACTTCAATTTATATTTAAAAAAAAAACGAGTAAAATTTAATGCTCATTTAAAAAGTATTTGAATACCACTTTCTAATTATTTGAAATTATAAAAATTATAATTGCCGCATGAACACCACACGAAAAACTTATTAAAATTAAACAGTAACATTTTATGAAGAGTTTTTAATGAAGTGATAATAGATGGGATTATTTGATATAGTCTGGCTGCCACAACTTGACATCCAAAATATTTTGACTGTGGAACAGTCCACTTCGAAAAAAAGTAAGTAAGGAAGGTTTTGGTTTTAGGCAAGAGCTACCATCTCTGTCTATTCATTGCTTTTATGGGCACAAATTTCTTTAAGGTTTAGAAACAGGTTATCAATTGAAGGGTATAACGATAACAGCAATCCTCTATCGCCGATAACTGATGTGTAGTTCTAGTGTGATACATTATTTACAATAGAACTGGACCAACAATGTAGCAGCCAGACTATAACTCGCATTATTTCTTTAGAAAGCGGCAAAAAGCATCCTATATGTTTTTGTTTTGTTTTTTAAGCAAAAGTAATTTATATTTACGTTTTAAGCATTTATTAATTAATTATGTTAAAGTAATTTTTATTCCTTTTGGCAACGTTTTTTTTAAATGCTTTTTTCTTTTTAAATTTTATTTAATAATCATACGGTTTAGTTAGGTTTTGAAGGGGATTTATTGTTGCATGTTGATATTGATATGAAATTTTTTACTTCTATTTAAGAGCGAGGAATATTACATATTTATTCTTCGAATATCTTTTTTCCCTCTATCTTTCTAAACTTTTATTTTACTCTTTTTCCAGTGGCAACACTTTTTTTCCCTACTCTGACCAAAGTCCGTTTCTCGTTTACTTATTTATTTCGAAAGCCCCTGGCGATTTTGGGGACATTATGACAAAAAAAAACGACATTTTTTCCCCAAGATTTTTTTTCTTGGCAACAGACTCTAGACTCAAGAACCGTAGAGAGGAGGATAAGAAGAAAAAACTGAGTAACAGGATTTTTTTTGTATAATGCTTATCACAAAATCAATAAATACGTAAGCTTTCGGCAAGTATAAAAAGATGGGGAAAAAGCGACGTTTAATGCTGGGTAAACTTGAAACAAGAACTGACTTTTTTTTCCTACTTAGTTTGGGAGTATTTTTAGAGGTAATGAATGATACATCGGTTGCTTTAGAGCAACATGTTGGACTAAGGTTAATGGAAGGACTTGTCTGAAAGAACTGCAAACGGATTTTTTTTAAGAGTTACGATCAAGTCCAATAGACCAAATGTATTAATTTTAATAAGGTACTTGACTGAAAAAAAATTATTGGCTTAAAATATTCTTAAGTTAAAAATATTTGTCCCGTATTTTTTCTTTTTTTTTTCAATCACCCCATAAAAAGGGGGAAAATGAATTTTAAAATTAGGACGAAAAGTCAAGCCCGAAAACGCTTTCTGCTTGTCACGTGGTATCTAAGACGTCACTAGTAACTATAAACAAACTTTAAAACCCCATTTTTAAATCTACTTTAAACAAATTTGAACTATCCGCTTCTGTCAAACCTCCTTCCACTATCTATATAATTCTTATTTTAATAGCAAATTAGATTAAATAAAGTTTAATTGCAAGAAAAAAACACCACACCAGTTCGTTTATAAATGCTAATGACGCCACCCAAATCGACGTGTTTGTGATCACGTGACGATGAAAATAGTCATTTTGAAATGATTTTAAATGATTATTTAACCCTTTCAGTCCCAAAAATTTACTACACTACAGAAACTTCTGATATTCACAAAATAAGCTTATTTTAGGTCAAATATACGAGTTCCATACGAAAGGAAAATTCATTTTAATTTTTTATATGGTTTTTGAAATAATGCCAAATTTTTTTAACTATGGAAAACAACAAAATAAAAAAATATATATTTCCTAAAAACACTTCGAGTTATATTTTAAGGTATCTGATCATATTATTTTAAAAAATTTAGTAATTATTAAAAGCGAAATAGTTTAAATTGTGTTTTAAATATGTGGAACTGAAGTGAACTTATCAAAAATCAGGTGAAACGCTTGTTGGCTATTTTCTGAATAAAAAAAATAATAGTTCTGACTTCTATTGAGATTAATGTAAAATATTTTCTAATAGAACAAAGTATGAAGAATCGAATGATGTGTGTTTGGATGTCATAACAGGACATAAACAGTTTGAAAAAAAAAATATTGAAAGTGATGAAGCCAAATGGCATCACTGGGACTGAAAGGGTTAAAGATTTTGCAAAAAAGTATGCAAGTTTTTTATTTTTGGGTTTACACTATAATTAATTTAATATTGGAAGGTATTTTAGCGATACAGTCAAGTACCCTATTCTTACTTACTATAGGTTTCCCTGACTACTTAATTTACATCTGAAGAGTACACGGGGAAAAACCGATTGATTTTTCAGAGAAGTTTCCTTAGCAGGCCACTTTGGCGATGATAGCGAGTGATCGCCTAACTTTGTGTAAGGAAACCAGTTCCTATCATAGATATCATAGTTAAAGTAATATAGTGGTAGATCACGTGAACTCCAATGCTAAAGACGGGACGCGCAAGGAGCTCCCAGAAGAGCCCCAATGAAGTCAGTGTTGTAGGTCACGTGATTTGCCACTGTAGTACTTCAACTACTATCTTAGTGGTTCCTAGCTACCAAGTTCAGGCGATTGGCGATCCCGACGCTTGGACCAAGCGAAGAAGAAAGAGAGAAACCGGTTTTATGCCGCCAAGCAGACAGTTGCGGGTGTCCGCCTAATAAATCAATCGCTTCTTCCCGTGTAATCTTCATATATTTACCTAAAATATGAATCTATTATATTTGAAGTACTACAATTGTTTTATAATATAGAAATTTTCATTCTTCTGGTGTTTCAGGTAAGAGAAATTGAAATGCCTCTGGACTATTTTGTGTAGAACTTTTGCCATTAGCTTTATTGATACTATCCTCACAGAGACGACTACATATACAAAGGCTAAAGTAAGTTAAGATTAAATATTTATTATTAAAATGAATCTTTCCTCACCCGTACTTTTACAAAGGTATACGAAGAAGCAATGTAACTTTTCTAAGGGTCGGGATCCAGTAGCTTATCTAAATTTAAGAAATTTAATTTTTAGGGTATGTGTCTGTGTGTTGGGGTAGGGTGGGGGTGAATATAATGCAGGGTGTCCGTAAAAGAATGTCCGAGTTTCAAATTGAAATAGTATCAGCTGTAATTGTTCGATAGTTGTGGTTCAAAGGTGACGAAAAAAGAATCAACTCCAACAGTTTTAGAAAAGCGAGTGCTCTTGTAGCGCTACATCATTTTCACAGTTGCAGTGTCATCTATTTTATTACTCGCTTCCATTACTCCGGACTTGCTGGAAACAGTATGGGAAGAATTGCATTTTCGTTTGGATGTGTGTCGCATCACTAAAAGTGCACACATTGAGCACATGTCTTTGAATTTAAAATATTTTTTAAGAACTTTAATATCGTATTAACCCTCGTGTGGTTTTAAAATACGACGCCCTTCGCCAATAGCCCTCGTGTAGCTCAAGTGAGACGATAATTCAAACCTAACCTATTAAACCTCGTTCAACTTCATATTTTTTAGAAAAAACGACTGATACCTGCAATCAAAGACTGGAAAATTATATTTTTATCTTCTTCTATCGGACCAGGTAAATTTCTGAACTAATTAACACGTTAATTGTTTGTACGGGGTTTCTAAAAAATATCCCCAAAGGAGGACGCCAGGTCGCAAGTAGGTTAAAAACTGACCAATCAATAGTCGTAAAATCGGTCTGGAATCCTGCCTGCAGGCTGGACAATCACTGCATCTAGTCACCAGTAAACCAGTGACGCGATTCTAATGAACAGGCCAGATCTCCTACAGCGTCAATGCATCATCTGTCCCTTTAACGAGCAGTGATGAATAATCAGCAGAATTAATGCTTGATGTGGAATTAATTTCGGGTTCGCCCGGGAATCCATCCGTCTTTGTTTGAGGTCCAGTCAAGTTTGGGGGAATCTTCTGATAATAGAGTCTCTTTTGTACATCCGCCATCTTGGTTTGAGGTTAAAGTCACTGAATATTGACCACTTTTTTCAGTTTAGTTTCGTTTGAATTATCGTCGCACTACACTCTTAAAACAAAAGAGTGAAATCCACTCCAGTTGGAGAAGTGCATTTTCGACACCGTAAAGGCATGCATATTTACTCAGACTGAGTTAAAATCACTCGTTTGGAGTGATCCTGTCAGAGGTTTAACACACAAAGGATCCACTCCAAAAGGAGAAGTGCATTTTCCATTCTGGGGGAGTGAAATCCACTCAGACTGGGTTAAATTAGGAGTGTTTGTTTTAAGAGTGTAGATCTACACCAGGACTATTGGTGACCAGCGTCATATTTTAGAACCGCATACAAGTGAAGAGCCGACACCTGAGTAGGAACCCAACGCAGCCGTTACAGGCGACATCGTACGCAGCTTCGGGACTTGAAGCATATCCGCTTTTTTTCAGTATTTCAGGCAGAGTCTTCGCAAAACGGCGATTCGCTCTCTCTAAGATCATGTTAAGGGGTCACAGGAATCTTAAAAATGTGCAAAGAAGATACTACAAAGCATAGTTTGATCTTTCATGTCATTTTTGAACTACTCAATGTATGAGTATAATTTTTTTATATGTAATTCTACAGGATTTATTTATTATAAAACAAGTTTTAAAATTTATGAAACTTTAGCCAAAACTAAAATAAACGATTTAACGATTAAAATATTTTTCTAAAAAAATTAATAAAAATTTTAACATTTTGATTTTAAATTTTTCTTAAAAATAATTTCTAATTAAAATTGAGCTGAGAATTTAGGTATAAGTCTTTGTTTGTACATATTTGTACATTACAAAGTCATTTTCTTGGTCATTTTTTTCAATTTTGACCTCACAATTTGCCGCGCAAGCCTAATCACAATGTGTTCAAATAGCTTCATGTTTAATATCATTTATTTTAGTTTTGGCTACAGTTTCATTAACTTTAAAACTTGTTTTATAATAAATAAATCTTGTAGAATTACATATAAAAAAAATTATACTTATACATTGAGTAGTTCAAAAATGACATGAAAGATCAAACTATGTTTTGTAGTACCTTCTTTGCACATTTTTAAGACTCCTATGACCCCTTAAGCTTGCGAATGCATTGTAGGTTATTATTTGCCTAAATGGCGTAATGGGGCTGTGGACTTTGGTAGCCGAGTCAGTAAGGTGCTTGTCTTGCATTCGAAAGGTTCTAGGTTCGGATCTCGACCGTCTGTGTAGCTAAAATGTCCGACAAATAATGTATCTCGTTGAGGGAGTACACATTAAATATCTTCTATAGTCTCGCGTACGATGAGTTTTAAAGTTGTGTTTGGTGCCTACTCAGGCGCCGGCTCGTCACTTGACTGTGGTTCTACATTATGAAGCTCGTAACCAATAGCCCTGTGTAGCTCTAGCACGACGGCATTTCAACTCAACTCTAGCCTCATCACAGAACTTTAATAATAGCCCTCGTGTACATCTAGTGCGACGATAATTCAAACTTAACCCAACAGAACTTTAACGCAGCAACGAATGCCTAGTAATCAGTCAAATAACGAGGTCGAAGAACGCATGAATAGAAAATTATTCTTATCCAGTATTAAGCCTACATATACTAATTTGTCGGGCCATCTGTTTACCCGAAACTTCAAGCCTCAAAAGACTATAAACTTCACGCACTTATCTTTCATCTTAAACAACTTTATAGAGCCCTGAAGATTCATAAAAGGAATAATTATGATACATAACTAGTCAAAGACTGAAGTTCTAAGTGCCTGACACAGGGCATTTCTGCGAATTCGAACTACTGCCTGTAAAGTGGAGTGGTTGTTAGAATGAGGTATAAATGTTGCGTGGTCTGAAATCTATGGAAAAGTGGGATACCAATTGAAGACATTGTTAGCTTAGTTTATAAGCCCAAATAAGTGATTGGCGAAAAACTTGGCGAGGTTTTACACAAGTATGTCAGTCTTCAAACTAGGTAAAGTTAGTCGATAGATTTTATTAGCACAATTAAGGGGTCACAGGAGTCTTAAAAATGTGCAAAGAAGGTACTACAAAACATGGTTTGATCTTTCATGTCATTTTTTAACTACTCAATGTATAAGTATAATTTTTTTATATGTAATTCTACAAGATTTATTTATTATAAAACAAGTTTTAAAATTCATGAAACTTTAGCAAAAACAAAAATAAATGATATTAAACATGAAGGTACTTGAACACACTGTGATTAGGCTTGCGCGGCAAATTGTGAGGTCAAAATTGAAAAAATGAATAAGAAAATGACTTTATATTGTACAAATATGTACAAACAAAGACGTATACCTAAATTCTCAGCTCAATTTTAATTAGAAATTTTTTTTAAAAAAATTTAAAATCAAAAATTTTAAATTTTTATTAATTTTTTTTAGAAAAAGTTCTTAAAATAATTTCTAATTAAAATTGAGATGAGAATTTAGGTATAAGTCCTAGTTTGTACATATTTGTACAATATAAAGTCATTTTCTTGGTCTTTGTTCAATTTTGACCTCACAATTTGCCCCGCAAGCCTAATCACAGTGTGTTCAAGTACCTTCATGTTTAATATCATTTATTTTAGTTTTGGCTAAAGTTTCATAAATTTTAAAACTTGTTTTATAATAAATAAATCTTGTAGAATTACATATAAAAAAATTATACTCATTTATTGAGTAGTTAAAAAATTACAAGAGAGATCAAACTATGCTATGTAGTATCTTCTTTGCACATTTTTAAGACTCCTGTGACCCCTTAACCCTTTAACCTCGAAACCGGCCCAGGACGGCTCTACCAGCAAACATCGGGAAGGCCGTTTTCGGCCGTTTTGTTTCACAAATAGGGGTGTTGGGTATGTTAAAAATTGAGCGTGCTGTGGAAAAAAAAAGTATCCGCTAGTGATCATTTCGGTCGTTAGTAATCCTATATAATCGGACCTTTTTGACTTTGTATAAAAATAACATTCTGAGTTAATTGCATGACACAAAATTTGCATAAGGGGCCGTCTTCATATTAAAAATGTTACTAACTTTAAAATTTCCAATAGCAACACCCCTTTTTGAGTCCATATTTCTAATTTATGACGTATTTTAATACGAAATGCCAAATTTTGTTAGTTTTTAAGCATTATTAGGAGAGTTAGAGACGTGCAAAGTTTAGGTGCCATAATGTTAAATGAGTTGCACATAAAAAAACTATCCCAATCTATAAATAATTAAGATAATGAAACGAACTTTTTACTGAAAAGAAATTATTATAACCCAAACAAAATGCATTAAATATTTGGGTATTTAAAACAATTTTTATATTTTTAAATAATTATTATATTATTTTTTTTAAAAAAATGAATAGAAACCCCTTAATATTTTTACAGAAATATATTTAAGACAGGAAGTTTAAGCGAAATCCCAATTTTTAATTTCTTTTATACATAATTTGCTGAGTAAATCACAAAATACTTTTTAATTGAGCTTCAGGGGACTGTGTATAAGATTATATATGAACTTGATAAACAAATACGGCTTTGGAAAGGAAGGTAAACATCATTAAACCAACAACCTTGAGATGGTCCCCCATAGGACATCAAGTGATTCGATGGAATAACTCGTTAAATATTCATCCAAATGTAACAAAAACTAAGATTTAGGGGTTTTCGAGGATGCTTAACACTTTTAAATAATCAAATATGGGTGTTACTATTGAAAATTTCAAAGTTGTTAACATTTTTAATATGAAGACCTCCCCTTATGAAAATTTTATTTCATGCAATTAACTTAGAATGTTATTTATTCACAAAGTCAAAAAGGTCCGATTCCATAGGATGACTAACGGCCGAAATAATCACTTGGGTACTTTTTGATACAGGACGATTCCATTTCGCTTTTTTCCTGCCTAGAAAAACTCGTATTTCGGGGATGAGAAATTCTCCTACCTTGTGAGGTTAAAGGGTTAACGTAGGCAGACGTAAGAAACTTGGTGATATGACAACCAAAACCTGGCGATAAATTTTTGGTCGTTTTTGGGTTAGAGGGCACTAAATTGGCACTTGATTATCTCTAGTGATGAAAAGAAACGTTTTCCATCTTTCTCAAACTAAGGCTTAGGTGATTCTTCTGAAATACTGGTAAAAATACAAGTCAACTCTAACTAAAAAGAATGAAACTAATTCATAGCATAAAATGCGTTTTTTGTACATATTTATTTGGATATTACAACTTGAATTGTATATAATTCTGTACCTCCGGAGTCTACAAATAATATTGCTGGGTTTCAGAACCCCCATGAATTTTAATTTTGCAAACTATGAATTCGTTATTGAAATGACTTTGCAAGCGTTCGGAATAGATTCCCTCTATATCGGCGTAAGTCCTAATACCTACAGAAAAGTAATGACAAGTCGCAGTAGAACGATTCCTTTCACCGCCCGAAGCATTACGCCCTTTCTGTCGAGAGCGATCAACAACTTTGGAGAAGGCCCCTGCACTCAAACAATGACATGGTTAAAGTAGTCCGAATTAGAACACCCAATCAAAAGCAATTTCACAATTTTTTTAGGTGATAGGCAGATGTTGGACGAATCTCAGTATGTCACAAGTAAAAACTGTCATAGTTTATATCAGGAGTTGGAGCGATGTGTCTTTTTGTTCACCAGGCATTTGACCATGATAAATGTGGGTTGCCATTTTTGAGCTGAGGAGCCCAGACGGAAGACGTTCGCCTCGCATGCGAAAGGTCCCGGGTTCGGGACCGGGCATCGCCAAAACAACTGCCGACCTATAAACGGCCCGTGCAGCCAAAAATGTCCGACTAATAATACCCCGTGTAGAGATAGTGCACGTTAAATCTGCTTCGAAGTTCCAAAGCTGCGTACGAAATCATTCTTAACTGTTGCGTCGGGTGCCTACTTGGAAGTCGGCTCGTCACTTGACTGTGGATCTAAATTGCGATAATTACGTTCTATATTACGATTGCGATGAAAAGTCAAACTAATTCAACGGGTTGTTATTTCGCAATAAGTCTATAAACCTGACTTTATATACGTTTGCATAAAAAAAAATATCTACTCAAGCTTGAGAATATCACATGGATTTTGGCGCCCTTACAGGCTGCTTCACTAATTCCATCGCCAAAACATCGCCATCTTACTCCCACCTTCACTGACTTCAAATTCGAACTTCTGCTACTACTCTCCAAACGCCAGGTGTGGAGTAGAAGGAACGAACACATAATTTCGGCGATTCCTTGTCCCCCCAGGGGCAACTTTCTCCTGTGATTAGCGATTCAGGTCCAGTACTCTCTATAATCGACGATTAAGCAAGTTTTCTTCGCCAAGGTAGGGGGGTCAAGTAAGTGGCGATGAGCTTTGTAAAAAGTTTTGGCGAGAGTTGGGGGGGGGGGGGTTAGAGAGTATGTTTAATGGCAGCGTAACATCGCCAGACAACTTAATTCGGCGGTTGCCGACTCATTAATTTTGTCGGGAGTTTGTCGCCAACACGTCTGGGAAATCGCCAAATTATGTGTCCGTTCATAGTAAAGTACGGGTAAGGTAAGGTCTTCCGGCTGCCTATTTCTAGCCTCATAATTTTAGGAGCTTTAACACAGCCAATAACGGCTTGTTATTCAGAACCCTGGTCAAGTGACGAGGTCAACATTTGAGGGGGCACCCAACGGAACTTCGAGCTACATCGTACGCTGACGCCGTCAGGACTTTGGACTCCACTGATTTAACGAACACGTTTGTCCCAGTGTACTCGGGTCCATCCGTCACGAGTTGGATTTTATCAACTTTTTCCAGTACAATGATCCGATTTATAAGATGACTGGCAGTAGGTGGGATTCGAACCCCCGCACTCCTGAGAAAGCGGTCCATAGTCAAAGGTTGCATCTATTCACGCATAAAGTTTAATTCAGAGTAATTATTCGTCACTTCCGTATTCAGAAAATCTTGCTTATATTTTAATTCGCGAGTTAGAGCGTTGATCTAAATACGACCGATAGTCCGTATGAGCACGTGGGTATATTTTAAAAAATTGTAAATTGAGTAATATTAATCTTTAATACTCATACATTATGGGAAAAATACTGAAAAAAATTTAACTGCATTGGAATTTAAATAATTTCAATTTTTAAAATGTTTTATTTATGACAAAAACCAACTACAAAATTCCAATTTTGATAATAATGACTAGAAAATGACTAAATATACATCAAAATAACCCTTTTTAACTATAACCAATTTTAAAAAAAATTAATTTGTGTGTAGTACTAATATGATTATGCTTTGAATATTGCCAAATTTGAATATTGCCAAAAACGTAATTTCGCAACAGTTAATAACCTCACTCTTTAACTTTGAATATACTTCTACCACTGTCATCTATGAGGATTATTAGTAATTAAAACTTCAAAATCGAAAGTAATGGATGAAAAAACACAAATTTGTCGATAGGGAGTTCTAATTTAATAGAATAAAGTGGATTATGTTACTTGTTGCCAAACGGCAAAAGTATGCATTAGATTAGAGGGTTAAAGGATTTGTGGGGTGTTCAATTCGGAATTCAAAGAATTTATTTAAACTCCGCAAAAAAAATCCAAACCTTCTTTTAAAGGTAAATTCATTTATGTTATTCTTTATAAATGAGACGTTAGCACGTACAACTATAAGATAATTTCGACTAAGTATATTATTATGCAACTCACTAAAATTAAATTGCGAAAATCCTATCATAAACTTGCGATGTGGGAAAAACTTCCAACCGAAAACTTCCAAGTTAAACTACTCTAAAATTTTAATCGTGTTAATAGTCCAAAATATAAATAATCCAAACATCGGTCATCATAACAATTCTAAAAAAGCTGATATTTAATCTGTAAGTACCTAATTTTCTCCAGAAAGTTTATCTCACGCCAATTGGCGCAATCTTCCAAAATTGATACCTAAAAAAAAAATAAAGTTCTTAAATAAAACAGTTTTTCGTGATCTTTCGGCTCGTTTTCCGGTCATCGATGGAAAATAACGATTTTTTTCTTCATTCCGCCGTCAACCAACTTTATTTTATTACAAGTTATTTCCTCTCCCACAATTTATTTCCCTCCCATTTTGGCGAAGAGATGAAATAATCGGGGCGATTTACATTCGTCGCCATTTTATATATCGCCAAGTCATTTTCGTAAATGGCTTCATCAAGCTTTGAGTGTTGAAGATTAATCGATTTAAAATCGTTTTTTTTTTCCTTCATCGATTAATTGCGTGGGTTTTCTTTAGGTGTTTTTTTTATATAAGGTAACATCCTGTTATTTATTTCTGCAGCTGAAGATTAAATGTTTCGGTCTTGACAGTAAGCGTGTTATTGCATGCAGGAGATTTTCATTTATTGTTTTTATTCTATAAAAAAAAAATTTGTAGGTGTTTCGGAAAAATTACAGCTTAATGAGAGATTGTCAATTTTTTTAAAGCCTTTATTAAGTTTTCTGTATAAAGATTTTATGTGTAAGATGAATTAGAGTGTGTAACAAAATTCAACACAAATACTTTATTTTATTCAATGATATTACGACCAAAAAAAATTGTCTGCGATAAAAAAAAAATGGAATGTGTAAAAATACACGACTTTTAGAACTGTGTAAGACAAACGGACAAACGGACTAACTCTCGAAAAGCACTTTTAGGATCACCACCCTCCAAAACTTGTAGAAAACACAATATCGTCACTTAAGTTCCCACATGTGCTATCTAATTGTTGTGAAAGGATCAGATATACTGTAAGGTAACGCTTGGCGCGATGTTTTCGGATTTGGCGATATTTTTTTTGTTGCAACCGTCTGACTTCGACTGATGATTCGAATTGTTTGTCTTCATAACGATGACGTTTTCCGAACTGCCGTTGTTAAATAAACATACACGTTTTTCTTCTCTCCCTCGTGTAGCTCTAAAGTGACGATAATTCAAACCTATCCTATCATTTCGGTAGGGTTTTCGACCCACTTTTGGCGCGATTTTAGAAAGTTCGCCAAGGGTTACCGTTCAATAAATTTCTACCGTTTTGCAAAGTTAGATAGCACATGTGGGAACTTAAGTGACGATATCTAATTCGGAATTTCAACCACATTGCATATAAGGTGTCAGAAGGGAAAATAAATATTTAACCCCGATTTTTTTTTTTTAAAAAATTGCAATTTGTTCGCTACACAAAATGTTGTCATTTTTAAAAAACTTAAAAAGTTTTCAAATGATTTATCAAATCTTTTACTTCTTTTTCTTCATCAATACATGATTACAAACAAAAAAAATTCGTCCCAATATTAATACACATGTTTTTAGTTAATCAAATATGAATTCAATATTCAATTAATTGATTGTAGTATAAATTATACATTAATATTCAGTAAATTAAATAATAAAAATTAAATATTGAAATAAATACGTTGTATATTAAGTTTTTATTAATATCTGTAAACTTAAAATACTTGTATTCTAAGCAAATATTTAATAGTTATGTCACAAGGTGTCAGAGGAGAAGAAATGTGAGTCCTAAAAATATTTTTTCTTTAACAAAATAACTATTTGTCTAACAAACAATTATCTTACTGCTTTTCATCTAAAAACCCTCATGCGAAGGATATTTAAATATATAAATTACTTTTTATTATTAGCCTATGTTTGTGCAAACTTTTTAAACAGATTAAAAATTTATATTAACTTAATTATTTCCTTATAATTAGGACAATACATTTGAGATAAACACATTATTAAACGTTTGTTTGTTTTTAGAATTATAGGCGAAAATATTTTCATTAATTAAATATATTCATTATCTCAGCATAAGATTCTGCATTACCGAAACACCATTTTAATTTAATTATTGGATTTGGTTCATTAGAGAAATTTATTTCCAAAAATATTAGCACTAAAGACTCAAAAAAATAAGTAATGACTAAGATTGTATCAAAAAAAATTAATTACGTCATAAGTAATTCATTTCATTTGGCTAAATGAAGACTTTTACTTTTAAATAAATTAATTAGCTCGCATTAAACAGTAAAATTAATCTATTAAGGCAGGTTTTTTTTTATTCCGGTTTTCTTGTGCGTTATTTACAAAACATAATTTAGTTAATTGTATTTCTCATAAAAAGGATGAAATAGGGAGTCCCGAAAAATGAATTTTTATTAAAAATGATTTAATTTGCTGTGTACATTTCATTAATGGGATTTTTTAAACTTCATTTTCTATATTTCCAGGGGTTTTTTAAACGAATTTCTCTTTAATTAAAAAGTTGATTCATTAAAAAATATTAAATGTTTTTAATTTAGTAATTGAAAAAAAGTATATGCAAAAAAATTTTCTTAAAAAAGAAATCGAATCTTTCTTGAAAATCATTAACTGTATTGTATGATTCAAATATTCAAGGGAAAGTCAAGCAAAAATTAAAATATGTAAATTTTTTAACATCAATCGCTAATAAATTGAGTCCTAAAAACTAAATTTATTTTAACTCGTAAATTAAGATTGGTTGGTATACATATATTTTCATGCTTGTGTGCCAGCTCAGAGAGCAGCTTATAAACCTTCGTCAAGTAAGACCATCACAACACACACACTCACACGCACACATATACGTGACAGATGCTGCCATCTATCACGCGCCACCTCCACAATTTAGACATGTCCCTGAAGGGGAGGGAATAATCTCCAGGAACCTGTACCCATGGGAAACTGCGCAATGACCACCCACAGGACTTTCGGACCCACCAGATTTAACGAGCACGTACTCCGCATATAACCGGTGAGTTTTCAGCGACCAGGTTTCGATCGCGGGACCTTCCGATCCGTAGATCGAGATACTGACCACAGGGCACCTCACAGCCCTCGTAAAATAAAATTTATTATAATGGTGGTATGACCCTAACAACAATAAAAAATTAGTAATGGGCATACTTCACTCATGAGGGGCAACAGTTACAAAGATATTATTTTTAATCTTGATCCTTCTAGAATTATATTTAATAGCCTTCGTGTAGCTCTAGTGCGACGATTTTCAAACTAACCTAACCTAGAATTATATTTGTTTTGTGCAATGCAATATTTTCTTACCTTACTGAAGTGAGCGTTATACACAAAACTTTCAGTAGAAGTTATAGCTTTTCTCCGCTCGGGAATCAGCCTAAATTGATTAGTTGGTTGGTTGGTTGGTGGACGTATATTTTCAGGCTTTTTTGCTTGGTCAGAGACCCGCTTATAAAACTTCGTCAGATAAGACAGATACAACATACGCGACAGATGCTGCCATCTATCGCGAGCCACCTCCACAATTTAGACATGTCCCTGAAGGGGAGGGAAGGGAAATGGTCTTCAGGGACTGTACCCGTGGGAAACTGCGCAATGACCCAACAGATTTAACGAGCACATACATCTGCATATACTCGAGTCAAAAGCATAAATCCATGCCTTACCGGGATTCAAACCCGAACCCAGAAGCTCCATGGCTAGCTCCCTGACCGTTGCGCTGCCGGGTCGGCGCCTAATTGATGCTTTTCTATTTCTCTAAATATCTTCCACATAAGACAATATTAGCTAAACCGTTTCTAAACAACATTGACGTTTTGTTAATGCTTTGCATGGTTGAATGGTATTTTTTTTCATTGTAATTTAATCGAATAAAAACCTGTAAAGCCTTATAAATAGCAGGAATAAAAACACGTTGCAAATTTACTACTGTGAAATAAGAAAACAGACGAAAAAAAAGTCATTTTGCAAGTGAAATCGAAACAACCAACAGAAATGTGACATGGCAGGAAAGATTAAAATGGGAATTACATCTATATCTGAAACAATACCATTACTCTAACCAACTAAAGATTTAAACTTTTTATATAGATTATTTATTTTTATTTAGTTTCTATGCATACAAAAAATTGCGCTATGAAGGGTTAAATAATACCTTATTCATAAACAGGGCGAGGCAAATAAAAGTGGCCCCAAAGTGGAGATAAGAATACGACAGAAATGTTGCCGATTCTAAAAAACAAATACAAAAACAGATTTGCTAGCTGAAGCTATTGATCGCTTCAATATTAAGCCCAAACAAACGCTTGGCGACTTATTTGCCAGCTACTGCGCTATTGTTTGAGAAATTAGTTGAAAGGAAATTTTAACAAGGTTTGGAAGAGCAGATAAAAAAAATGTTTCCACTAGCTATTATTTTGGTGGTTATTTATCCTAGATAATCGGACCTTTTTATTTTTGTTAATACAAAACATTATAAATTTATTGTAAGCCACAAAATTAGCATTATGGGACGTCTTCATACAAAACGAATTAAGATCTGAAATCGCCACTATTCTATATGAGTAGCTCTAATGTGAAGCTAATCCGATCCAACCAGGCGGCTTCCAGAGTTTTTCTCGCCAAGCAGTTGAACGTATTCCTATCTCTAGACCGGGGCCACTTTTATTTGCCTCACCCTGTAAAAGTTTTCATGTCTTCCTTTCCACAAACAACAAGTAATATTTCACAGCTTGATAACAGACCTCAGCAAATTTGTTCAAGGTCAACCAAACAATGGACTTTTTTTTCCGCCATATTTCATTTACACTTCAGGCTAATTTTGTGTGTGTATATATTTAAATCAGTGTCAAAATAGTGTAAGTCATTGTTTCAAACTTCGCAAGAGAGCTTCAAGCCAACAATTTTTCAGATAGCTCGTTTAAAAATATTGGACAAAACAAATTAAATTGATGGCCCAGTTTAAAAAATATAAAAGTTTAAAACTGTCTGGAAAAAACACGTAAAACGACTCAAATGTTAAAGAGTAGGCAATTAAATTGTGTTTTAGCATTTAAATTATGTAAATATTTCTTTCTGGTTTAAAATTTGCTAAAATAAATATATTTGTGAAATCTACGCGGACGAGGGTCTAAAACTAGCAATTAACTTTATGTATGAAAACGAAATGAGAAAAAAAAAATAAGAATATTAAGCTATAAGTTTTAGATTTAACAATTTACCACTTTTTTATTCGTTTTATCTTTTATTAAAAATCAACAAAACAATTGAAAATTAATTAATTTAAAAAACAATTAAAAATTAACTTATCTACAGTTAACAATTAAATAATTGTTAAATGTAATTTCCACAATTACATTCGTTGAATTGTTAGTTGTGGTTATATTTTCCAATTAATTAATTGTTGATCTTTAATGGTTCTTGCAATTGAAATTTACCCAACACTGCCTGAGACTTATTTTTGGCCTTATACCATTTTAACCCTTATAGCACAAGTATTTTTTGCTGGGCTTTGTTTAATCCAGTCTTGCCGAGTAAGCAACTTGTAGTTTGTCATTATTATCGCCTACAGGAGGGTATCTTTTTATTTTAACTCCGAAACTTAGTCGATAAAAGGCCAGTGTCCACTATTGTAACCCTGCTTATTTGCCCCTTTTCTAATTAAATAGTGAATTTATTTGTTGTTTGAAAGAAAGCCACAGCGAAAAGGGTGTAGGATAATGAATTATTTTTTCCCGTCTCTGTTTGTGCTAAAGAAAGAGGTTTCAGCATCAGCTTTTTAATTTAATGTTAGTAATTCATGCTTGTCGTGTTTTGTTGCTGTTTTTACGATTGTATGTTATGCTTCACTCCTTGCCAACCTAAGTTGGGTAAATACAAATATGCTATGGAGAAGATCCTTCCACGCAAGAGTTACATAAATTATTTGTGAATCCATCCAGAAAACATGTTTAAAACATTGATTTCATATAAGGTCTACACTCTTAAAACAAAAGAGTGAAATCCACTCCAATAGGAGAAGTTCATTTTCGACACTGAAAAGAGTGAAAATTAACCTAGACCGAGTTAAATTCACTCGTTTGTTTTAAGAGTGTGACAGATTTGATTATTATTTGAGAAAATTTTGCGATTTAATCAGAATGAAAAGTGTATTTTGGTTAAATTTTTATTCAGATTATTTTGTATGTAAATATTACCTTGCAAGAGTTTCCAACAAACGGGCCAGGCGCGCTTTTCCTTCTGCCTTTTTTACTATTTGTTTTTACCCAAGTTAGCTTGGCACGGAGTGTAGCTTTTCGAGCTTAACAATTAGGAAGGTCATTGGGTTTTTCTGTACCATTGGTTGCATGTAATTCATATATTTTCTTATGTCTCACAGGGGGCTGGGGAGCCCTGTCGGTTATGCTGCATTCGAAAGGCCCCAGGTTCGTGCCCGAGAATCACCACATTGAACCATGTGGAGAAAGTGCACGTTAAATATGCTTCCAAGTCAAAACGCCGTTTAAAGTTGCAATGGATACCTACTCAGGTATTGGCTCGTCACTTGGCTACAGTTCTAAATTATGATGCCAGTCACGGCAGATCCCTCGTGTAGTTCTAGTACGACGATAATTAAACTACCCTCGGCTCAACTCATTATCTTCCAATTTAAAATCCAAAGATGTAATTCCGAATTATCCAGGATTTCACTTGTTTCATTGATTGAAAAAACTAGCCTAAAACAGTTGAACTAAAACTATCTATTTTTGGAAATTCTTATGTCTAACTTAGTTTAAAAAAGTTTTACACTTCAGCAAATTTCTCGGAGATAGCGTTCAGCTGTAAAGTTTGTTTTTCATCCATCTTCCTAAGTGTCAAAAATGGGGGGAAAGGGGTGACAGGGGTGTAGTGACGTGTACATTTCTTGTATATAGTTATTTTTTGTTGATTTATTTTGTTTTGCAAAAACTGAACTGAAGAGAATGAAAAATAATTCGGGCGTTCGTTTTGGCGACGCGTTTTGTCAGAACTAAAAAAATTGAACTGCTAGAAACAACTTTGTGAAAGCTCCTGAATTTCTACGTGTAGTGTCTGGTATTTTGTGTTGTCTTAAAATAAAAGATTCTCGTCGAAAAGAGAGTTACAATGCAAATTACTACAGACAAGACTGGTGGCAGCTGTAAAGGATTGAAGAAATTTTCACGCCATTTTTGACGAAGAAGAACGTCAAAACCATTGCTTCGATCAGGAAGATTCAAAGTTTGTAAGTACCTAACTTGATTCTAGTGCCTGATTTATTTTTTTAAAAAAAACGAAAAATTGTTTTATATATATTTAAAGTTAACAAAAGTTAAACTTTATTTGTTGTAGAATTATGTGAGTTATTCTAGCAGTTGCAATTACTATATGTAAATGACATTGAGAACAAGAACACATGTATATCAAATTGTATGATATAGATCTTTATATATATAACTGATATTGAAGTTCGTTATCTTATTATTGTATTTTAATTAAGGTAATAGCTTAATTTGAAGGTGTACTGTCTTGCGGTTGTATTTACCGATTTAACACAGTCGTTCAATGAAAGCAATGTCAATTATCAGTTGAAGATTTAATTCTGTATATTGCTAAATGCAATTCTGGTTGCAGATAAAAAAATAATCTGTAGTAAAATTTTATTTAAAGTGTTGATAGAAAACATTTGGGAAATAAATTTTCCGTTATTTCAATTTCCGAAATATTTAGACTTTTTAGAATTCTCAATTAATTACGTGAGCATTGTTCTCGTTGCGAACATAGTTTAATTTTCGTAACTTCATGTAAAAAAAGTTAATGAGGATTTATTTGTTGGTTGTTCTTATAAAAAATATTTAATTAGTGGAACGATCATTGCATGGTATAATTCAGTTGAAAAATGTTTTGAATGTATAGCTTCTTTGAAAATTGTTCTTGTAAGACATAAATATTGTCCGTGGTAAGAATGGTAAATATTATTTGCAAAATAACATAGTACTTTCTTTGAAGTTATATTTTAGCCGAATTGATTTTTTAAAATAAAAAGTAGTTTACTGAATTAAATTTGATAAATTACATTTTGAAGTGGAAAATGGCTTTCTTAATTAAGGGTAGGAAACAGGACTTGATAGTTGTCTGCGAGGAATTAGGGGAAGCTGTTCCGCCTTCGAGTGTGGTTCCAGAGATAAAACAAATTATCTTAAAGAGTAAATTCTATGACGAGGAAGAAGTCAAGATTTTATTGGAACGTATTATCGATGACCGACTGAAGCGGGAGAAAGAAGAGAAAGAAGAAAAATTGCGACAAGAAGAGAGACAAGAACGGATAAGGAAAGAAGAGAATGATAGACAAGAAAGATTAAGGAAAGAAGAGAATGATAGACAAGAAAGATTAGCTGAAATGCAACATGAACTAGAGTTAAAACGTCTGGAATTGACACAAAGGGATTCCTTGCCCCAAACAAATAGGGATTTGGTAAGAAGTAGTCCGAAGATTCAATTGACCCAGATAACTCCTAAGTTTGACGAAAAGCAGGATGAAATGGGCCTTTATCTCATAAATTTCGAAAGAAAGGCTGAAATGGCACAAGTTCCAAAAGACGATTGGACTGCTTACCTGTTAGGTGTTCTACCTGCTGAAATATCTAATCTTTTGGCCAGAGAACCACCTGAAAATGCAAATAACTATGAATTTGTAAAGAGCCTCATCTTAAAAAGATATAAGCTAAACAGTGAAAAACTTAAGCAGTGCTTTTATCGCCATCGGAAGACTCCCGAAAAATCGTGGAGAAATTACGCTCATGAGTTGTCATGTTATTTCACAGAGTGGATTGAAGATTTGGAAATATCTACTTTCCAACAGCTAAAAGATTTGTTGATAACCGAACAAATAAAGTTTAGGGTTCCAGACGATATTAGAGAACATTTTCTAGATAGATGGATAAAAATGAAGACTCCTTACGAACTGGCAGAAACCATAGATGAGTATGAGAGCATTCGAGAGAGTTTTAGGAAGAAAGAATCCCCACAGAAGACAACTAAATCACAAGCGAATTATCAATTCAAGGAACCTGCAGAAGAAGTGAAGAAAACCCAGTGGGAAAGAAAAAATCCACAGCTGGCAACCAACAACGAAGAGGAGTTCGAAAGACGACCTCAACGTCGCTGCTTTGAGTGTGGATCTACTACGCATTTAAGGCCCCAGTGCGATAAATTGAAGAAAGTCGAATATGTGGCCTCTAATATTACTTCTATATATGAAGAAGGACTGGCACCATACATCAGTCGAGGGAAGGTAAATGGAGTGGAAATGCCAATACTCCGGGATACCGGCTCGACCGTCGACTTGATTTGCCAGAAGTATGTCAAACCCTCAATTTATACAAATGAGAATGTATGGATCAAAACTCCTTTAGACGAGGATATGAAATGCTTGCCTTTAGCCAAGGTAGAGCTACAATGCAACTTAGGCCATATAGTCACTAAAGCGGCTGTTCTTAGAAACTCCTTAGACAAAGGAATGTATCTGTTGGGCAACAAAACAGCTGCAATGCTTAAAGAAGTCGAGAAGAATGAGTTTGAGATTCAACAATTGAATGCAGTTCAAAATAGAGCTCAAAAGAAAATGCCCGTAGATAAGTCTCAGCGTCCAGACGTGCAACCAAAGGTTCCAGAAGATGCTCCTGACCAGGAAAACGTTGGTGAGCTAATGGAGGTAGGAGAGGTTTTGCCTATGGCACATTCCCTACATTCTGAGCCTAGACTTGTGAGTTCATCTCCAAAGGAGCTTATTGAAGAGCCACAAAAGGCCGAAGAACTCAAACCATACCCTCAAGAAGCTAGAAGTAACTCTATCTCTAAGTCCAGATATAGGCCGAAAAATCAAGAGTTATACTTCAGGAAAAAAGCCAAGAAGAAGCCTTCTAAGCCAAACAAGTCATCTGTGCATTGCGTAGGACCTGGAACTGACAAACACGAACTAAGTCGTAAAGTTTCCTAAGGAAATACGAAAGTCATGTGTGTGTGTTCCCCTTCAATTGTGTGTTCCTAGGCTTCCTCTGAACTCTAACTCTTTTGAACTATCACAAATTTGAGACAGACTGTTTCTTAAATAGTCAGCAATCTAAGTCAGGGAAGTAAATATGCTTACAGCCATTGTTATATTTCTTACATGATATTGTATATAACATAACATAACATGAAATTGTATATTATATTACATTTTTTCCTTGCTAACATATATGATTGTGTCAACTGTATTGTATATAATTTCCTTGTTAACATATATAATTTTGAAAACTATATTCTATTTCTTTAAATTGTTAACTTAAATGATTTATAGTAGATTTAATTAATATTTAACTTAAATTTACTTAGTACAGGCACTAGAGTTCAGTTAAGTTGGTACATTGGACTATGGTAAATAGTAGAACATATAGGACTATTGTTGATACTCGTAGAACATGGAACTATTGTGTGTTTTTTCCGAACTTTGAATGAGTTACAGTGCTTGACTTTGAACGAGTGACTGTGCTACAACTTTACACGAGTGACTGACTTTGACTTTGAACGAGTGACTGTGCTACAACTTTACACGAGTGACTGTGCTATGACTTTGAACGAGTGACTGTTCTACAACTACACGAATGACTGTAATGTGACTTTGAACTGACACTCCGAACAATTGACTAAAAACTTTCCTCTTCTAGAAAAGTTTTTCTCCGGGAAGGGAGGAGTCTGTAGTGACGTGTACATTTCTTGTATATAGTTATTTTTTGTTGATTTATTTTGTTTTGCAAAAACTGAACTGAAGAGAATGAAAAATAATTCGGGCGTTCGTTTTGGCGACGCGTTTTGTCAGAACTAAAAAAATTGAACTGCTAGAAACAACTTTGTGAAAGCTCCTGAATTTCTACGTGTAGTGTCTGGTATTTTGTGTTGTCTTAAAATAAAAGATTCTCGTCGAAAAGAGAGTTACAATGCAAATTACTACAGGGGAAATATGGATTTTCTAGAAGTTTGACTTCTTACAATATCGGTTTGAATGATTGTTTTGAGTTGTTAAAGATTCACTTAGCCTTGTAATTGATCTGGATGTGTTATTTTTTAACTGTATAAGTCTAAGATTATGTAAAAAAAAAGGGTGAGCGCTAACTGGTGCACGAATTATTTATGCTAATGTAATTATAGTATTGGAGAAAATATTTGTAATATTTAAATCTAAGATCAGTGATAAATGACATTAACTGTCTTCTTGGAATAAACAATCGTTTCAAAGTTCTTAAGTAGTGCTTTTTTTAGTGTTTAAGTATAAAAACACTATACATAAAGTCGTGAAACTACTTAATTCAGCCCTTTTTTCTATATAAATTTCATGCTCACAGAAACTCAAGTTCAATTAACTTTTCGAAAAGGCTGAGATAGCCTAGTCGGTAAGGTGCTTGTCTTACATAAAAAAAGGTGCAAGGTTTGGGTACGACCATTGTCGAAATAACTTTTAACCTACAGACTGCCTTTTCAGATTAAAAGCCTGATGAATAATATTCTGTGTAGAGGAAGTGTACGTTATATGTGCTCCACAGTTCCGACGCTGCGTACGATGTCGCCCTTAACCCTTTCAGTCCCAAAAATTTACTACACTACAGAAGCATCTAATATTCACAGAATAAGCTTATTTTAGGTCAAACATACGAATTCCATAAGAAAAAAAAATTCATTCAAATTTTTTATATGGTTTTTGAAACAATGCCAAAATTCTTTAACTGTGGAAAACAACAAAATAAAAATATATATATTACCTAAAAAAACTTCGAGTCATAAATTTTAAGGTATATGATCATATTATTAAAAAAAATTTAGTAATTATTTTAATCGAAATAGTTTAAATTGTGTTTTAAATATGTGGAACTGAAGTGAACTTATCAAAAATCAGGAGAAACGCTTGTTGACTATTTTCTAAATAAAAAAATAGTAGTTCTGACTTCTATTGAGATTAATGTAAAATTTTGTCTGATAGAACAAAGTGTGAAGAATCGAATGATGCGTGTTTGGATGTCATAGCGGGTCATAAACATATGGGAAAAAATATTGAAAGTGATGATGCCAAATGACATCACTGGGACTGAAAGGGTTAACGATTGCGCTGGGTGCCTACTCAAGTGTCGGCTTGTCACTTAACTGGAGTTCAACAATATGACGCCCGTCACCAATAGCCCTCGTGTACCTCTAGGGCGACGATTATTCAATCCAACACTACTTTGCACTATGCCTTAATAATCATCGCAAACGATGCCTCAAAATATAAAAAAAACTACGGATTCAATGAGGCTATTTCTATGACATGCTACGCGGCAGCAAAAATCTTCTTGCCTAGCTAAAGTGTTAACCCGCCATTCTTAGTAAGTACAGTAGAGTCTCGTTTATCCGAATCCCGGTTATCCGAAAATCGGTTTAGCAAAAAAATTCTCCCTTGCCTTTCGGTTAAAATTTGAAATGTATGCGCATAGATAAATACCCAAAAAATAAATACGTACTTTCAAAATTGGAATTATTTCTCAAAATAAGCAGTATTTTTTTTTTTTTTTTTTTTTTTTTTTTTTTTTGCAGCTCAGTTTTCGTCCCGTACCTTCGGATAAGCGGGACTCTACTGTAAATGGGAAAATTCCGAGTTTTAGAAGCCATTTGGCATAACCGTTGTACAAGAAAATGCTTTAAAACTGCAAATACTTACACGATAAACAGCTTGATGCAAACACGACCCTACATACTCTTATCAAAACAGTTTAAAATATCCCAAACTTAACGCCTCGCTCCCCCCCGTTCTATTGTTATTGTATAAACGCCGCCTCGAATACATTTCCATTTCGTTAAGTTTTCCGTAACATTCACTTTGCACAATTTGGCGAACTTTTCTGGCGTAACCTAATATCGCCGGAACATCGCTTTCTGCAATCACTGATTTGATCCGTGTTAAGGTGGTGGGGGGTTGTGGTTTTTTGGTCGAGGATAGTTGCATGTAGATTCTGTTCTTATTTACTGCTTTACTCTTTAACTACCAGTGGGCTGGAGAGCCCAGTCGGTTAGGCACTCTCCTAGCTTGCGAAAGGTCCCAGGTTCGGGTCCGGGCATCGCCAAAACTACTGCCGACCTCTAAAAGGCCCTTGAGGCCAAAAATGTCTGACGAATAATACCCCGTGTAAGGGAGTGCACGCTAAATATCCTTCAAAGTCCTAACGCTGCGTACGCGATGTCTCCCTTAACGGTTGCTTTGGGTGCCTATTCAGGTGTCAGTTCGTCACTAGAATGTGGTTCTAAAATACAACGCCCGTCGCCAATAGCCCTCGTGTAGCTCTAGTGCGACGAATTCAAACCAAACCTATCCTGACCTTTTACTACAAAGACGGTCGTACGAGTAAGGATTAGATAATGCTATTCCTGCGACATGTTACGCGGCAACAAAGAGAACAGAAGTGCTAACTTGTATCGGTTCGCGATATACGCATGCTACATCAAAAATAACACCCACGCTAGATGGCGCTGATTTTTACTACCAGCCATCACCAGCATTGGGGTTAGAAATCCTGCTCGACCACTTTTTCCCCTAATGGAGGGTTTGGCATTCCATGGATATGATGGCACTTGTGAGGCGCGTTTACATGAGCCATCGAATCTGCGGAATGCCAAAATCCCCATTAGGGGAAAAGGAAGTCGAGAAGGATTTCTAACCCAAATGAGTCTGTGGCCGAATCCATGGTATGAAACATCAATCCCACCTTCATTTGAGGTTTTACGAAACCCCCGAATGAGCCCTGCAATTCCGGTTCTGTCTGGGAGAAAATACCCAAGAGGGACAAATTGCTGAGTTTGCTCTTCAATCCATGGATTCTGTAGCTCATGTAAACGCGCCTCATATTTCAATAAGGAGGAATTTACAAGGTGTTAATGCTTGTTTTGTAAGTTTAATACGCTCTTAAGGGGGGATCATAGTTAGCAAAAACCAAAAAATCGAATTTTTGAAACCAGTATTTTCTGATAGATGGAAACCCAATCTATCGAATAAGACCAATTTTGTATCGATCGGCTAATTATTTCTTATAAAAAATTAAAATTATAAAAATAAACAAATGTGCCACGCCTCCTTTGAATTACTAATTGTATGCTTGTATCATTTATGTATTACATTATAAAACATGATTTTTTTTGTGTTGATATTTGAAAACTATTCACTGGCTCAATGAAAAAAAAAATCCTGAAGATTTACATGAAATTCGGTTAACAAGAAATGTTTCGGTGGTCATTTCGAGTTCGTGTTAACAGGATCGACTGTATTTGTTTTTCGCGTTTTTCTCAAAACTATAATTTTCAACACTAAGGTACACTTTTCTCCAAATCTATTGAATATTTTTAAATAATTTTGTGTGTGTGTTATAAAACCATTTTAGATCTATTTAAGTCACCTAATTTAGCCTTACAAATTAAAATATTTTTATTACTATTTTACACTTTTCTTCGTTGAAAATCAGAATTTTTATGAATTCAGAATATAATGTTTTTAAAATAAAATTTAAAAATTATTTTAGGCAAAAAAAATAGGTGACATAATTAGATCTAAAATGGTTTTATAACACACAAAAGAAATAATTAAGAAATACTTAATAGATTTGGAGAAAAGTGTACCGAAAAAATACTTGTATTTTTGAAAATTCGCAATTGTATGTTTCAAAATATGACTTTTTTCAAAAATAATAATTTTTAAAAATAAGATTCTTAGGTGTAAATATAATAATAAAAGTACAATTTATAATTTGGTACAATTTTTTTTATTGTACCATAATTTTTAAATGATTTAGAGCCTTTCGAAATCACTACTAAGAATTTGTCATTTTTGCTGTCGCTAACTATGATCCCCCCTTAAAACAAAAGATTGAAGTCCACTCCAGTAGGAGAAGTGCATCGACACTGGAAAGGAGTGAATGTTAACTCAGACTGAGTTAAAATCACTCGTTTGGAGTGATCCTGTTTTAGGTTTAACTCGCAAAGGATCCACTCCTTTCTGAGAAATGCATTTTCTAGACTGTAGGAGTGAAAATTAACTCAGACTGAGTTAAAATCGCTCGTTCGTTTTAAGAGTATGTTTAATTTAAATTATGACAAACATAACAGTTGATCGAGTGAGAATTTTTTTCCGAAATTCTGATAATCAGCAGCGCTTTGTATAATCGGAATTCTGCAGGGGAAGAAGTAATCCAATAGAACCAACACCACCTAGATTAGAAGGCCGGCGAACTAAATGCTTGACGTCATATTAGTGGACCGATTCTGTGGTTTTGACCAATGATCATTCGTGACTAGATCTTGTATTTGAATAATTTTTTAGATAACATAAATCAAGATGTGACGTCATCTTGAGATACGACGTTATTGGTCAACAAATCGAATTGGTCTACTAGTGTGACGTTGTATTGCTTAGTTCTTCGGCCATCTAATCTAGGTGGTATTGATAGGACACACCAATATAAAATTTCGAATAAGGCTTATATTTTCCCTGAACCTGCCGTACCTGTAAACTGGGAGTTAAATAAGGGAAAAGAGTAAAATTTAAATTGACATCATGTTTTGTAGAGGTATTGGGTTTTTGACTTTAAATTGATGGATTTTGGAAAGGTGAAAAAAGGAGAAGGGTCTCTAAAGTGAAGGTATTTTATATTCTGCCATTATGAGATTTAGTTGGTGAAAATATTGTCGCACTGGAACTACACAATGACAATATCCTGGCCCAAACCTGCGACCGTTCGTATGTGTGCAAAGCGCCTTACCAAATGAACTACTAGGCCTAGCTAATTTATAAGGTGTTATAAAACTTATTCAGTACGCTTAAAAATAGTAAAAAATAAGTTAAAACAGGTACAAACAACACACCAATATGTTCTTTAGCATCACTCCCAACCAAACCAGCATCCACCGGGTTAAAAATGATTGAGATTGACAACATCCCGATGCACCAATTTTGTCGCCTGAGTGTTTCCCCCCGATCTTGAGTTACTCCTACGAACATAAGAGAGTGATTTTTGAGAACGACGCGAGAAAGGTTTATTTTTCCCCTGAACCTGCCGCACTTGTAAAATGGGAAAATAAGGGGAAAAAGAGTTAAATTTAAATTGACATCTTGTTTAGTATAGGTATTGGGTTATTGAGTTTAAATTGATGGATTTTGGAATGGTGAAAAAAGTGGAGGGGTCTCTGAAAGTATTTTATTTTATGTCATTGTGAGTCTTCATTGGTTAAATTATTGTCGCACTGGAATTACACAGGGACTAGACGGACATCTTCGTATAGAACCACAGTCAGGTGATGAGCCAACAACTGAGTAGGCACATAACGCAACCGTTTAGGGCTGCATCGCAAGCAGCGATTGGACTTTGGAGCATATTTGACGTGAACTCCCTCTACACGAGGTATTATTCGTCAGAATTTTTGGAAGGATAGGCCGTTTATGGATTGGTAGTTATTATAACAACATCCGAGCCCACACCTGCGACCGTTCGTATGTGAGGCAAGCTGGCAAGCGCCTTACCAAATGGGCTTCTCAGCCTAGCGAATATATATATAAGGAGTTATAAAACTTATTTTTTACAATTTTTAAACGCACTGGGTAAGTGTAAACAAGTGCAAACAACACACCAATATGTTCTTTACCGTCACTCCCAACCAAACCAGCATCCACCGGGTTAAAAAGTGATTGAGATTGACAACATCCCGATGCACCAATTTTGTCGCCTGAGTGTTTTCCCCTGATCTTGAGTTACTCCTACGAACATAAGAGAGTGATTTTTGAGAACGACGCGAGAAAGGTTTATTTTTCCCCTGAACCTGCCGTTCCTGTAAACTGGGAGTTAAATAAGGGGGAAAAGTTAAATTTAAATTGACATCGTGTTTTGTAAAGGTATTGGGTTATTGAGTTTAAATTGATAGATTTTGGAATGGTGAAAAAAGTGAAGGGTCTCTAAAGTGAAGGTATTTTATTTTCTGTCATTGTGAGTTTTATTGGTTAAGTTATCGTCGCACAGGAACTACACAAGGGTTATTGGAGACGGGCATCGTCGTTTACAACCACAGTCAAATGATGAGCCGACATCTGAGTAGGCACTTAACGCAACCGTTCATGGCGACATCGTACGCAGTGTTCGGACTTTGGAGCATATTGAACGTGAACTCCCTATACACGGGGTAGTATTCGTCAGAATTTTTAAAAGGGTAGGCCGTATATGGATCGGTATGGTATGGTAGGTACATATATATTCCAGCTTGTGTGCTTGTTCAGAGAACCGCTTATGAGCTTTCGTCAAGTGCGACAGACACAGAAAGAGTTTTTACAAGCACAAGAAGACACACGACGAAAGGACAACACAAACGCATAGACAAATAACAACATTTATTGACTGTCACAAACATCCATGCCTAACCGGGATTCGAACCCGACCCCAGCAGCCCCAAAGGCTAGCATCCTAACGATTACGCCAACGGGGCGGCATGGATCGGTAGCTATTATGACAACATCCGGGCCCAAACCTGCCACCGTTCGTATGTGAGGCAAGCGCCTTACCAAATGGGCTTCTTAGCCTAGCGAATATATATAAGGAGTTATAAAACTTATTTTTTACAATTTTTAAACGCACTGGGTAAGTGTAAACAAGTACAAACAACACACCAATACGTTCTTTTGCGTCACTCCAAACCAAACCAACATCCACCGGGTTAAAAATGATTGAGATTGACAACATCCCGATGCACCAATTTTGTCGCCTGAGTGTTTTCCCCTGATCTTGAGTTACGCTTACGAACATCAGAGCGAGTGATTTTTGAGACGGACCGCGAAAAAGGCTTTTTTTTCCCTGAGAACGCCGTACCTGTAAATTGGGAGTTAAATTACCGAAAAGAGTTGCATTAAAACGGAGATTGACATCGTGTTTTGTAGGAGGATTGAGTTTTGGGCTTAAATTGATTGAATGTAGGATGATGAAAAAGTAAAGAATTGATCTCCAGAGTCAGGTGGATTTATTTTTTGCTAACGTGAGACCTCTGGTTCGTTAAAAAAAATCGTCGCACTAGAATCTTAGAAAAGTATTTAGTTTTGCTGCTTTTTTCCTCATAAGGTAAAATATATTTGTTTTAAATAGTTAAAAGCTCTTCTTGAAGAGAACATTTTTTAAAAGATTATAAATTTTTTATTTCTATAATTTTATTTCAAAATAATATAACGATTATTTTTCACTAGATTTCCAAATAAAAATTTAAGGGGTCATAGGAGTCTTAAAAATGTGCAAAGAAGGTACTGCAAAACATAGTTTGATCTTTCATGTCATTTTTGAACTACTGAATGTATAAGTATAATTTTTTTATATGTAATTCTACAAGATTTATTTAATATAAAACAAGTTTTAAAATTTATGAAACTTTAGCCAAAACTAAAATAAATGATATTAAACATGACGGTACTTAAACACACTGTGATTAGGCTTGCGCGGCAAATTGTGAGGTCAAAATAGAAAAAATGACCAAGAAAATGACTTTATATTGTACAAATATGTACAAACAAAGACTTATACCTAAATTCTCAGCTCAATTTTAATTAGAAATTATTTTTTAAAAAATTTAAAATCAAAATTTTTAAATTTTTATTAATTTTTTTAGAAAAAAGTTCTTAAAATAATTTCTAATTAAAATTGAGCTGAGAATTTAGGTATAAGTCTTTGTTTGTACATATTTGTACAATATAAAGTCATTTTCTTATTCATTTTTTCAATTTTGACCTCACAATTTGCCGCGCAAGCCTAATCACAGTGTGTTCAAGTACCGTCATGTTTAATATCATTTATTTTAGTTTTGGCTAAAGTTTCATAAATTTGTTTTATAATAAATAAATCTTGTAGAATTACATATAAAAAAATTATGCTCATGTATTGAGTAGTTAAAAAATTACAAGAGAGATCAAACTATGCTATGTAGTATCTTCTTTGCACATTTTTAAGACTCCTGTGACCCCTTAAACTGCGTTTTTGTACTTTAAGAATGGGCCCGCACTTGACAAATGTTAGATATCCTGATTCCCTGTATGTAGGCTCGTTGAAATGGGTATCGGTTAAAAAAAAATGAATAATCTATTTTTTTTAGTGGACACATTATTGGATATGGATAAAGTTAGGTGTGCTCTCTTAAGGTAATTCGATTTTTATGTACTCTTTTGGGAAGGGATAAGAAATTTTTATAAAGTGTTGTTTTATCATTTATCTAAAAGAGTGAGAAAGTATTGATTGACGTAGATGACTTGCAAAAGACGTTTAATGTATGTTAAAATAGATTTTGGGGTTAAGAAATTTTTATAAGTAAGATGGATGAGATATTTTGCTTACCTGCATAATTTTATATCGACAGCTTTGGAATGCACATGTAGACGATAAAATATTAAGCACTGATAGAGCTCAGATTTTTTTAATCGGCGTTAGCATAACGGTGAAAAGTTTTCCTTTGAACCTCTCTCTTCACTCTTGAAAAAAAAATCATTTTTCTTTATATAAACATATTTTAAAACAAGTATATGGGCAGTTCTACCATAATTTTTAATTTCAGGTATTAAAAATTTGTAAAATTTATTTTTTCAAAATCACTTTAAATGTTTATCAAAAGGTTTATAAGGGTTCTAGAATTACGAAAAAAAGTTTAGCAAAGCTCATTTGTAAAAAACAAAAAATTCTAATAAGGGACGGCAGTTTTTTTAAAAACACCGATTCTAAAGAAACCGGTCTAAACCGGCCTTACGAAACTAACTGTTTCTCAATGAAACCGAAATCCCAAAAAACCGGTTAGTCTTATAACTGGTTTCGGTTTTCCATCCCTAGATCATTACGACGGTAAGGATCGGAAGGTCAGGAACGGAAGGAAAGGACATTCACGCTGTTTTCCGGTCGTTTTTGTGTTGATACTAACTCCAGTTTAATAAAAATGGATTTTTATACTTCTTGTAATCCACTTAAACATATTTATAGAAAAAAAATTTCAATTATCAAGCAAAAATTAACCTTAAACCTGGGAGACTGTAAGGAAAGCAATAAAGCCTCGCAGCCAATTTCACTGCGTTTTTTTAATTTTGGGCTTAGTGATGAATTTTAGCAAAAATATGTGGCTACTAACTGAAATATCAGTATTCTGCAGTACAGTTTTCATGTTTGAGGAATCACTGTAGCTCAATCCAGTGCCTCTCTTCACCACTTTAGGAATGAGGTCAGTGAATGTACCAAAACCCAGGGACAAAGTTAGGAGACGAGAAAAACGCATTATAAATGTTAAAAGCCAAAATTCAATGGAAGGAAATCGTTAAGCTACAGTATTAGTTCAATTTAAAATCCAAATGAATGTAATTTTTAGCCAAAAAAAGTAATAGATTGAGCCCTAAACTAAAAATTTGACATTCGGGACACACGATGGTAAGGACTTTTCTGCATTGTTTTGTGTTCTAAATTTTTTTAGAGTTTCTTTGCTTTGTTGTTGTTGTTGTTGCTTATCTCCTTGGTTTAGCAGAGCTAAACCAGGTCTATAATGTTTGTCACTCGTAGAAAGTCTAGAACCATGACTGGATTTTCATAAATATCGTGTCTGGAAAGTCCCAGACAGTTCAGGATGTGGTCGGGTGCCGCCTCTTTGTTGGAACACTTCGGGCAGATAGGAAAGGTCTTCTTCCCATTCGTGTAACACAGAGATCTAATGTGTCCACTTTTAAGTCTTGTAATGGCCGTCTGGTCGCTTCTGCAGCACTTTAGGGATAAAGCCTCTCCGGGTCGCTTACCTTGGTACCAGTGGTGCACTGGAGGAATTTTCCAAGAGGCATTATGAAGATTCATAGCCCTCGAAAAGAACTCAGAGTGGGTCAACAAATCGGAGGTGTAAAGCGGTTCATTACAACCCTCTTTAGCCAGTAAGTCTGCCGTCTCGTTGCCATAAATGTCTACGTGAGAAGGTATCCATTGAAAATGAACCTCTCTTAATGATGAAAGATGTTTGAGTTTGCTAATAATTGCCATACCAGTACTATCTCGCACCTTTAGCCAGTTGGAAAGGTAATGGATGGAGCTTTGGCTGTCAGACAGAATCCAGACAGGAGATGAGCCAGGGAAGGAGAGAATTGAGTCAATGCCCTCATTAATGGCGATCAGTTCACTCCTGAAAACTGAACAATGGTCTGGATTTCTCCTCTTAATCATTTTCTTGCCTAACTGGGATAAAATAAAAATTCCACTGCCTGTACAGCCTTGTTCATCTTTGCTTCCGTCTGTATATATTACAGGACAATCCTTAGGAATATTGTGGATTATTTCAAGGGCCAATTGTCTCAAAAAGGCAGGATTTGCAGAATTCTTGCTAACCCTGGTGGGAAGATTTGTGTGGAAGAAGACTCGGTTTAAGCCTAACGAGGGGTCTAGACACTGTTTCAAGCTATGATGTAAGACGTCCTTCTGGATCAAATTTGCAGAAAATGCTAAGCTAAGAGGGCTGTTTCTTCGAAGTCTTTGGTTGCTACTCCATCCCAGCATGTACTCAGAAGTTCGATTTTGAGTCCCAAAACTGGCAAGTTTAGAAAAGTACTTTGTCAGGCCCGAACTTCTTCTGAGACTTAAAGGTTGTAAATCAGCCTCAAAAAGAGCAATTTCACTAGGGCAACTATTACGAAGTCCAGTTATAATACGGGCGGCACTGAGCTGGACCCTCTCAAGTCTTTGTAGATTTGTTTTGGAAGCACAGCAGTAAACTGCGGAGCCGTATTCAAGGATAGGCCTAATAAGAGTCATATATGTAGTTCTGAGGGTAGCAGCATCTGCACCCCAATCCCGCCCAGAGATATATTTAAGGATATTAAGGCGCTTTTTGCTCTTTAAGATAATATGATCGATGTGTTTACTGCTGGTAAACTCGCTATCCAACACAAAACCTAAGTATCTGGGGTTCTTATCAACTGTTAATGGTTGGTCATTCATATAGATTCTGGGTTGGTAATTAAAAAGCTTCCTGTTAGTTGTAAAAAAGGAAGCAAAAGATTTGGAGGTATTGAAGCATAACTTATGTTCAGCCGCAAACATCAAAACATCATCAAGGGTTGAATTAATGTTAGTCTCCAGTTTCTCAATGTCAGTGCCAGAGTTCCAAATCACAATATCATCCGCAAACAAACCCACCTCGCAGCTCTTAGAAATGATCCCTTCAAGGCCAGCCATAAATAAAGTAAATAGAGTAGGGCTTAGGACGGATCCCTGAGGGACACCTTGAGACAATTTGAAGTTCTTTGATAGAGTGTTGTTAAACTTAACTTTGAAAAGTCTATTTCTTAAGAAGTCGTAAATCCAAGTAAGGGCGTTACCGCGAATTCCAAAAGAGTCAAAGAGTTTAATAATAAGTTTTTGTATCCATACTCGGTCAAAGGCCTTGGACAGGTCCAAGAACGCTGCAACAGTGTGATGAGTTGGTTTTTTGTTATGGGCATCTCTAATCCTCTGGCAAAAATAAAGCACCTGGTCAGTGGTGCTGTGTCCTTCCCTGAAGCCATATTGTTCCTTTGGAAAGAGATCATGTGAATCTAAGTAAAAGATCAGTCTTTTTAAAATCATTTTCTCCATCACTTTACAAGTAATGCAGGTCAAAGCAATTGGTCTGTAGCTTTCGGGTGAGTGAGCCTCCTTGTTCATTTTTCTCACAGGGACAATGGTTGCCTTTTTCCAGTCTTTGGGGAGCCTCCCCAGACTCCAAGAAGCGTTCAAGAAACCTAAAAGCCAATGTTTTCCGTGAATTCCAAGATGACTCAGCATATGCCCATGAATCCCATCAGGTCCTGGAGATTTACTCAAGTCAAGCTCCCCCAGTGCCTCCTCAAGCTCCAGCAAAGAAAAGTCCTTCTTGAAAATTGAGGTCCCCGCAGGAGAAGTGCGACAGCCGTGAACTAGATTACTGGCTCTTATCTTTACAGCTTTATCTTCAGTGGAAAACACCAATTTACTCATCAGTTGGTAATGGGAACCAATCATATTAGCCGCTTGCATATCGTCTCGGGCAATATGCCCGTCACTATTTCTTATTGTGTTACATTTCTCGACCTGTGTCTGTTCTTTACTTATGTTTTTTACAAGTTTCCACAGTTTAGTATCAGAAGATCTTGAATCGAGCCTACTACAGAAATCGCTCCATTTTTTCCTCTTAATCAAAGCATAGGTACGTTTGATCTCCGCGTTAATCTGGTTTAGTTCTATTCTGGTCAAACTATTGTTGGAACTGGTTAAATTTTTATGCAGCTGTTTTCGCTTCTCCAACAGGGGCAAAATAAGTGGGCATTCGTGAGTGAAGTAGCATTTGAAATTCCTGATATTTCCTCTAGGGATACTTCTTTTGGCAGAATTAATAACAACATTTTTAAAGGCAGCCCAGTCCGAATTGATTTCATTGCTTAGTGGTTTATACTTAAGTTCGTTATCGGTCAAAATAGCAAAAGAGTCCCAGTCTGCTTTCTTGAAATTCCAATGTCTTTGAAGCCTAGAAATCACTGGTTGTTTCCTGTTTAATTCAATGAGGATTGGGAGATGATCACTTTCTATACTATCTAAAAGAGTCCAACTACAATCAGGAAAAATGACAGGATTAACAATAGCAATATCTAGAACCTCCGAAGAGTTATAACTATAGGAGGTGTGTGTAGGAGTGCCATCATTTATAATTAGAAAGCCACTATCATCGATCAAATCATTGAGATCGTTGCCTCTTTGATTCTGACAAGAACAACCCCAAGTTGGATGTTTAGCGTTGAGGTCACCGACGAAAATCGAATTCGCATTCAAAAGACTACATAGTCCGGATGGTAGAGCCTTGTTGTTTGGAGGATGGTACATGTTAAAAACGTTGAGTGGTTTACCTCTCCAGATAATCGTAATTCCTTGTAATTCTAAATTTGAGCTGTCAGTAATTGATCTGCTTATATCTATGGCTTGATACGGGATGTCCCGAACTAGAAGAACAAGACCACCACCACCTTTGTCACGTCTGTCAGTTCGATAAATATTAAAACCCTTAACCTTGATAGAAACACTTTCGTTCAGCTTTGACTCCTGAATAGCTATAATCTGAGCACCGTGAGTGTCGGCCAAGCTAAGGACTTGGTCAAGTTTGGTCCTTGAGGCATTGCCTGAAATCCCATTTATATTTATTTGGAGAATTTTCAGAGATTTAAACTGTTTTGAAGACCGTAGCAAACTTTCCGAACGAGACCCTCTTCCTAAATCTCGAACGCGACCCTTTTTTGACTGCGCGACGGTCGAGGCAGCATGGAAATCATTAAGTGACTTAATCATAGATGGAGGGAATGGGCAGCTTCTGTTGTCTTAGGAGACTGGAGCACCAGAAGAGGTAGAAGACTGACTTAGCTCCTTTGCCCCAGGCTTTAGCTGGGCATGGTGGAGTGGCCTTCACGCCTTGGGTGACCCTACCAGGAGATTACTCTCCCGACGTACTTCGCCCACTCCGCCCAGGTACACCCCCTCGCCGGCTACTAGAGCACACTTTGAGGCAGCCTGTGGGACTTGAGGGGGAAATTCTTTGCTTTAAAATTACGTTTTGCAATTAAAAAAGGACCAGTCCTTTAGTATAATAAGAAAAAATGGTAAAGAAATATTAATTTTTTTAAAAGTTATGACCAAGGGACATAAAATTAAAAATTATGGTAGAATTGCCCATATATTTGCACTCCGTGAGTAGTAGTAAAATAGGGGTATAAGCCAGGCTGGTGCGCTTGGCGCAATCCACGCCTGGCGCAATCCAAGCCTGGCGCGCTCCAGATGGAAGGTAGCCACGCCCCCAGATCATGTAGGAACATGGTGGTTTTGGGGGGTGACGTCATTGGAGTTGAGTTGTACTTTTTGGGAAGTGTGACATCATGCGTTAAAGATATTTTTTTTCGGGTGCCAACATCAATGGATTGAATGGGGGTGACGTCATTGGAGTTGTACTTTTTGGGAAGTGTGACATCATGCGTTAAAGATATTTTTTTCGGGTGCCAACATCAATGGATCGAATGGGGGTGACGTCATTGGAGTTGAGTTGTTTTAGTTTTGTTACATAATAGGTTTTTATAATTTATGTCTACTGATGAGTTGACTTTTTTTTTCGTTATAGGATAGGTTTATGTGACGTCATTTGTTTTAGTTTCATTATAGGCTTACACGATGTTAACTGAACTGTTTCGATATAGTTTTATATTACGTAGGTTAAAGACTTATTTTAATAATGGTAAATGGTGGCGCCATCTATCGGTGAGAAAATAAATGATTTTTAATAAGAAATACCGTGAAAAATAAGGTTTTACCGCGAGGTTTTAAAGCAGAAAATTAAGTGGGATTTGAACCCCCGATCTGTGACAAAAGATATTCATGGTCAAGAAATCTATGATTTTGGCTTCTCGGCTATGAACACCTAGCTCTATGGAGGGAATATAAGATAGTATACATATAAGAAATAATCAGTTGGAGATATGTCATCACCGAGTGAAGAAGCGTGGGCCACTTGTTTATATATAGGCATATTCTTAGTTTTTGGTTTAATTTATATTTTTACAGAGAGTGAACGAGGAGCTTTAGATTTTGTACTTCGCATTAATGAGACTGCTAATTTAACTTTATCACTATGATGAGAGTTACAATACGAATAGGTAAAATTACATGTTGTAATGAATCAAACGTATCAAAACCCAGCAAGCGTAGCAAGTTTTGGTGGTGTAAGTGCATTATACCGTGCTGCGGACGGCAAAGTTCCGAAGAAGGTCATACAGAAATGGCTAGAAGGTGTGGAAGCGTACACCCTGCACAAACCAGTTCGACACAAATTTCAGACGAATCGGGTGACAGTGTATGCGATGGATCAGCAGTGGCAAACAGATTTAGTGGATATGCGGAATATCGCGAAGTTTAATGATGGTTATCGTTACATATTGACTTGTATTGACGTTTTATCGAAATATGCATGGGCAATACCTCTCAAGAAGAAGACGGGTGGAGACATTGTGAAAGCGTTCCAGAGCATTATAAAGAATCGACAACCCAAGTTCTTACAGTCGGATAAGGGTACAGAATTTAAGAATGTCACTTTTCAGAAATTTCTAAAAGAGAAGAAAATTAAATTTTTCACAACCAATAACGCAACGAAGGCATCCATTGTAGAAAGATTCCATAGGACATTACGTACCAAAATGTGGAAATACTTTACTAGTAAAAATACATATCAATATATTGATGTATTACAAGATTCGATTAAAAGTTACAATCACACTTACCATCGGAGTATTAAACGTGCCCCCATCGAAGTCACTTCAGAAAACGAACAAGACGTATGGTTTGCATTATATGGTGATGACAAGAGACCACCTCCGAAATGTGTTTTTAGTATAGGAGATACAGTGCGTATATCTAGGAAAAAATTAACTTTTGAAAAAGGTTATGAAACGAATTGGACGGAAGAATTGTTTACAGTAACAGAGTGTGTGAAACGTAAACCAGCAGTCTATAGAATTAAAGATCTATTAGGTGAGCCCATAGAAGGAACGTTTTACCCCCAAGAAATGCAAAAAGTGATAATGAAGGACGAATATAAAATTGAAAAAGTGTTAAAGAAGCGTACAAGAGAAAAGAAAACTGAGTATTTTGTAAAGTACCGAGGATATCCCAACAAGTTTAATCAGTGGATCCCCGCCTCAAATTTATTACCACTATAAATATCAATGCTATAGATGAAAATTGTCATTCAGCATCATGAGTTTCTATATCACTTTAGTCTCGGACAGTTCCATGTCCTATTTCCCAGAGAATAAAATTTCGCATTTTATTACTCGCTTACCTATCCCCATTGAATTAAAAGGAGAATGGGAAGTTGGAATGGTAGAATTTGTTTACCCACTAATCTATTTGGATTTGAAGTGAATGGACATATTACAGCCGGAAGGCGCATTCCACCAGGATGTTACGAGACAGTTCCAGATATTTTAAAGGCAATGTATGTGGAAGAACATAAAGATAAAATCATCTTGAATTTCAACGAAGTAACTAAACGAGTGAAAATTAATGTGAAAAATATGGCTAAAGTGGTTCTACACGATGGTCTTGCACAAATACTTGGATTCGAACCTATGGAAATTACTTCACCCGACCCGAGCATTGAAAGCACAGTTATAAGTCCAATGGTAGCAGATCCAACAGCACATTATCATGTGCTCATGGTTTATACAGATATTGTGGAGCCGCAATTGGTAGGTGATGTTTTAGCACCTTTACTTAGAGTAGTGAGAGTGAAAGGTCAAGATGGTGAGACAGTGAGTGAACAATATGACAGACCTCATTATTTACCCGTGAATCGTAAAATGATAGAGACTTTAGAAATCGTTATAAGGACGCACATGGGTTGTTTAACGCCATTTGAACGCGGACGCTCGTACGTGAAGTTACACTTTCGTCAGAGATCTCTCTCATAATGTATCTTCCTTATCAATGCTGTCAAAAATCCTTCGATGATTACTACACTCATCAGAGAGGAAATGGCTTAAGCTATTATCAAGGAAGTCCCTATCAGAGAGGTTATGGATTAGGTGGACTATTTAGATCATTTTTTCCGTTCAGCCACACCCTTACTCAAATCAGGTGTTAAAGCAATTGGAAAACAACTTTTTCATAGTGGAGTTAATTTAATGAATGACATTTCTCAAGGTCAAGATTTGAAAGGGGCAGCCAAACGTCGGTTTAAGGAAGCTGGTAAAATGTTGACTGATAAAGCCGCTACTAAAGTCAAGAATATGATTGGTAATGGAAAACGCAATAAAAAGCGCAAGCGCAGTAAGAAGATAGTCAGTTCACGTTTAGTCAAGAAGAAGTGCACAACTCCAGATATTTTCTCGTAATGGCTTCTTTCATCTATAAAGATTCACCGCCCTGTGTGAAGTCGGAACTAGACCTGTTTACAGTTCCGCCTACACAGACTGTTATCGAAAAGGGTCAGTTTGTGGAATATTTTCCCCTTTCAACTGTTAAAGATGGCGGACCGATTGAATTCAATATTTCTGGAAGTGGAGAGGAATATGTTGATCTCGCTGCATCCTATCTACACGTTAAAGTTAAAGTCCTCAAATCAGACGGAAGTGTATTAACAGATACTGATTCTGTTGCCCCAGTCAATCTATTTCTACATTCCTTATTCAGTCAAGTGGATATCAGCTTAAACGAAAGGAATATCTCATCAGCCACCAACACCTATCCCTACAGAGCTTACATTGAAACTTTACTTAACTATGGTGAAGATGCAAAGAAAAGTCTACTTACCTGTGAAGGATTCTTCAAAGACACTCAACCTGAAAAGATTGACTCCCAAGACAAAGATGCAGATATCGGACTCATCAAGCGCGGTCAACTTATTAAAAATAGTCAAACTATGGATTTAATTGGCCAACTTCATTGTGACATGTTTCAACAGAATCGATTATTGATTAACTTGGTAGATATAAAAATCAAAATGATACGTAGTAAACCAGAATTCTGTCTTGTCTCACCTACTGCCGATGTAGCAGGCTTCAAAGTAGTCCTGGAACATGTCTCCATGTTTATTCGAAAAGTGAAAGTTAATCCTGCCGTATCTATTGCGCATGCAAAAGCATTGGAAAAAACATCTTGCAAGTACCCCATTGATCGTGTCATTTGTAAAACCTATAGTATTTCTAAAGGGAGTTTTTCCTTTTTACAAGATAATGTATTTCTTGGACTCATGCCTAAAAGAGTTATAATAACCTGTATCGAAAATGTTGCCATGAATGGAGATTATTTAAAGAATCCTTTTCTGTTTAAACATCATAATGCAAGTACTGTAGGAGTTTACGTAGATGGGCAACCAGTTCCAGCTAAACCATTAGAGTTGGATTTTAATTCTAACAATTACACACGAGCTTACTATAGTTTATTCTCAGGATTCAATAATGATAAAGGAATTTATTTATCACACGAAGAATATGCCAAGGGTTATGTATTATATTCTTTCGATTTAACCCCCGACATGTGTAATGGAGATCATTTCAATCTACAGCATCAAGGAAATTTACGTGTGGAAATCAAGTTCTCAGGAGAAATTAAACAAACTTTATCTGTGTTGATTTATGCAGAGTTTCAGAACGTCATAGAAATATCAAAGTCTCGCCACGTCCTGTGTGACTTCCCTAATTAATGGATACCCAACAAATTACAACTATTCTCTCCAATCATGCAAAAACAATGCATTCCTTTCTGGGTGTTTTCCCAAGCGATCAATTACCTACAAGTATTCCTCACTACCCAGCCTGTTTTGTTGCCAACACTGACAGGTCGTCAGAAGAGGGTACTCATTGGGTGGCTTTCTACATAAATTCACCATCATCTATATGCTTCTTTGACTCTTATGGGAACTCGCCTATGTACTTTGAAGGAGGAATATCTAAATATGTGGAAAATTATCAAGATCTTGAATTTAATCCAATGAGATTACAATCTAATGTTACTTCTGTTTGTGGCCAATATTGTATCTATTATCTACATGTTAAATGTCATAATTATTCTTTGAATGATATTTTATTATCTTTTGTACCTAATCAACTCTGTAATGATAGAAAAGTGCACCATTTTGTAACCAAGCGCTTTAAAATTGTAACACCATTTTATCAATAAAAGTATTTAAAGACTTACATTTTTGTGTCGTATCTCATTTCAACATGGAATTCCCAAAGCTTCAGACGCCTTTTACTCTAGTATCTGCCGGGCCCACCGGAAGTGGTAAGACGTATTTCATACGAGAACTACTCAACTATAAAGAAATCATGTTTTCAGTAGTACCCGATAAAATTGTATGGTTTTACGGTATTCATCAACCCTTGTACGATGAAATTGAAGACGTCACATTTGTAGAAGGTTTACCTATAGAGTTTAAAGACTATTTAGGGAAGAGTACGCTTTTTATCATTGATGATCTCATGCATTCTTCTAATGATAAGCGACTCAGCGATCTTTTCACGAAGGGGAGTCATCATTGGAACTTGAGCGTTATTTTTGTTACTCAAAATTTTTTCTATAAGGGAAAAGAAATGCGTGATATTACATTGAATGCCCATTATCTACTACTTAATAAAAACCGACGAGATATGAGTCAAGTGGGTCATCTAGGAAGACAAATATTTCCAAGACATGTGAAACTTTTCCAAGAGGTGTTTGAAGACGCTACAAAAAGTCCATATTCTTATCTATTCATTGATTTACATCCCAACACTCCTGAAGACTTAAGGTTACGTACCAATATATTACCACATCAAACTCAATGTGTCTATCAATTCAAGTAATATAAAAATATAACGCATGCGAAAATATCATCAGTTGACAAGATGACGCTCCAGAAGAAGCAGTTGGATCAGTTGCGGTTACTGCAAATATGCCCTAAAAAGTTACGTAAACAATTTATAGAAAAAGTGAATAAGCAGTATATAAAAACTATATGTGAATGCTGTCTCAACACATTAAAAGGAAACGTTCCACTGACGACACAACAGAAGAAAAAGCTCTCCAAACAAAAAGGAACTATTCGAAAATTGAGCAATCGAAAGCTATCCTTAACGAAAAAGCGTAAAATTATATCTCAGAAAGGAGGTTTCCTCAACGTACTGATACCTGCTGTATTATCTCTTTTATCAGGCTTCGTTAATGGCTCAAGTTAAAAAATTTACCCTCGTACCTGAAGAATTGGTGATCAGGCATACTGTTTCCAACAAAAGGCTAAGTGAATTGGACAAGCTAATGATAAATATATTAAATAGTGACTTACCTGATCATGAAAAATTAACTCGATATTATGAGGTGCTGCAAAGAAGTTTGAATTTAAAAGAATTTAATCAACCCTTAGTGAAAGTGAAAGAAAATGTAAAACAATTTCCAAATGAAACCCCTTCAAATCAGATGCAGAAAGATGATGAAGAAACCAAAATGGATGATAAAGTAAACGAAGAAATTGAAAAGAAAAACAAAGACAACGAAGAAATTAAAATGGATAAGAAAGAGTATGACTATCGAGATTTCATATTAGCTGCGATGCCCAAGTCAAAACGCAATAAAGTAGAAAACATACTCACTTTGATACAACAGCAACCTAATATACTTTCATATAATGAACGGGGACAAATTTCACTACATGGCCAAAGAATATCAGACTCTAACATTATCGATTTATTAAAATATATGATCGATTCTAGAACAGTGCTGCCTCATAAAGATATATTTGATAAAGCTTTAAAAGATTTAAATGTCCCTAAATCATTTATTGCAAACAAAAGATTATTAAATATGACGTTCGGCAACGATTCAAGGAAGAAGTCCTCCATATCATCTAAGAAGAGAAAACGTACTATTGTAACACCCAAAGAAACTGTTTTAAAAGAGGAAGTTTCTGATTCTGTAACACCATCTGCTTTAAAATGGATTAGTCTTTAAAAATAAAATTATTTCTTTGTCGATTATATTTGTATCTCATTCCATCTTAATCAAATTTTTAAGTATAAATAATAATAATACAAAAACAATTAAATAACAATTATTCATTTATTAATAATCTAGAATATATATACAATAGAATAGACACATTTTAAAAATCTATGTCTTCAAAACTAATTGAATTTGTCCAAACATTGAGATCATTACTTAAAAACAATTCTTTTACATTGTTCAAAATATCATGAAAATTCAACTCACAAAAATAATTATTTGTAAAAAACTGTTTGTAAAGGGGCACATTTTACAGAAAAAGTGTTTGCGAGAGTTTTTACATCAATTTTGCTTACAGCCTTTTTAAAATATCGGGATAATTGCACATCTAGAGACATATCAATACAATCATGGCCTAGTTGATTTGCAAGGTTTTCTTCACATCCACTACAATTTTCTATTACAAGTTCAAATATATTCTTTTTAACTTCGCAATATATTAGATTTTCAATTGTAGAGGTTAAAAACTTCTTACCCACACTGCAATCGGTAGTTGGCAATGGTTGCTGACATTGAATCTTTGAGAAGGCCGCAAAAGCCTTCCTTCGAAATAAAACTTGGAACATTTTCGTAAACACACTTTTGGTTATTTCCTCTTCATAACTCTCTAAGGTATTGAATTGCTGCTCATCGATGGATATCACATTGGGCATGAATTGACGAGATAAATCTTTTTTAACAAAAAGTTTCTGTAGCACAATTTCTTCCTTTTCTTGGTTTCTTGATTCCACAATAAACAGCTCATCATTCAATAAAGAGACTCTTCGGCGATTCGCGTAATAATGAAAGCTCTTCATGCACATAGAATCTGCCAACTCTTGCCACGTCAGTGGAGAAAGAGTTGTTCCATCTTTTGTAGGCTTCATGTAATCCATTTCTTGAATGTACTTGCGTATATGAATCTTCACGGAGTCGAAAAATTCGCTGACGACCACAAAAACATGGTTTCCAAGATGATAATGGTGGTCCGGAATGCTGTCCAATTTAAAAGCCTTTCTAGAATCGCGAGGACTTGGATTTGCGACTGGAACATTCATCTTAAATTTCTTATTAGGTGGCATAGACATCTCGATACAAATTAGTAGCACTGCTTACAGTTTTAAGAAGGAATGAATTCTGCTTCAGGTTAATACGTGCAATGCATAACTTAAACACGCCCACTCTTAATCTTCTGACAATCTTCTTCTAATACCACTAGTTAACCCCGCCTACATAACCTATGATTGGAGCATAAGAGTGTCTGCCACTGTTACGTCATACTGCGTCAAACCTATATGAGGGTACTATTCTCAACCCGTTGATACAAGTAATAGCCATCAGTGTGTGAGTCATTACGTGACATCATTGCCTACGGTATCATACGCGTTTCAACAGGTATTCGAATGGTACTTGCATCTCTACAAATTTTAATGTTAGTGTGCATCTTGTTATAGATGAAAGTGGTTGCTAAAATATGTAGCTCTCCTGTTTATGAATTAAATTATACATAGAAGCCGTTATTTAAACATTGAAATGGAGAATTTGGAAGACTCTACTTCAAATGATTCCGTAAGTACTATAATAAGTATTTATATAAAAAAAATTATTCGTTAGATATAATTGTAAATATTTTTATTCAAAACCTTTATTGTTATTGAAAAGGGAAAGTTATATATACTTAATACTCTCTTTGGTGATAAAATTTAATATAATTTTAACTCTGTTTTGAAAATGAAATATATTTATACTTGTTATTAAAATGGAAACTTTTTTTTAAGTATTCATGACTATAAAATTTAATATAATTGAAAACATTCTTTAAAATGAAATATTTCAAATTTATGTTGTCGTTGGTTATTGAAAAGGTAAAGCTATCAATACTTATTCATGAGTAATAAAATTAATATGATTGTGAATATGTTTTGAAACTGATATACCATTTCAAATTTATATTTGTTATTAAATTTGAAAATTTTCTCTACTTAAAAAATTAGTATATTATATTGCTATTTATAAAATTCTATCGTCTATAAAATTTAATATAAGTGTAAAAACATGATCCATTTTGAAATATGTTTTGGGATAAAGTCCTATGAAAAATGAATAAATAAGAGTTAGAAAAATCTTAAAAATATATAAAAATTAGTCATATGTAAAATTTTGCTTTGGTTCATAACGAAAATTTGCAAAAGAAATCATAAACCGTTGAGTTTCTCCCTGAAATAATTTAATAAAACAAAATTAGTTTTGATTGCTTAAAATAAGTTCAATGTGTAAATTTTGTTGCAATTAATTTTTACAGTTTCCTGAATTTGAAATTTCTAACGAAGAATTAGAGGAACAATTAAATGCTGCTGAATTAATCGATGAATGGGCAGTAAATCAACCGGTATGGGATGTCCAACCTTCAACTTCTTCAATAAATGTGGAACCTCATATCAAGAATACTAAGCATGTAAGTAATTTCCTTTTTTAAATCAATGATGTGGTTTTAATATAAATTTATTAAAAATGTTGTTGATATTTACAAAATCATGCAGCTAGTAAATGTTTATTTATATGGCAAGTGATGAATATTAATTTTAAAAATAGCTATATAGCTGTTATACAAATTAACATTTTTTTTTTACCTAATACTCTTTTTTTTCCTCCTATTTTATCTAAAATTTTACACTCAGTTTTAAAACTTTTTAAACTCTAAATCAATTTTTAACAACTATCTACACGAAATGTACTTTAGTACCAAAAACACATCTGCATTTAGCTAAATTAATTCAGACTGAAAGAGAAAAATGTACTTCATTCAACTTTATTAATGACAATTTTTTGTCTATAATAAAAGTATATGACTCTTTTAAAAATTATCGATAAATTAAATATGAAACCATTTAGAAGAAAATTTTGATAAATAAAACTAGTGGAAGTAGGGACTAGAATAATTGACAGGAGTAGTTGATTTATATTTAATGACTTGAAAACGAAAACCTACTCCTTAAATATGTATAATTCATTTTAATATTTAAATACTTTTATATCGTATTTTTATTTCAACATTTATAAATATTTTTTAAATTGTTTAAGTATTTGGCTATTTTCTTATTCGCTTAATGAAGGATATAGCTTTTGTAAAATAAGCAAAGAAAAATATTGAGACCTAAGGAATTAGTAAAGTGAAAAATTAATAATTGATAACAATTTAATTAGAATAAATAAGTAAAGTCATTATTTTTTTAACAGGTTTGTCACATCTGTGAAAAATGTTATAGCAGTAAATGGGTCTTAAATCGACATTTGAAGAGTCATATTAACACTCAATACGAATGTGACGTTTGCAGAAAAAGTTTCAGCCGAGAATATAATCTAAGAAATCATAAAAGAATGCACTTGATTACTTTTAGTTGTGAAGACTGTGGGAAGTCTTTTGATTTGAAATCGCGCCTTATGAGTCATATTCGTCTTGTTCATCCAACTGTTTCAAAAAGTTCAAAAAGAAAAATTAATTCTCCCACCCATTCTAACAAGAAAATGAAGCCTAGTACGTCAGCATTCAATACCTTTTCCGATTTTGTAATACGACCCGAGGATGATTTACAATACGATATTTCGTTATTCTTAAATCATAACAGATCTAATCTTATACTCAAACTGAAAGAGGAGTTTCAGGAAAAAGGTGCATTAAAGTGGTATATCGTCCTAAAAGCTACGTTAACTAGACCCGGACAAGATGGTGAACCAGAATATATATCAACGTACTTTAGATCAAAATCCACAACTTGTCTACTAACAGATGACTTCGAAGCACAATTAGAGATTGCTTTTGGTAAGGTTCTGCAGTCATTTGAAGAATTTATCCGAAATGGTTCAAATTGGGTACTTCATAAAATTTTACATGTGGAATTGAAAAGTGCAAAATATCACCCATTAGCTGCAAGTAGTTACATACCCCTTCCACATAAGTTATCTAACAAAAACAAAAAAACCCAGGCTGTGTTAAATATCAATAATAACGATAACAAATGTTTGATATGGTGTCTATTAGCTCATAAATATAATATTCCAATAGAGAACAATCCAAGCGATGTAAGACATTACGAACCCTTCGAACACGAAATAATATTAGGAGATGTAGAATGTCCTGTTTCCATATCGAAGCTGAAGAAGATTGAAAATTTAAACAATTTGAGAATTAATCTTTTTGGATACGAAAAAGAAGTATTTCCAATTTATATTTCACAGCAACGTAATGAAGATTGCGTAAATCTTCTTCTAATAAGTGATGGGAATACACAGCACTATTGCTTAATCAAAAGTATTTCTTCACTCCTATCCGATCGTACTAAGTATAAAGGAAAATCTTTCTATTGCCTTCGATGCCTTCATAGATTTTGCAGAGAAGATTTATTAAATGAACATACTCCATATTGCAACGATCATTCTATACAACGATTGAAGATGGTGAAAGAAAATGATAATATTCTCGAGTTCAAAAATTATCACTATCTACTATCCATTCCGTTTGTAATATTTGCAGATTTTGAAACAATATTGAGACATGAAAACATTACCAATCCTTCAACTTCATCGCTAACAGAAAAAATCAATCAACACGAGGTGTGTGGATATTCATACGTAATAGTAGGACCCGATGGAAAAAGCGTAAAACCTGTGGTGGTTTATAGAGGAGTTAATGCAGTAGACCGTTTCCTGGAAGACATTTTAACTGAAGAAGAAGAATTAGTTGAAAAATTAACTACCATAGTTCCATTGTCTATGACAACGCAAGATGAATGCCATTTTAGAAATGTATTTCATTGCCATTTATGTGCAAAGAAACTTGGATCGGATAGAGTAAGGGATCATGATCATTTGACGGGTAAATATAGAGGAGCTGCGCATAATCTTTGCAATTTAAAATTTCGATTGTCAAAAAAGATTCCGATTATCTTTCATAATCTCAAACGATATGATTCTCATATAATTATGCAGGGATTGGGAAAAGTTAAAAACAGAGAGTTTCATGTAATTGCTCAAACAATTGAAAATTATATTTCAATTTCTATAGCAAAAAAGCATAATAACATTTCCATAAGTTTGAATTTCATCGATAGCTTACAGTTTATGAATGCTTCTTTAGAAAAACTTGTTGCTAACTTACCTCCTGAAAAATTCCACATTTTGAAAGAAAATATTCTGAACCCTAATTGGCAATTATTATTAAGAAAGGGCGTATACCCTTATGAATATGTTACATCCTTTGAAAAATTTAAAGAAGATAGATTACCTCAACGCTCAGATTTTTATAGCAGCTTAACAGGTGAAGGTATTACTGAGGAAGAATATGTATATGCTCAAAAGGTATGGCAAACCTTTGATATTAAAAACATCGGGGAATATCATAATCTTTATGTTAAGACTGATGTGTTGCAGTTGGCAGATGTTTTTCAAAATTTTCGCAATTTGTGCAAGAGCCATTATAACATTGATTGTGCACATTTAATGACTGCCCCTGGGTTAGCTTGGGAAGCTTGTCTAAAGATGACTGGACAATCATTAGAATTGTTAACGGATATAAACATGCATATGCTCATCGAACGTGGAATAAGAGGTGGAGTAGCCATGATAAGTCAAAGGGAAGCCATTGCTAATAACAAGTATCTTAAAGATTATAATGCTACAGAAAAAAGTAATTACATAATGTACCTGGATGCGAATAACTTGTATGGTTGGGCAATGTCTCAAGCACTCCCCACACATGGATTTCAATGGATTGAACCCAACGACAGCCTAATCGAGTACATTTTATCATTACCTGAAGGTAGTACGGAGGGTTTTATCTTGGAGGTTGATTTATTATATCCCACAGAATTACACGATCTACACAATGACTACCCCTTAGCTCCTGAAAAAGTTGAAATCTTACTTGAAGATTTATCACCCTATGCAGTCGATTTATTGGATGGAGGAAAATTTGTATCATCTAATAAACTAGTCCCAAATTTGAGAGATAAGCATAATTATGTAATCTATCATAGAAATCTGCAGTTATATTTATCCTTAGGGATGAAACTTAAAAAAGTGCATAAAATTATTAAATTTGAACAGAAACCGTGGCTAAAACCATACATAGAATTCAATACAAATGAGCGCAAAAAAGCAACGTCATGTTTTGAAAAAGATTTCTTTAAATTATTAAACAACAGTGTGTATGGCAAAACCATGGAAAATGTGAGAAACGTGGATTTAGTGAATACGGAAAAAAGAGGTAAAAAGTTGGTGGCTTCCCCTGCATTCAACCATTTTAAAGTTTTTGACAATGATTTAGTAGCTGTTCACAGAACTAAAAGCAGTGTAACTTTAAACAGGCCCATTTATGTTGGTTTCGTAATTTTGGAGCTCAGCAAATATCATATGTACTCGTTTCATTACAATCATATTAAGAAGAAATACGGTGAGAACGCAAAACTTCTATTCACCGACACTGATTCTTTAACGTATCAGATTTTCACAGAAGATATCTATGCAGATATGATGCAAAACCCTGAACTGTACGACACATCAGATTACCCAGACCATCACGCATCTTACAATTCAACAAACAAGAAGAAGATTGGCTGTTTCAAAGACGAAATGCACTCACAACCTATAAAGGAATTTATAGGGCTAAGAGCAAAGATGTATAGCATTTTAACAGAAACCGAAGAAAAAAAAGCTGCCAAAGGTGTAAGTCGCAATATAATTAAGCAAAAAATTCGGCATGCACACTATAAGAAATGTCTAAAAAGTAAAACGACTATGAGAGAGAAACAATATAGCATACAGAGTGAAAACCATCAACTATACACAGTAGCGGTTAATAAAGTTACATTATCTCCATTTGATGACAAGAGGTATTTGTTGAAAAATGGTATTCATTCACTATCATATGGCCATTATAAAATAAGAAAATAATGTACCTAAAAAAAAAAATAAGAATTATGATATGTTCTGTAATTTTTTGTTTTCATCAATAAATTGTTACTTTTACAAAATCTGTTGTTATTTGAAACATACACACACTCTAATATATATAATAAATATAGACACTAATTATTTTTAAAATTTAATAGTTTAGTACAAATTAGAATAGTTATTTATGAAAAATCTAGATGTCGCCACATGTTATTCAATCCAATGATGTTGGCACCCGAAAAAAAAAACAATTGAAAAATATCTTTAACGCATGACGTCACACTTCCCAAAAAGTACAACTCCAATGACGTCACCCCCATTCAATCCATTGATGTTGGCACCCGAAAAAAAATATCTTTAACGCATGATGTCACACTTCCCAAAAAGTACAACTCAACTCCAATGACGTCACCCCCCAAAACCACCATGTTCCTACATGATCTGGGGGCGTGGCTACCTTCCATCTGGAGCGCGCCAGGCGTGGATTGCGCCAGGCGTGGATTGCGCCAGGCGTGGATTGCGCCAAGCGCACCAGCCTGGCTTATACCCCTATTTTACTACTACTTCCGTGCCAACCTAACCTGGGGGCTGGGGAGCCCAGTCGGTTAATCACTCGCCTAGCATGCGAAAGGTCCCAGGTTCGTGGCCGGGCATCGCCAAAATAGCTGCCGACCTATAAACGGCCCGTGCACAGCCCAAAATGTCCGACGAATAATACCCCGTGCAGAGGGAGTGCACGCTACATATCCTTCCGCTGTCCTAACACTGCGTACGATGTCGCCCTTAACGGTTGCGTTGGGTGCCAATTCAGGTGTCGGCTCGTCACTTGGTTCTAAAATACGACGCCCGTCGCAAATAGCCCGCCTATAGCTCTAGTGTGAAGATAATTCAAACTTAACCAACCTAAACTGTGTAAAAAGAAAGTGTAAAAAGACAGAGGGAAAAGTGCGGTTGGTCCGCTAGTTGGGAACTCTTGGCAGGTAATATTTACATACAAAGTGATCTCAATACAATTTAACCAAAATACACTTTTCATTCAGATAAAATTGCCTAATTTTCTCAAATAATATTCAAATCTGTGAGGCCTTAAACGAAATTAATGTTTTAAACAAGTTTGCTCGATGGATTCACGAATAATTTATGGAAGACTTTACATCCGCGGAAGGGTCATCTCCATAGCACATTTCTATTCACCCAACTTAGGTTGGCAAGGAGTTCAGTAAGAGTTTAAAAAAAGAAACGTATAAAACGCAAATAAATAAATAAAAGATCTTCAATAACATTTTTTGATAATTTTTTGAAGTTAGTAAAAAATAGAGTAAGCATTAAGTTCTAATTTTAAAAAAATATTAAAAATACTAAATATGTGATTTTCACAGAACAAATTAGTTTTATCTTTTTAGTTCCTTTCGTTCTTTACAATGATACAAGAAACTAGTAACCTTTTAATAAAATTGTGGCGGTAATTGACTTGCGAATGTTTTCCATGGGGATAACATTACGATTTTCAAGATGTGGAATCCAAAGGGAGTCCTCTTAAGGTGTAGGGAGGGGGAAGAAGGGGCAGCTGTGACAGAAGCGTTCGATCATTCGATTTCGGTGACCGAATCTCTTTAGACTTGGCGCTGTCTCGTGATTGGTCTTCGGGACTTGAATGATTGTCGCCAAACAGCGGATTGGGCGAGGTTGTGTAGATAAGACGGGAGGACGTTAAGTCTGTTTTGATGGATGAAGATCAGATTTGGGGGAAGCTGGTGCTGTTGTTCTTCTTGTGCGTGTTGTTGTGTTCAGGAACAGATTTGCTGTTTCAGGATCGGACTTGGACTGGTGAAGTTGGGTTTTATGCCCGGTGTATGATTTTGATCTAGATTTGCACATTACACTCTTAAAACCAAAGAATGAAATCCACTCCAGTAGGAGAAGTGCATTTTCGACACTGGAAAAGATTGAATATTAACTCAGACTGAGTAAAAATCACTCGTTTGGAGTGATCCTGTCGGAGGTTTAACACACAAAGGATCCACTCCAGTATTAGAAATGCATTTTCTAGACTGGAGGAGTGAAAATTAACTCAGACTGAGTTAAAATCTCTCTTTCGTTTTAAGCGTGTAGGGTTTCGGACGAAAAAAAAGTTAATTTTCGATTTCAAACTTCCAATAGGACTAAAAGTTGCGTATTGCCATGCTGATTACTGGAAAAGTAAGTGTGGGTATGATCCTGGAAAAACAAGTTTGAAAATTGCTTTTAATTTGGTATTTCTTTATTGAGTGGTAATTAACAGTTATGTAGCGTTACACGCCTCCATTCCCACCTCCCCCCCTTTTTTAATGCATATTTAAGGCGAAGTTTTAAATGCAAATATTATAACAAGACTACACTCTTAAAACGAACGAGCGATTTTAAGTCTGATTAATTTTCTCTCCTGCAGTCTGGAAAATGCACTTCTCTATTTGGAGTGGATCCTTTGTGTGTTAAACCTCCGACAGCATCACTCCAAACGAGTGATTTTAACTCAGTCGGAGTTAATATTCATTCCTTTCCAGTGTCGAAAATCCACTTCTCCTACGTGAGTGGATTTCACTCTTTTGTTTTAAGAGTGTATGTAGCGTTACACTCCTCCAATTGTCTCCCCTTTTTTTAATGCGAAGTTTTAAATGCAAATATTATAACAAGACTACACAGAACCAGTTCAAAACGTACACTCGATAGACCAAACCACCCAACACATTCCTACATTTTCCCGAAAAAATATGTCCAAAAATATTCGGTTCCCGGAATCGCAAACACCCCCTATTGTTGCCGACTCCCGGCGGCGCTTCCGACGCGCGTTCGATATTCGAATCTTTTATTCGATTCGAGGGGTTTATTAAAAGTTCCTCCCCCCTTTTCGAACACGACAACACTCTTGCGACATCTGGCAACGCCCTGGGGGGAGGGGGGGAGTAGAAACCCCCCTTTTGTGCCATTCTCTGGCTCATTTTTTGATAGAAATTTAAATAATTCCGTATCGGAGGAGAGAGATATATCGAGTAACTGTAAACCTTAGCTTCGGTTGCAGCTGTAACTTTGCTGTTGCGTTGTTGCTGGATATCGCCTTTTCAGGTTAGCTTTTTGGATGGTGTGATACGCTGTTGCATAATTGCTCAAGGTGCCGATTGGGAATTGTCACAAAATGTATACCATTGAATGTTGTGAGTCGGTATTGAATGCTGTCTGGAGTTACCTTCGAATGACTTGCACTAACATTATACGTGTAGGTTGACGACAAAATTTTTTGGCGACATACAACGACGAAAACCTTTTACCGCCTAAGGGCTAATTTAAAGCCAAGTCAGCGTTTTCTAGGTCAATAGTGAAGAGCTAGGAACCCACAGTCGATAAGGCAATCCTTGCACACGAAAGGTCATATGTTTGGGCCCGGACATTGCCAAAATAACTGCCAACCTATAAACGGTCGGTGCAGCCAAAACGTGCGGAGGGGCTGGGGAGTCCAGTCGGTTAGGCGTCCGCCAAGCATGCGAAATGCCCCCAGATTCGATCCCGGGCATCGTAAAAATAACTGCCGACCTATAAACGGCTCGTGCAGCTAAAAATGTCCAACGAATAATACCCCGTCTAGAGTAGTGCACCTTAAACATGCTCCTAAGTCTTAATGCTGAGTGCGATGTCGCCCTTAGTTGTTGCGTTGGGTGCCTACTCAGGTGTCGGCTTGCCACTGCCTGTCGCCAATAACCTTCATGTACACTCTTAAAAACGAACAAGCGATTTTAACTCAGTCTGATTGATTTTCACTCCTCCAGTCGGGAAAATGCACTTCTCCCATAGGAGTAGATACTTTGTACGTTAAAACTCCGACAGGATCACTCCAAACGAGTGATTTTAACTCAGTTTGAGTTAATATTCACTCCTTTCCAGTGTCAAAAATGCACTTCTCCTACTGGAGTGGCTTTCACTCCTTTGTTTTAAGAGTGAAAATTTTTGACGTACAACGACGTTGACACACAAGTCGTTTTGACAACACGTCTTTCAACGTCACGTCAAGTCCTTTTGACGACGTTTTGACAACAACAAGTTGTGATATACAAAGACAAAAACTTCCTTTTATCGTCTAAAGCCCTGGTTTGAAAGAACTGAAAACGCTCGTCAAGGCGTGGAAAAACTCTATGCTTCACAGTCTTATCTTCCCTTAGGTGCACTCTTAAAACAAACGAGCTATTATTGCTCAGTCTAATTTATTTATCACATCTCCAGTGTCGAAAATGCACTTTCCCTATAGGAGTGGATCCTTTATAAGTTAAACCTGCGACAGGATCACTTCAAACGAGTGATTTTAACTCAGTCCGAGTTAATATTCACTAATTTCCAGTTTCGAAAATGCACTTCTCCTAACAGGAGTAGGTCTCACTCTTTTGTTTTAAAAGTGTGGCTTGTTAGAATTGCGTTTTATATGGATCTAGGGGAATGTTATAACTATGTTGCAAAATTGCTTAAGTTTGCACTGAATTATGAAAAAAAAACATTTAACTTCTTGAAAGCTGAAGCATTACAAAAATCTGATGTTTGTGATACTTTAACCAGGGGAATATAGCCTGTTTAATGACGACATAAAAAAATACATAATAATATAAATATGCTTTGCAAGTTGCAACCAACAATATCTTTAATATCTCTCTAGTTCCTTCGAATTTCACAGAACTGCCTTTAATATACATATTTCGTTCAAATGAGCTAAAGGAATATTTCTATTAAAAATTCTTCTTGAATACGCATAATAAATGCTTCTAATCTATTTTAGCTTGCCGTTTTCATTTCGCCATCATTAAAACTTTTAAATTCTCATTAAAACTCGGGAAATCCTCCGCCGAAACTTCATCACTCAAACGTCTTATAACTTCACAACCGTACTTTTTCCACTTTGAGTTTTAAATTCTCAGAATTCGGCATCTTTTTCGGAGTATAATTGTCGCCAACTTATCTACTGTATTTCCCTCAACCTAAGTGGGGAGAGAAATCCTCTTAATTGCTGCTTGCAGAAAGCTCAGATGGAAAATATAGTTAAAGTCTTGTGTTGCGTTTTTCGGGTATTTTTAGAGATACGTTTCCAGGTTTTTGTTATTTTTTTTGTAAAGTTTATAGTTAACCCAAAGTATCCTTGCACGGAGACCACGGGCGGAGCTATAAAATGCTTGGAGCAATCAGATGACACAATAAAACGGCTGAGATTTTCTCTTCGTCTGATTGCTCAGCGCGTTTTACAGCTCCACCCATGGTCGTGGCTTAAGTGCAAGGATACTTTGCGTTTAACTGAAGTTAGCTTAAACAACTGGTGTTTTTAATTCACAACTGTTGAAGTTATCCAATAAAGTTCACAAAAAAAGTATGTTGTTTTTAAAGGAAAAAAAACTCTCAGCTGGTGTGCTAGAAAAATGCCGTAAAAATTACAAAGGTACTTAACTCCTAAATTGCTCGTAATCGCCCTAAATCACTCCCAATCACCTAAAAATGGCTCGATTGTTGGTAAGATTTTTGGGGGTTTAACAAAAAATCCACTCCTATAGGGGAAGTGCATTTTCGTCACCGAAAGAAGACTGAGTTAAAATCGCTCGTTTGTTTTAGGAGTTTAATTTATATTTTATACGAATAAGATTCGAAACATTGGACCTTTAGGTCTTCAGTCCAACTATTTCCTGAGCTAATTCTGTACGCAGAAATTTTCCAAAGAGTTAAAATGCTTAAGGGGTCACAGGAGTCTTAAAAATGTGCAAAGAAGATACTACAAAGCATAGTTTGATCTTTCATGTCATTTTTTAACTACTCAATAAATGAGTATAATTTTTTATATGTAATTCTACAGGATTTATTTATTATAAAACAAGTTTTAAAATTTATGAAACTTTAGCCAAAACTAAAATAAATGATATTAAACATGAAGCTATTAGAACACACTGTGATTAGGCTTGCGCGGCAAATTGTGAGGTCAAAATTGAAAAAATGACCAGGAAAATGACTTAATATTGTACATATATGTGCAAAAAAAGACTTATACCTAAATTATCAGCTCAATTTTAATTAGAAATTATTTAAAAAAAATTGTAATCAAAATTTAAAATTTTTCATTAATTTTTTTAGAAAAAAGTTCTTAAAATAATTTCTAATTAAAATTGAACTGAGAATTTAGGTATAAGTCATTGTTTGTACATATTTGTACAATATAAAGTCATTTCCTTGGTCATTTTTTCAATTTTGACCTCACAATTTGCCGCGCAAGCCTAATCACAATGTGTTCAAATAGCTTCATGTTTAATATCATTTATTTTAGTTTTGGCTAAAGTTTCATAAGTTTTAAAACTTGCTTTATAATAAATAAATCCTGTAGAATTACATATAAAAAAATTATACTTATACATTGAGTAGTTCAAAAATTACATGAAAGATCAAACTATGTTTTGTAGTATCTTCTTTGCATATTTTTAAAACTCCTGGGACCCCTTAAAATGCTTAAGAAAATCCACCCAAGACCAACATGCACATTTTAATATTAAGTTCTAAATTTTTATCTTTTCATGCATGTGAAATTCAAATGTGAAATGCAGCAATACATTTTTTTTACGTTCAACAATTCATATCTAAAATAACAAGTAAACTACGGACATTATAACTAGTCTCAGTCAAAATCGAATAATTTTCTAAGAACTTTTTAACATAACTATGAATGAAAAGAAATACATTGCAGCTCAAGTCATATTTCGGAGAAAATTGAATAATTCAAATGCATTTTATTTCATTTTTGTCGCTATTTCTACGAAATTTAATTTCTGTTTTACTTTTCAATTTGCCGTATTATTTCGACAAACTTGTAACAAATTACTAGTATAGTTTCATATTTTTAATTTGAAAAAAGTTGCATGTAAGAATTCACATCGTTGATTTTTCCATCTGTCCATCCGAATTCCTTTTCACACGAATTTCGTTCTAACATTCCGATTTCAAAAATTATTTAAATTATTTTTTTGGGGGGAGGGGGGATGGGGGGGATTATATGATGCTATAAATTTCAATATTTTAATTATCTTGTCCGTCCGTCTATCCATTTGACCTTTGAATATATTTTTTAACTTGCGTCCGATTTTTTAATTTCTTTTTTTATTCAAAAAGTATCTGACACCATATCACAAAATATTTGTATTTAGGGCTTTTGTCCGCCTGTATGTCTATCCTTATTTTAGAAATGTCTGAGTATTTAAGAAATAGAAAATTTGACAGATAATTTTTTTCTTAACTTCTTGTTAAATTAAAATTGTTTTCGATATCATCAATTGCAGTTGAGAACATTAACATAGGAAATAAGTTACGTTAAGTTTACGTAGTTGCGATTATTGTAAATTAATAAACATTTTTAAAGATTTAATCTTTATTTTCAAATCTAATGGAAATGTATTATAAGAAATTTAAAAAAAATGCTGATCCTTATTAAGTTTTTTTTCTTTTTTTAACTTTTCAAATTTTACAAAAGAAAACTTTCTTTAATTTGACTTGTTTTAACTGAAAATGTCATCTGTATCCCCGCTTTCACTTCTATAAATTATGTAATTTATGTATAATGTAGTGTATATGGTATGTAATTTTATATCGAAGGTGTTTGACAGATATTTTTTTTTTTTTTTTTGTACGATGACAAGGTATTTGCCACTTATGTATATTGAACTATATTTTTTCTAACCCAACAAGTGGAACTTAAGCCAGTAACTATTACAATTTAAAAAATAAAATATTACGGGCAATTTCTAGTTAAAACTTTAACACTTAATCAATAGCGATATGATAAATTTACACGAAGGCGCTTGAAAATTTCATAACTTCAAATTCGTTGCTTGGCAACAGCTTTATTGCAGCAAACAACAATGAAAGCCTGGTTAGGAATGAAATAGCTCTAACTTGCACGTTTAATCAAAAAATAGTTATGCTTTTTCTAGGTAGGCGAACACCTAAAATTCCCCAAAATTCAAAAAATTTTACTATTACTTTAATATTTTCCAAATTTGGCATAGTGATTTCAAATATAATGAATAATAATATTTCAGAATTTTTTTATTTAAATATAATTTATTTTAAACGCGGTGTTTTTCTACCAAAAAAAAGAGGTTTACGCTAACAAGCCTACCACATTGAATTTTCATCTTATAAACATTAATTATGTGTTAAATTCTTCGTTTTGAACTGATGCATGCAATGACCCTCTAGAGTTACACACAAATTACAAGAACAGAAGTTATTAAGAAAAATGTCATAAATTAGCCACACACACAAAAAAAGATTTTTTTTTTCGATTAACTTACGGTTGGACATTTAAAAAAAAACTTGTATATTTACACCAGATGTTAGAGGTTACTGGCACAGATATATATTGAAGTAGCATCTGTAAAACATTTCAGGTAAATTAATGTAAAACTTTTTATGCTAGAAGCCCCTTTTTTAGTTGAAAAACGCCGTTTAAAATAAATTATGTTTAAATAAAAAATTCGTATAGCGAGCGTTATTTTATAACCACCCTGTATATGTACTACTAATAGCAGTAGTTATATTGCGAAACCCATTTTATTCCAGTTCAAAACATTCATCAGTTACAACCCTGTCTAACTCCGATGAGGCGGTATCTTTCGGGGCCCGCAAATTATGATTAAAATTAATTGCTTTTGTTGAGCGGGAGAATTGCTACACTGTTATCTTAAAAGGAAGGATTAATCCCACTCTTGTGAAAATGACACTCGTCTATTGTTAGGAGATTTCGGGACGTGGGTGTTATTAAACTGTTTACACGTGTTAAAGATCGGATAGTGTAATTTAGAAAGGAGATTTTGATTATAATGGAAGAAGAACCCTCTATGGGATTATATAGTCTGGGATCTTATGAAAAAGATATTGGGTATAGACATGTGTAGTTATATGAATAGTTAAAATTCTGTCAGGGATACAGGAAGTCCACGAAGTTTCAAAATAACGAATTATTATGTTAACTTTTAATTACTTAACTGTGTGTTTTTTCCAAAAAACTGTAATATACACATGGGACTGTAGTTGGCTAGGATATTAGTTAATTAAAATGTTACTTTTTTCCCAGCAGCAAATGCCATTATTTGAAGACAGCTATTTTCAGACTTAAAATATATTTTCCAGCACAACTATTAAGAGAATCTTTAAATATTTTTTATATAAATTAAAAATAGTCTATTAAACGCAACGAATTTCAAGTTTTATGATAAATCTTTAAAACTCGGAATACGGGCAATTATAGCACAAAAAAATTGCATTTTTAGAGTTAAGGCGCGTCTCTAAGTAACTATTAAACCCAATATTTTTATAAATTACTTTGCAAAACATACTTTTTAGCATAAATTTGTATATGTTTAAATTATAAGAATAAACGTGTAGGATTGGATTTTGCTCGGGTCTTAAGAGGTTAAAAGTTCTATTTATTTCTTTAAGAGCCAATAAACATTTTCAAAGTTTGCTTTAAAAAAATCCAAGTAGTTATCTCCAGGGAACCCTGCATCGTTCGTAATTTCCTAGTAATTAGCAGCCAATCTAGAACCCATTACATATCGTTGGGAATATTTCTCCAACATAGGCGAAACGATCTGCATAATATGTACCGGATGAACTGTTTCTAGTTCTAATGTATCTCGGAAAGTTCAACCAATTTTGTATCCAGCAAAATGGCGAGATAGCTGAAAAGTTACTTCATTTGCCGACACATTTAGAACTTTATCACCTGTTGTTGTTGTTGTTGTTTCTCATCCCCACTGGTCTAGCAGAGCTAGACCAGGTCCATGAGTCCATTCACCCTCAGGAAATCGAAAAACAAGACCGGGTCGCGCAGAAAATCCTCCTTTGCAAAATTCACGCAGCTAAGGAGGTGGGCCGGGCTGGCTGCACTGGAGAGACATTTGTTGCAGGTGGGGTAGACCTTTTGTTGCTGTTCGCCTTCATTAAGCGATATCATGCTATTAAAAAGCCAAAAACCATCGCCAAAGTTACAAAGGAATCCAAAGAGTTTGTCTCCAGATAATCCTGGCATCGGTCGCAGTTTTCAATACTGAGCAGTCCATCCAGAATTTATTATAGATCGTTGGCAACCTTTCGCACACATGGGCGCGTTCAAAATTTTGTCATATTGCCAGAACCGCCTTGATGATGATTCTTCAAGTGTTTACCGAGGCTTTTAACTGTGGACAGAACCGCGGCCCTTTAAATAAATAAATTAGGGATAAGTTTGTTGCTCGAAAGTGGCGACAAGGCGTTAAGTTGTGTAACTTGTTTGATGGTTTGAATGCAATGCGTGTTGGTTTGAGGATGGATTTTGTGTTTAATTAAATGATTAATCGCTGTAGTCTCTGAGCATTCTACACAAGTTCTCAGATTATTAAATTTAGAGTATCATAGTTTTCAAGTTGATAAATTAGGATGGAATATTTTGCTTTTGTTGCCGTGTAATGCGCAATTGAAACAGCATTTTCAAATCACGTTAACATCAAGTATCTTACTACACTCTTAAAACAAAAGAGTGAAATCCACTCCAGTAGGAGAAGTGCAGTTTCGGCACTGGAAAGGAGTGAATATTAACTCAGACTGAGTTAAAGTCACTCGTTTGGAGTGATCCTGTAAAAGGTTTAACACACAAAGGATCCACTCCTTTCGGGGAAGTGCATTTTCAAGACTGGAGAAGTAAAAGTAAACTCAGACTGAGTTAAAATCGCTCGTTCGTTTTAAGAGTGTATGAATAGCTTCAACCGGGTTGATAACTGATAAGTATGTCTGTTGACCTAACATAATCAAAAATAAAACTGGAACTATTCTCACTATTCTTATAGCTATATAATAGAATAACAAACTAAACTGCACTACAAAATGCAGTACGTCTGGTAAACCTAACCATACAGTTCAAAGTACTTTTACAACAAACAGCATTACAGCATACAATCATCATTTTTAACCACCTCATAGTTATTCATAATGAACAATGTCCACTGTCCAAAAAGACTACTTAAAACCGTAAAGGCCCCTTATAAATCAAAGGCAAACGAACGTTTAACGACCGTTTTTTATGCATTATTTTAAATCACAGCGGTTTAACGGCTTCGTTGGGTAACGTTTTTTTTTTAAACCCCAACCTTGTTTGCGGTGATCCTTTAATTTATATCTTTGTCCGGAATTTTTGAGCGGGGCAGTTAATTTCAAAAACCGCTTGCGTTTTACTTTAAAAAATCGTGAGTTTGGAATTTGTTGCATGGTAATTAGAATTGCCTATGAGGGTTTTATTTGACAGGAGTATTTGCAAATTGTTTATATAGGTACGAAGTGGGAAAAAATTCAAATAAATCCAATTTTTAGTGGTTTTTAGTTTTCAAAATCTTTATTTTCAGTTTGTAATTATTGTTTGAAATTAAACATAAACAGTACACTCTTAAAACAAACGAGCGATTTCAACTCAGTTTAAGTTAATTTTCACTCCTTTTGGTGTCGAAAATGCATTTCTTCGATAGAAGTGGATTTCACTCCTTTATTTTGTTAAACCTTCAACAATCTTAACAACAAACGAGCGATTTTAAGGCAATTAGGAGTGATTTAGGAGTTCATTTTCACTCATTTCCAGTGTCGAAAATGCACTTATCCTATAAGAGTAGATTTTACTCTTTTGTTTTAAGAGTGTAGATATCTTCACACTCCGCGCCAACCTAACTACGGTAAAAACAAATGGTAAAAAGGCAGGGGGAAAAGCGTGAGTTATCCGTTAGTTGGAAACCCCTTTAAGGTAATATTTACTTACAAAATGATCTGAATACACTTTAACCAAAATACGCTTTTCATTCTGATAAAATTGCCAAATTTCTTCAAATAAATATTCAAATCTGTAATACCTTAAACGACATTAATGTTTTAAACATGTTTTCTGAATGGATTCACAAATAATTAATGGAGCTCTTTACATCCGCGGAAGGATCTTCTTCATAGTATATTTCTTTTTACCCAACTTAGGTTGGCAAGGAGTGTAGACTAGAGTTCGAGGTTGGGATCGTAGTCGGGAAAATGCATGTAATGCATGTAAAAGGTCCCAGGTTCGGGCCGGCACACTGCCAAAACAACTTAACCTACCTTTAAATAGCAAGTGCAGTTAAACTGCCCGACAAATAATACCCCGCTTAGAGAGTGCACGTTAAATGTGCTTATAAGTACCAACAAGGAGTACGATTAAACACTTAAAAATGTTGCGTGAAAACCAAAATAAATTCATTCTCTAACGTCTATTGGTGAATTAATGTCACGTGGGTACATAGCACCAATCGGATCGGAGCACCGATCGAAGGAAAAACAGTATTGAAAGAATGAACGTCACCTGAAACAAGCAAGTTCAATTAAAGTTTTATAATTAATTTATCTCGCTTTCTGAACAAAACTTAATCCTATCAAGAATAAAATATTAATTCTGAAGTTCGAAAATAAATTAACTTCCCCAAAAAGAAATGTTCTAAAACAATTCTACATTCTTTATAATCTTCTCTATAATCCCTAAAAGATTTTCCCTAACTTTGAAATTGAAACCATTTCTCTGAAAATGAATTCAATTTACTGGGAATTAAAAGTTTTCCTGTAAATAATACCCAATTAAGGTATTTTAATTCAAACAAATTAAAATATTTATTCATTAAAATTGAAGTCATTCGTTTTGCTAAAGCAGCGGGGGAAAAATAGAATTCTGCCATTTTGTTTTCGTTTGCGGTGACGTCACTAGCTGCGATGCCGATGAAAACGATGGAGAATTAATCGAAACTCTTCTCGCTTTCTTCCGGAAATGTTTTGTGTTATTTTTTCGGGAAAAAAATTCGAACGGAAATATTTGAACATTTCCCATCCAACTTGTGCAAATAAAGCCTAAGAAGTAATTCTATGACTTGATCTTCACTAAGTAAAATATTGCCTCGAACTTTTTTTTTTTTCTACTGCATTTTGTTCTTCGGCGGAGCAATTTTCGTCTGAAATTATTTGAAATGATTGTGTTGTTATAATGGTAACGTGTTTTTGCAATGAGATTTTGGAATAAGTTTTGAAATTAAAAGAGCTGTGTTATTTTGCGACACGAAGTCTATGATTAAAAAGAACTTGAGAATCTTTGTGTTGTTAGATTACAATAAATCGTGTCTTTTGAAGAATCAAATGATGTTTGTCTTAATGAAATGAAAATATGAAAAATATAGTAAAATAAAAATCGCTCCCAAAAAATGTACCAAATAAATTGACCATAAATTCTTCATGCTTGGATTCTTGGATGTTTAAAAATTGATTTGAACAATTTTTTTTTATAAATGATTGTTATAATTTATTCAAAAGTTATGAGTTCAATTTTTTCCCCTTTTATTCTAGTTAAAAAATTAAGATTCCCCCCTTCCCTGTTTTTTACCAATTCATTCTGGATGCATCATGAATATAATTCACATTTTTTTAGATTTTTAAAACAAAAAATAAAACGTTGGAACTGAGAGGGTTAACAAAAGTACGTAAAGTTCTCCCCTAATTGTTTTGGGCAGTGTAGTTTATAAATAAATAAGTTAATGAATGCGCAAGTACTATCAATACCCGAATCTTGAGAGGAGCCAGTATAATGGGACCCACCACTGTTTACAAACCCGCCCATTTCTGGACAGAAAAGAGGCCTACGCCCAAAACTCGGCCATTTTGGAAAATCGTCTGCTAAAAGCCTACTCGCTCATTTTTTTTACTTCCTTGAGCATTTTTAATTCCGTCTAAATGACCGGTCGCATCTAATCGTCTGCGTAAAAAAACGGATATTAGAATAAGATTGGGATATTTGGCGGTGAAAGAATTGAAGCAGCATGGAAAAATCGCCGAATCGATGCGATGATAGAACTAGACACTAGATATTGGTTGTAATAATGTACGAACAGTAGATCGCTATTGGACCAGAGGGCACTTTATTGGCACTAGTAGGGTTTTAAGTCTAAATAGCCTAAATAGAAAAGTAAAAAAAATAGTAAATCCTATAGAGCGGCTATTTTTTTTAACCCTTTCAGTGCCATTGACGATTTGACTTCGTCGTTTTAGATTTTTTTTTTTTAGATCGTCTATTGCCAATTATGATATCAAAGAACATCATTCTATTCTTCAAACTTTTTTCAAAAAGAAACATTTTTATTAATCCCAATAGATGTCTACCCTATTATTATTTTTTAATTATTATCAGAAACATGTTCAAATGGTTTCACTGGGACTGAAAGTTAAGGAGCTGCAATTTGCTCATAATAAGTTAAAATTTAATTCATTAGGTTTAATCTATTAAAATTGTCATTCCATTTAAGCAAAATGAACTGTATGATTAATACAATCGAGGAAAACACCAATAAAATTAGTCCTTCTAATTGTATAAAACAAATTAGTGCATATAGTTGACATTTGAGGAAACATATATACTTTAATTCACCCAAAATAACTTTAAAACGTTGGTGTTCGGAAACTTTAGCAGTTTAACATTCAATAGAATCTTTATCGATGCTTTAGAATCTAAAAAAAATGAACTTTTAAAGGAATTAATGGCTTTATGTTGTATACAATCAAAAGGATACAATTTCAACGAATTTAGTTAATTCTATCTCGATATGTCAATGCTTTAATCTCTTGCGACCAGGCGCCCCCATTTGGAGAAATTTTTTAAAACCTCCCCATAAACAATTAACACGTTAATTAGTTCCGAAATATACTTGGTCAGATAGAAGATCCAAATATTAGTTTTCAGCCTTTGATTACAAGTATCAGTCATTTATTTCGTTAAAAAATGAAGTTGAACGAGGGTCAATACGATATAAGAGTTCTTTAAAAAATTATTAAAAAAAAATTTCCAAACATTTCAAAAAGTTCTTTTAGTAAATTTTAAAAACGTTTCTATACAAACATCTCAAATCATTTGTGCAGTTGTGAATTGATAATGATCATGTTTAAAGTCTCTATGGTGGCAACATATCCTCAGAAATGAAAATAAGGCAATGATTTGTGCCAAGGCTACATCCATACATTTGTAGTAGGCGGAGCGTTCCATGTGATTTTGCATCAAACACACAGCAATATGAACAGTGAAATCACGAAAATGAAGAATGAAAGCTGCAATAAAGAACGTCACCTGTAACATGCAAATTGCATGGTATGCAATCTCTATATACACTCCGTGCCAACCTAACTTGAGTAAAAACATAGAGTGAAAAGGCAGATTGAAAAGCGCTATTTTTCCGTTAGTTGGAAACTCTTATAAGGTAATATTCACATACAAAATGATCTGAAAACAATTTAACCAAAATACGCTTTTCATACTGATAAAATTGCCAAATTTTCTCGTATAATATTCAAATCTGTTAGACATTAAACGAAATTAACGTTTTAAACATGTATTCTGGATGGATTCACAAATAATTTATGGAATTCTTTACATGCGCAGAAGGTTCTTCTCCATGTCATATTTATATTTACCCAACTTAGGTTGGCAAGGATTGCAGTTAGAATAGCGCCTTTTTTGGGGCGTATCGCAAAAGCCATCACGCCTTCACTTGAAACCCCACTTTTTGCATAAGCATTTGACAAGACAGCATTCCTCATCTTATTCCTACCTTCTAAAACCTGACAACGACGTTTCAGGGCGGGAACTCGGTCTTCTTTCCTGGTTGTTGCCACCGGGCCCGAGCTAATATCTCCGGATCCGATCGTCTGACGGCATGGGATAAAGAAGTTTTTTTTATTTTTTTAATGTTTTTTTATTATTATTATTGGGAAATTGACGGATGATGATTATAGTTTCTTTCTTCTTGACGAGAGTTGATGTGAAGGATGATTTGGACGGTCGTTTAGTTCTAATTTGGGCCATTAAGTAAAGATAGCTGGTTTAACATTGGCTTTGATGTAATTTATAGAATGCGTAATTGGGCAATGGTTTAGCGGTAAGCCAAAGTCACATATTTCGATGAGTGTGTAGGAAATTTTAATTTTTTAATCATCTATATCTTCCTCTTAGCCTCTAACGAAATACCCACAAACGGAAATGTGCTTAGATATATACCAATTTTTCTAAACGCAATTGTTTTATCTTCTTAAGACCCGTCAAAAATCCGACACGTATATTTGTATAATCTAAACATTCTTTTATACAAATGTATGCTAAAAAGTATGTTTTGCAAAGAAGTTTTTTGAAAAAAATTATGTTTAATATTTACTTATAGAGACATGCTTTAAACTCTAAAAATACCCATTTTTTGTGGTGCTATAAATGCAACAAAACAGGCCTTTATACTTATTTGTAGTTGACACATTATTTTATCGTTGTTTTTATTTCAAAATGCCTTTAAAAAGATCTAAAAGAACTTTTTTTAAAAAATTGAATATTTTTTAAGAACACTAATATCGTATTGACCCTCATTCAAATTCTCTTTTTATATAGAAATAAATGACTGTTGCCTGTAATCAAAGGCTGAAAGCTGATATTTAGATATTCTTCTATCGGGCCAGGTCAAATTCGGAACTAATTAACGTTAATTTTGTGTGGGAAAGTTTTAAAAAATATCCCCGAATGGGGATGCCAGTTCGCAAGAGGATAGACTTCAATTTTATAATTTTTGATGGGCACGTTTCGGGTTTTGAGTGGCCACAGAAAAAAAAATGATAAAAGAAAAATTCTTTCCCGTACTTCGATTTGTAAATCAATGTCAAGTGGGAACGGAGCATCAATCGGAGGACCGATTGAAAAAAGTACATGAATGAAATCTTGAAGGAACTACGTCACTTGAAACAAGCGAATTAATAAATCAGCTGCTTCGGAATCGGTATTTTTTCGAAAGATTTAGCATTCGAGGTTATAATGGAAATAAGTCTAGATTAGGAAAAATTAATTTATATTTCAAAGAATAAATATGTAATATTCATCACTTTTAAATAGAATGAAAGCATTTCATATCAGCGTCGAAGAATCCGTAAATAAATTTATTTTAATTTATTGTCGAAAAGAATTAAAGTTTCTCGAACGATTGTTGCGAAAGGCAATGGTGACTGAATTCTTTAAAAAATGGCTTCCTATGCTTTTTATATGAGTAATAAATTTCGCAGTTTCTAAAATAATTCAAGTACTTCGTATTCTTTTCTGAAATTTTTAATGTATTCTCATTTCTATACGCTGAATTTTTTGACGTATCACACTTTTCCATAGCATTTGTAGTTTGGGCTATGAAAGTAGGTGACGGACAGACAGGCAGACGGACTGAACGATTATAATACCTTCCACTTTTTACGTCATAAATGCAGAGTGGAAGCTAAAATTGGTGAACTGTAGATGTGAAGAGAATTTTATATATGTCTACATATGAAGAGTACACGGGGAGAACCACTTGATTTCGTAGAAGGCTTTCCTTAATAGCCTCTTTGGGGATGATAGCGAGAAATCGCCTAAACCGGTGTAAAGAAGCCGGTTACTCGCTTTGTTTATCTTTCGCGGCAACCCTGATTCATGCCAGGGATAAGTGGAACAAGTCAGACGTTTGTACCACGATTGAAGAACCAAAAGAAAAACCGGTTTCCGGTCGCCAATGTCCGCCAAGCAGACACAATTTCGGAAAAGACTCTGAAGAAATCAAGCGGTTCTTCCCGTGTACTCTTCATATATGTGTACCTGTGGAGCAAAGAGGATATAATTTATAATAAAATATTTTTATACTATACTCGTTATTTTTACGATTATTTGACCAGTCAAAGTTTGGAGACCTCTGCTTAAACAAAATCCCACAAAAGCAAGTCCATTATTAAAAAATCATCTTCTTTCTTCAGAAACCAATTTGTGTACGGGCGTCCCCCCCCTCGCCTTTCAAAGAGCTAAGCCTAACTTTCTTTTTATCGTCTGCTCTCATCGCCCATTCTTCCTGCTGATGCCAACTCCCGATACGTAATAATAGAAGTCCCCCCCCCCCCCCCCCCCGTTATCAGGTCTGTCCATCGGGACGACCCTACTAAATACCGAAAAACAATAAAGGCAAAAATATCAGAGTTAATTTCACCTGGGTTGTTGGGGGTGATGGGGTTGTTACGTGTTGGCGGGAAATCGCTTGTTTTGGCTCATATAATTTAAAAGTACACTCTTAACACTTTACCTACGGGCGTCGACTGACCCGTAGACTAAAAATCTTCTAGACCAGCAACTTAATCTAATGCCTAGCTCTTCTAACGTGTCGAAAGCAACTAAAACACTATTAAAGGTTGATTTGTTGATTGGCATAATTGTACTTTCAATTGTAGGGCTACTGTTTCTTCGCAATGTTCTCTGTTAAAAAAAAGTTACCCACTAGTGATTATTTCAACCTTTAGTCATCCTTTTACATCGGACCTTTTTGACTATGTGAACAAATAACATTTTGAGTTAATTGCGTGACACAAAATTTGCATAAGGGTCCGTCTTAATATTGAAAATGTTACGAACTTTAAAATTTTCAATAGCAACACCCAATTTTAATTACTTAGAAATGTGAAAAACCCTCGAAAACCCCTAAATCTAAGTTCTTGTTACATTTGGATGAATATTTGACGAGTTATTCAATCGAATCACTTGTGGACCTTTGGGGGATCATGTCTAAATTGATCAGTGTAGTCAGTCTGTAGGTTTATTAATGGAGAAAAAGAAGCACAAGGTCAAATATCTTGAGGATGGGCCTACGAGGGATATAAAAGTCAATGAGTAGCTGTATATATTCAAAAATAAAGTCGAAAATAAGTTGCAGTAAAAAATAGATCCCTATCGTCACTTGATAAGGGTTCCAAATTACGAGATGTCATTGGCTCTGTTAAATCTCCTAAAGGTGACTGCAAATAGGCAGCCAGAAACCATTACATTAGTTCCCTTAGACACAAAGGGGGTGCGCTAGTTTCTATGTCAATTTCAATGTAGAAATTCTCCAATAAGAGTTTGAAACTTAGTGTTCTTAGTCTATGGGTCAGTCGACGCCCGTAGGTAAAGTGTTAAAACAAGAGTGATATCCACTCCAGTAGGAGAAGTGGATTTTCGACACTGGAAAGGAGTGAATATTAACTCAGACTGAGTTAAAATCACTCGTTTGGAGTGATTCTGTCGGAGGCTTAACACACAAACGATCCACTCCTTTCGGGGAAGTGCATTTTCTAGACTGGAGGAGTGAAAATTAACTCGGACTGAGTTAAAATAGCTCGTTCATTTTAAGAGTGTAGAGAAATTTGTTAATCCTGATTAGAGACCTTGAATGTTGACTCGTATTAGGTAAAAAAGAGTCATGACAAACTTTGAAAATTTAGCAGTCGCAAATGCTCTTGTCTTGCATGTGAAAGGTCCAAGGTTCGGGCCCGGGCATTGTGAAATAATTGCCGATCTTCTAAACGAAAAAAAGTCTAACGAATAATGACACCCAGAGTAGAAGTGTACGTAAATTATGCTTTAACGATACGCCCTTAAAAATGTTGCGTTGGGTGCCTACTCAGGTGTCGCCAAGTCACTTGACTGCTGCTCTAAATAACGAGGCTCGTCGCCAATACCTCTCTTGTAGCTCCAGTGCGACGAGTTCTCAATTCAACCACCACCACAGTCGGACCCATATTCGTAAAAAAAAAAAAAAAACACTTTTTACACTTTTGGCGACCGCCCCGCACCCCCTTGGCGACCCATCCGAAATCCTGGCAACCACCCAAAAACAGCGCTTTGATATTAATTGCGCGGGGTTGAGTTGTCTTTGGGCTGCTGGCCGTCACACCTACTTGTTATTGCATTCATAACCACGCTAACGAGCTGCTTGAAAAGCATCAGACGATTTTTTTTAATTTTATTGTTTTTATTTTTGTTTTCAGTTGTTCGAATTGTTTTGCCGGGTAGTGAAATTTAATGAGCCAGTGTCTTTTGTCCGTTGAATGTTGGGCTTTAACCCTTTTGCCCGGCGCCCGAAGAGTCGTAACGCAGGATTATTATGCGCATGAATTGGATGCGTTAGGTTTTAGTCGGTCTGCTGTCTATTTATGAGGGAATGGGCGCGCTGGACCGGGATCTCCAAACTCAAGTCCCTCAAAGTTAATCCAATGGGGAAAAAAACTATTTTCTCTGCCACATTTCTCCGGCTGTATGGAATAGTTTTACAAACGTATATTTTTTATATGATCAATGTAGATAACTTGCAGGTCTCTATAATCCCACTTTATTAAATTGCTCCGAATACTTTTTGTAAAACTATTTATTCAAAAAAAAAATTTTTAAAAAAATCGAACCTATTTTAAAAAGTAGGATTGTCGGGGCCTTTAAGTCAGCTACATTTAACACATTAAAAAATCCGCTATCAAAAATATTCATTACATCCTGAGAAATGTGGCAGAGAAAATATTTTTTATGCATAGGATTAACACTGATGCACTTTGCTTTGGAGACCCCCGGCCCCCCGCGCCCATTTCCCATGAACTTAACTAAAAAAAATCTGATCTATAAACCATATACATGGAAAAGAAAAAGAAGTAGAGGCATAAGAGAGTTACGAGGTGGCGAGAAATGGACATGTTTTTTACTTGTTATTGAAATGATTAGAACATTTGTCAATGGACATATTTTATTTTCAACCCTACTCATAATGTGCAAGTTACTAGTCTTGAATGGAAACAGTTCCAGTGGCATTGTTTACATAATTTATCCTTCTGTAATTCCATTTGTTTGGGTGATAATTCTATCTATAGTTAAACGCGAAGTTTCTTTTCACGGAAGCCTCGACCACGGGCGGAGCTATAAAACGTGTGGAGCAATTAGATAGAGACAAAATAAAACAGCTGAAATCTTTTCTTCTTCTGATTGCCCCGCGCGTTTTACAGCTCCGCCCGTGGTCGTGGCTTCCGTGAAAGGAAACTTCGCGTTTAACTAAAATTAAATAAATTACTATTAATATTGAAAACAATTGGAATTGCTAAATAATTTTGAACAGTGTATGTTTTCAAAGCGATTTTTTATGATTTTTATTTTACCTCATTGTTCGTTTCATTTTGTGTTGGGTTATCGCCGTCGTTTTGCGTCTGTAATATATTATCATCATATTCGGCACGACAGCTCAGTGTCTGGGCCAAGGCCTTCTGTTGGAGACTCTTTAAGGACAACCTACTCTTGGCCTGGGTCTTCCAGTTTTTTTTACTTTTAGGACTTTAAAATCCGACTCCACATGGTCAATCCTTCTTAGTTTTGGTCTACATCACCTTCGTGTTGTGCGAGAGGTTTACAAAAAATACCTTTTTGACTTTGTTTTCATCTTCCATGCGTATTATATGCGCAGCCCAGTTCATCCTATTTGTTTTGATAGCTTTAATGATATCCTGCTCTTTAAACAACCTATAAATCAGAGTTAGTACGTCTTCGCCAACCGCCATTCTCCCTGACGCCACCAAGAATGCTTGACAGAACCCTTCTCTCAAATATTGCAATTCTGCACTTCCATTTTTAGCTAGACCATTTTTTAGTCTGTAATCTGTAGAATAGTTTTATCTTAATACTTAAACAGTAACAAATATAAAATATCCTAAATATCCTAGGTTTTTACCGCTCATTGAGATTGAAGCCGAAACAACCATGTTGATATGGCAGAGATTCAAAAGAATGAAAACTGAGAACTTACGTCATCTGAAACAACCCACACTGTAAAAAAAAAACTGTAAATTTACGGTCATTTGCCCTTCAATTTTTACGGGCATTGGCCGCATTTGATGGAATACGGTCTGACCCACTAAATAAACGGCCATATTCCTTAAACAGTTAGAAAATAAGGGCAACCCCCGTATTTTTACAGTTTCAGCCCATCTGTTAGCAAAATTACTGCACACCACCGTAAATTTACATCCGGCAGGGGAAAATCCCTTCATTTTCAGAATGACGTCACACGTAAACTGCAACCGTGATGTTTTTCATCCCGCTAAAACCAAAACAAACAATTGAGGAAGGAAAACGAAGCTGCATGCTGCATGGTTCAGAATGCTAATTAAAAGTAAGTAAAATGTTATTGTTTCTTTCGTTGAATGTGTCATCATTTTAAATATTAACGATTCTGTAAAAATTGCCCCTTTTTTGTTTTGTATCTATGAAGTTTAGCAGTCAACCACGTTCCCCAACAGCAACTATCATTCTAAAACGAATACAATTACTTATTCGAATATGTTACAACTTGTTTTACTGAGATTTTCGCATAATATTTTCTTTTTAGCAGCTATCGCTATTAAATATTTATAATATTTGTAAAATTTCAATGATTATAAAATTCAGTTTAAAAATATAAATTAAGTAAGAAAGTGTCTGTTCTTGAAGATAGCTGATGTCTTGGTGTAGAAATGAATTCGCTTGTGCAGATTTCAATTTAATGTTAACATCGTTCCAAGTTTTTAATAGTTTAATCTGATTTTTATTTGTATAGTTTGATAAGTTTTAAAATTCAACAGTTGCTAGAACATCGGTAACCATATTATTTCTGACTTATTACAATGTAAATTCTAAAAGTTGAAAAAGGCTTAAGGCAATATTTTGCTCGAGTGAAAGTTTTGCTCATTGAAATATCATTCAAGCTAGCATTATGAAGTGTATTTTAAAATGTGATTGTTTTTTTTTTCTCATATTTCTCGCATGTGACATAGATTCACAATATAGCTAACATCTTTTGATATTTTAATATATTTTGAAAATATAATTTTCCTTTATTTTTACGAATTAAATTTTCTGAAGAGGATGTGCTGTTCTGGGAAAAGTGGAAACGTATCTTCAATTTCCCAAATTCTTTTTTTTTTTGTTGAGTGCTTTATGTGTTTTTTTTTCAGATTTAAATGAATTTTATTACAGTTGTTTTTAAATATAATTTATTGTTTTGTAAACATTCTAGGTCAAAATCAATTTTTTTATGCAAATGTGTTTGTAAAGCACAACAAGTTAAATTTAAGTACAAAATTTTAATTTAACAAAATTATCAGATTTCAATAATTGAGTACATTTTTATACTTGAATTATTTGTTATTCTTTTGAATTATTTTGTAAAAATAATTTTTTCAGCAATTAAAAAAAGACCTATAGCGGCTAGAATTTTTTTTAACGCAAAGCAAAGCATGTTTATGACCCTTATTGCTTGGAAACTCTTACAAACAAATTAAATTATTTTTTAATAAGATTATTTTTGACAGCAACGGACAAACACAATTCTTGGTAAATGCAATTCACAGTTGATTTTATGGTTTCCTTAACATATTTATTTTAAATTACTGCTAATTGTAAATATTCATCAAAATTTATTGTCGCCCTAATATTATATTTTTAACAGAAGTAATTATTAGATTATTCTAAACAAATGTGTATATTTAGAATTATTGTTGTTTTTCATCTCCCTGGTGAATGAAAGCCTACAGCAGGTCCAAGAGACCCGGAAGATTTAAAGTATGATCATCCGGCTCATCAATTGGATGCTTCCATGAGACGCCCAAACAGCAAAGAAGGTGAGAAGGACACTAACAGGTACAGTGTAAAGCATTTTTCTCTTATTCATTCAGTATCTAAAAAAATTTCCAAAATGTACTTATATATGACTATCACGCAAAACATTAATGCACAGTATCTAAGAGCATTTTTTTTTTATTTTTAATAAATTTATATTTTTGTTTATTTATCCACAAATTCCAAAGTCTATAGCGCTTAACAGAAAAGTTTTAATATTTTTGAGTTTTGTGTTAATAGTATTACCAAAGTGCCTTTTAAAGAATTACTATTTAGGATTGTGGAAGTTTCTAAATTTTTTAATTGTCTGAATTTTAAAATTTACGATCATTGCAAGTTTGACAGTACACCATGGCCAGGGTTTTCCAATTTCTAATCATTTTGTATATATATATAATCAAAGTTATGGAATTTCAGCACTGCAGAATTTTATTTGTTTTCATAGAGAGTTTAAGACACAAGACCGGTGAACTAGAGCAGTCATAGTACAGCGGTGGACTAATTTAGGATAGGTGAACATTAGCAATTTTAAGAAAAATTATGGTGAGATTTTTCGTAACCAGAAATAAAAAAATTGAATTGAGGATTTTGATAAACTTTTTACATTAACTGAGATTTATTTTAGTTTGCTGTTGCATTATTGGAGGATTCATTCGCATTTTGCGACTAGCGACCTTCAATTTTGAATTCTGTCTACTCCGAGGATAATTCAACCTAACCTTTAACTTATCTCGTTATATTTAGGGCAAGATCCTGTGTACTAACATCTGCAAGTGCATTGATTGCTCAAAACTTTCTGATTGCACCTGGCAGATGCTGCAAAGTCAGGATCCAACAGCAAACTTCTCTTTGGACATCTCAACAACAAGCCGTCTGTGCTAACAAGGAGTTGAAGAGGTATGAAATAATTATGTTGTTGACGTAGATTTGGGGTAATGCCTTGGACTCGTAAAAATGAGTTCACCAGAGAATTAGTTGGCACTCCAGGGGCGACAAGAAACTCTAAGAGAACTAAAATAGCTTGCTTTTCTATTAAATACTTACTGAAATTCTTATAGAAAAGCAAATATGTTTGCAACAGAAATTGCCACCTAGAGATTTTTACATCCTAGGAAAAAATCCCCAAACACAGCCTCCAGTTGTAATTTAAATACCAAAATTAACTAATTTCTTTCACAAATTAAATTAATATTCATTATTGTTTGCCTAATTTATTATTATACTGTTCTTTCAAATTCAAAATAAAAGGAAGGTAAACTAAAAATTTCACCTGAAATTGTTTTCAGATCGCCTATTGGATATTAATTCCTGCTAAAAAAAATTTCCTTTTATGATCTTGATTACCATTTATGAACCACTGTTGTATGGCTATGCTGTGAAAAGTAGTTGTTGAGCTCATGTTACATAGGAAGGTAAACTTCAGTAACCACAACAATGAATGGACCATTTTTCACTGGAGTTATTAACTTCAGTTGAGGTACCCTCAGTCAATATCTGAGAGTGCTTCTGGCCTAGAGTTGTTTGAAACAGCTATAAAGGTTCTGTTCTAATTAAGACATAGTGCAGTAAAATCATACCAGGTCATTCGTAAATCAGCTAAGAGCTCTGTCAGTTAAGACATTTGCCTTGCATGCAGAAGGTATCAGGTTCAGGTCCATGCATCCTCAAAATAACTGCCAACGTATACAGCAGCCTGAACAGCCAAAAATGTATGATAAATGATACCCAATATTCATACTCGGTTATAGCTCCTGGACTGTAGAACTGGGAGTCTAGGTTCGATTCCTGAGTAAGACTTGGTTGTAAACTGTACTATCTCAAGTCTTGTAATTGGGTGAAAACCTTGTAGGCTGTGTGTCATAATGAACTATTAACCATAACCCTAAACCAACCACTGTTCAGAAGGCTTTTTTTTTTATCTGATTTACAGATTGTCCTGGAATGCCTAGTGGCTAATGCAAGTGAAGCAGAGAAGTCTCACTCGCAGGAAGTAGAAATCGAAAGACTGGTATTGGAGAAGTTAGTTCGATGTCTGGTTCCGATCATCGACTGGGCTAATCAAACAAAAGGTAGGGTGGTCTATTTTTATTTTTATAATGTATCTTTTATAAACAATATTGAATTTGGCTATGACTATTGGCAAGAAATAAAGAGTGGCCAAAATGTTGATGTCTGGAATAAAAGTTAGGTTTCAAGTTCTTTTTGTGAAGGTTTGAAACATCGACCCAAAAAATTGAAACCACTTAGAATAGTCCTCCAAAGATGTTATAAGTAATTGTAACTCAACATTTCAAAAAATTCTTTTTAAAAAATAAATTGACTGAATATAACATTTATTAAAAATGTCAAAACTGTAATTTTCATATTTGAAGAGTACGCAGGAAGAACCGATTGATTTATTAGGCGGACGCCCACAATTGTCTGCTTGGCGGACATTGGCGGCAGAAAACTGGTTTATCTCTTTCTTCGTCGCTTAATCTAAGCGCCGGGATCGTCAATCGCCTGAATCTTGGTTGCTAGGAACCACAGAGAAGGTAGTTAAAGTATTAGAGTGGCAGATCACGTGACCAACAACACTGGATTCATTGGGGCTCTTGTGGGAGCTCCTTGCGCGTCCCGTCTGTCGTTAGCATTGGAGATCACGTGATCTGCCACTCTATTTCTTTAACTATGATCTCTGTGGTATTAACTGATTTCCTTACACAAGTTTAAGCGATCACTCGCTATCATCGCCTAAGCGCCCTGCTAAGAAAAATTATCTACAAAATCATTCGGTTTTTCCCATGTACCCGCGTATTTGTTTGAGCTATGAAACTTGGAGAGTCACAATGAAATAGATAATTCTATTAATGCAGGTTGTGTGTTTGAAGGGATTTGATAGCTTAGGGGCGTCCATATTTTACGTTAGACGACTTTGGCGATATTGTCCCCCCCCCCCCCATCACTCTTCTCTTGGTTATATTTCATGGCTTGACACTCACATGAGATTTGTTGATACTATTATGCTGAACCCAAAACAAATCACTGCAAGCAAATAACAATAATTTATGGACTCCCCCTTAAAGTGTCTTGCTTTCATAATCTTCTATGATATGCACTTTGGTAAAAATAAAATATATTTCTATTATAGTTTCAAAACTGGATATGCAGTGACATTGAACTAATCTTTTATCAACATTCATTTTGGAGTGGAGCTAGTCATGAAACACCTGAACATATTTTGTAAATAAGTTTTATCATCATAAGGAACTGCTTGAGTTTTACCCTTTTTTTATCCAAATTTTAGAATTGACTTGTAAAAAAGTTTTACGATAAGCATATTTAGAATTTGATATTTTTTTACACAAATAGTGTGACTTTTAAACAGCAAACATACTTTACAAATCTAGATGATATATAAATTTACTATTTTAAATGCTCATTCCATTCTCATTCTTGTCATTCCATTTGACATTGTGTTGTTTTACACAAAAGCATAGAATTTCCATAAATCAATGACTGATCTGATGAATTCACATGAGTTTATAATAGAAAAAGACTTTAAAATTTGAATAATTAAATAACAACTTGTTTATATCTTTGTAAATGCTACTAAAATATAAATAATTTACAGGGTGTAGGACTTTAGTAAAAATTTTAGTTCTTATAATTCTTCAGATGTTTTATTAATTACATTTAAAATTCAAATATTTATTTAACTGATTAAAATAATTAAATATTTTATAAATGTGTGTGGATTTTTTCGTTCTAGAAATTTATTTCTATGCTATACGTCTTGCGAGTGTAATACTTTGATGTTTGTTTTTTAGTTAAATTTATTTTATAATTTAATATGTGAAGAGTCGAGGGGAAGAAAACCTTGATTTGCTTAGGAATCTTCCCATAATTTGGTCTGCTTGCAGACATTGGTGATAAGAAATCAGTTTCTCTCTTGGTACAAACGTGGGACTTGTGTCTCGCGTGAACTGGGGTTGCTGGGAGAGAAGAACCAAGTAAGAAACGGATTTCCTTACAACAGGTTAGGCGATGATTTGCTAAAACTGCCAGAGGCCTGTTGTAGACAGATTCCTATGCTATGAAGGGTTTTTTCCCCTGTATTATTCATGTGTGCTAATGTACTATTTTTTAAGTTAATATACTATTCTTGAAAATTGTCTACTTGTAATTTCAATGAATAAAATTAAATGTTTGATGAAATTGCTATTTTGTATTTTCATTTTTTATGCTATGAACACATCGTTAATTAATTTACCTAGACCGTCAGAAAACGGTCAGATATATACAATTACACACTATCAATTTATGGTTAAACCGTAATCAGTTAGACCATATATTTACATTCAAAGACTGCAGTTATACGCTTGATACCGTTATTATGGCTGTCAATTTACGGTCCATGGTCGTTTAATTACGCTTAAATAGTAATTAGGCATACTGTAATGTTACGTTTAAGGACCGTAATTTCACAGTTGTCACTGTATTACTTTGGCTCGTTAAATTACGGTCTGCAGGAAATTATGGGCATGAGTGTATTTTAACGGTGCGTGGTTGGAAACTTTGTTGCCGTCCCAAGCCCGTAATTTTACTGTGATTTTTTTAACAGTGCAATTTCGAAGCATTGTTCCGCAGTCTCAACAAACGGGATTTTATATTAGCGTGACTTATACCTACCATAATAAACTCCCTGCCTCTTTTAAACCAAAAAACGGTTCTAAAAACCCAAACGATATTCCATAACATAAGGGGGAGGTCTATCATGTGGGTAAGAATGAAATTGCGATGTTAGGCCTGGGAAATAGGTGGTGCAGTTTGGATGTCGTCAGATTGATCATTTGTAGGCCCAAACAAATGGCGTTTTCGATGAGATTCGAATCTGAAACAATAACTTTTATTAATTTAAAGCTGATAATTTAACTTCTTAAGACCCGAGCAAAATCCTATACGCACACTCTTAAAACAAAAAAGTGAAATCCACTCCTATTGGAGAAGTGCACTTAAGACACTTTAAAGGAGTACAAATTAACTCCTTAATCGCTCGTAATAGCGTTGGAGGTTTAACAAGACAAAAGAGTGAAATTCACTCCTGGGGAAATGCATTTTCGACACCGAAAGGAGTGAAAATTAACTCAGACTGAGTTAAAACCGCTCGTTTGTTTTAAGAGTGTATATTCTTAAAATACTAGATACTATACATTTTGGAATCGATGCCTTCCATCTACTAAAAAGATTCCAAACTGCATCTAGTATTTTTATGCTTTTTTGTAATTTTATAATTAGATGGAATTTTTTCGTAGTACTTTTCTCCTTAAAGGGAAACTGGCCCCTTTGCACTCACACTGTGAGTCTCCATGCGCGTCCCGTCGTTAACAATCGAAGTCAAGTGATCTGCCAATCCAATACTTTAATCAGATACATACAGGGTGGTTATTATTTAACGTGAGATGTTAAGAACCCTCTATCGAGTAAAGTATTGGACGAAACCAACCCAAATTTGATGAGCATAATAGACCATGGGATTTTGATTTCCTTAAAAAAAAAAGTTGCAACATAAGAAACTCGTCTCTTGACCAGGGTTCCAAATAACGAGGCGTAATTACCTGTGTTGGCCGTAAATGGCCATAATTGGCTACGACTCGCAATTTAGAACTCTGGTCAAGAGACTAGTTTCTTTTTGTGGTGCATTTTTTTTAAGGAAATCAAAATCCCATGGTCTACTATGCATGCTCATCAAATTTGGTTAGATTTCGTCCATTAATTAATAACTACCCTGTATACATACTAAAACCACCAAAAGTAGCCAACGCTTAGACCTTTTTTGGAGCAAGTGTTTGCTAAAAACGATCCATACTCTCACCTCCCTCAAACATACTCACAAAAAAGATGTACGGCTGTCATAACCCCACCTCGTATAACCCCTGTCCCCTAAATATCAGACTATTATTATACCGGGCACCCCATAAATATAGCCCACCTCTCCATATAAACTGCACACGAACAATAAGGGGGGGGGGGGGCTGTAAAAAAATATATCGTCTGCTTTTTCTTTATGGAATAAAATGAGGCATTGTTGGGAGGAGATACATTTTCGTCGTAAAATCCCCCGCTACTGGAACATCCCATTGTTGATCAGAGGATCGTTTGGGTTTATGTGACGTCATTTGATGGTCTCTATAACCCTCTCTACCTCCCCTTTTGAATTTTTTTTTTTTTTGAAAAATATCGTTTGAAAAAGGTGTTTGTGAGGTTCTCGTGTGACGATATGGTGCTCGGGTGACTGTATATACCACCTGTTAGTGTTTGGGAAATATGTACTTGGTGACCCAAAAGTAGCCTTACAGTTAATGATGTACCATTGGTAAGAACTTCAGGTTATTTAGAATAGGTATTTGACAGAGTCGTGCTCAGTTTTGTTGGTTGGCTAAAATAAAGTCGCACTACAGCGTATCTTATCTAAAGAGTAGAGATTCGTGGACTTCGTTTGGTTTAGTTTCGATATAGCTTCGGAATATTTATTTGATGCTTGAGGTAAGCAAATAATGTTTCCAGAGTATGAAACTACGAATCTCACGATCTCCCAGGCCTTCTATATTTTCTGCTTCTTGGTCCATGGTGTTGTTGCCAGGTTCAGTCTCTACCCTACTGTAGAACTCTTTGGTGAAAATGCAGAGACAGTTTGTAGCATAACATTCATAAACATAAAAGTCCACTCGACTAGCTTCTCGTTAGCTGATTATCCCTAGATCAACGCCTGATGGACCAGCTGAGCCGTACCGCTCAGTTACGAGGCCTTCTTGTTGACGATCCTAATTACAGTTCTGTGAGATAATGCGCAATCAACTGACTGAACACCTAGACATGCTTTCGAAAAATAACTGTTGCTGTATAAATAACTGTATACCTAACTAACTGTAAGGCTACTTTTGGGCCACCCTGTATATTGGTTAGAAACAGTTTCTATAGCTTAGAAAGTTTTCAAGAAAAATTTAGCAATTTTAAGTTTGTATGTTCCCAAAACTTAAATTTTATTGAATGCCTTCATTAATTTTAAATTCATTACCTACAAAACATTTTTTTAATTATCTCTTTACTTTTAATTACCAAATACGAAATAGAAGAATAGAATGAAGGAAGTATTGCGATGGAGTCAGAAATCCGAAAATGAGATTGAGTGTTTTCTACGCGTTTTGGAAGAAACTGATTCCAAAGAGATTTTCGATCTTTCAGTGAGTCTGAAAGAAAATAATGTTTTGGCTGCAAAAAAAATTTCTGCTAGAATATCATTAAATAATATTTTGGTGATTGTTTACTAACAGGGGTCGTTCTATCAAACAAAAAAAAGGCTCAGGATTCACCACAGACGCATGAAAATAGACAAAGAGGGCAAGGCAAGGTGTATAGAAACCGTGACAACTGCCCAGATACGCAGCTTACACCAAACCACATTTTTGAATGGCCGTCAATGAGTGCCAATTCGTGGGACATTGGAGTTGTGCCATCATTAATAGATCTTTATGACAGCAATATCCAAAAAATTGCAGACGCGTTTTTCAAAACTCATGGTTTCATTTAGTTAACTTTCACATTTCGGCAACGTCATAGACACGACAAAAAAATAGGCACAGTATTTTTCTTTCAAAACTATTCGTCATACCGCCAAAAAAATTTAACTAGCAGAAGAAAAAAATTCTATCAAAATAATTAACCACTTTCACAGCAGCCATCTTGCACCCACACACTTAAAACAAACGAGCGATTTTAACTCAGTCTGAGTTAATTTTCACTCCTTTCGGTGTCGAAAATGAACTTCCCTATAGGAGTGGATTTCACTCTTTTTTTTTTTTGTTAAACCTACTACAAACGAGCTATTTTAAGGAGATTAGGAGCGATTTAGGGAGAACACGGGTGATTTAGGAGTTAATTTTCACTCCTTTCCAGTGTCGAAAATGCACTTCTTCCTATGGGAGTGCGACTTCATTTAAACCAAACCAAACACCTCCTTTTAACGCTGGTTACTTTCTACATGACACATACCCGTCATAGGTGACGTCACGCTATAAATTACAATTAACTCGCTTCTGGTTATTATCGCAAAGTCATCTGGGCAAACCTATAAAAACCAGATTGAACCGATACGGCCATACCATACTATTTCTGACACTTTTTTTTTATGAGGTCTGGCCCCTCTGTTTATTTATTATATATGGCCCCCACCCCTGTAAAATCTCTGGGGATATATAACCCCGAACCCCCTGGGTTTCCCCTACTGTAGGGGTTTCAAATACTAGGGAGCTGCTACGGTTTAAGGGGGAATGGGCGCGCAGGACCGGGGGTCTCCAAACTCAAGTGCCTCAATGTTAATCCAATGGGGAAAAAACTATTTTCTTTGCCACATTTCTCCGGCTGTATTGAATATTTTTACAAGCGGATTTTTTATGTGATAAATGTAGCTGACTTACAGGTCTCTATCTTCCCACTTTTTGAAATTGCTTCGAATATTTTGTGTAAAATAATTTATTGAATATTAAAAAAAATATTCGTACTAATTTCAAAAAGTGGGATTGTCGGGACCTGTAAGTCAGCTACATTTATCACATAAAAACTCCGCTTGTAAAAATATTCAATGGAGCCGGAGAAATGTGGCAAAGAAAATAATTTTTTCCCATTGGATTAACATTGAGGCACTTGAGTTTGGAGACCCCCGGTCCTGCACGCCCATTCCCCCTTAAGGTAGGCGAATACCCGAAATTCCCCCAAATTCTAAAATTTTTACTATTACTTTAATCTTTTCCAAATTTGACATAATGATTTCAAATACAATGAATAATACTATTTAGGCATTTTTTTTTATTTAAATATAATTTATTTATTTTAAACGATGTTTTCTACTAAATAAAGAGGTTTACGCTAACAAGTCTACCACATTGAATTTTCATCCTAACATAAATTATGTGTTAAATTCTTCGTTTTCAACTGATGCATGCAATGACCCTCTAGAGTTACATACAAATTACAAAAAAAAAAGTTATTAAGAAAAATGCTATAAATTAACCACAAAAATAAAAAATAAAATTCCAATAACTTACACTTGGACATTTTAAAAAAAAACTTGTATATTTACACCAGATGTTATAGGTTCATGGCACAGATATATATTGAAATAGCATCTGTAAAAAATTTCAGGTAAATTCATGAAAAAACTTTATTCTGAAGTGTTAGCGTGAACCCCTTTTTTTAGTTGAAAAACACCGTTTAAAATAAATCAATTATATTTAAATAAAAAAAAATGCCCAAAAAGCATTGTTCATTATATTTGAAATCACTATGCCAAATTTGGAAAAGATTAAAATAATATTAAAAATTTTAGAATTTTGGGTACTCGCCTCTACCTTAAGACGCCATAGCTGCCAGGTGAAATTTCCACACAAAAAAAAGTCCAGAGGATTTTCAAAATAGCCAAAATTAGCAAATGCAACTTTTATTACGTCTCTGTAATTTTAGGTCGATTCCTTCCGTCACATAATAAACAAGTATGAGTGAATTTTTCATTTAAAAATACTAGGAAAAACAATTCAAAAGCAAAAAACCTCGAATAAAATGCGAATTATGCAATAAAAGATAGCAATCTGGAAGTTCTTCAAAAGAAGCCAAATTTGAAGCAAAAAAAGTTTTGGCTAATGATTTAAGCATACATTAGCCACCCTAAATTAGCCAAGAATTTTAAAGATGCACAATGCTTGTCAGATGTTTGGGCATCTTACAATGAAAAGAAAGATTTATGTGGTAAAAGACCAAAATCGCGGAAAAGTTTTCTGCTTTTTTGCAACCTAACGCGGCAAGAGTAACTTTCATAGAACTTTGTACTGTAGAAATTATTAGATACTAGATAATATATATTATTAATTTTAATTGCATTGATTTATTGAGTATCAATTGTGAAGCCCTTGTGTTACACACCCCTAGTTTTAAAAAGTAGATACATAATTATAGAATTAATATTGTAGTGTTTTTTTTTAACATATGTTCATCATTTAACATCTTTTTTGTTTTGTTTTTGCAGGTAAGAAAATGACTGTTCACTTCCAAATTTGTTAACCCTTAAAGGCTTCTATATATGAGGTATTTTTCAACAATACTTGTTAGTACTTGAAATCAATGTGTTTTTTTTCTTACCATGGTATAAAAAGGATAAACATACTCTTAAATCAAACGAGCGATTTTAACTCAGTCTGAGTTAATTTTCACTCATTCCAGTGTCGAAAATGCACTTACCCTAGAGGAGTGAATTTCACTCCTTATTGTTAAGTTAAACCTCCGACAGGATCCCTCCAAACGAGTGATTTTAACTCCGTCTGAGTTAATTTTCACTCCTTTCCAGTGTCGAAAATGCACTTTTCCTATAGGAGTGGATTTCACTCCCTTGTTTTAAAGTGTTTCAAAAGCACTTATATTTTTTGTTTAATTTTGAATACAAGTTTCTTCAAATTATTTCCAGATTATATATGATATTTTTACTTTCTTAAAATACTTACGTTTTCTACAAAACTGAGTTACAGACTCATATTTTCACGAACTCTTCTGTAAGATTTGAAGTCATAAACTACTTTGAAATACGACACCTTAACACGTAAACGCCAGGTGTTTTCCATCCTGACACAAAATTAAAAAATTGAATATCCTTATCCTCATCTAAATTCGTAAGGGAAAAAAAGTTTTTTCTCTTTACTGTAATACAATGCATTTATTTAACAAACTTCTAACTGGAATATGGTTCCCAAAGAAAAAAATATGTAAGCATAGAAATAATATGTTCCCCTTAAACAGTTGCGCTGGGTGCCTACTCTGGTGTCGGCTTGTCACTTGACAGAGGTTCTTATTGAAGAGTACACGGGAATAACCACTTGATTTCGTTAGTCTTTCCGTAATTGTGTCTGCTTGGCAGACATTGGCGACCGGAAACCAGTTTTTCTTTTGATTCTTCATTCGCAGTACAAACGTGTGACTCGTTCCACTGATCTCTGGCGTGAATCAGGGTTGCCACGAAAGAAAAACAAAGCGAGTAACCGGTTTCTTTACATCAGTTTAGGCGATTTCTCGCTAGCATCCCCAAAGAGGCTATTAATTAAAGCCTTCTACGAAATAAAGCGGTTCTTCCCCTGTACTCATCAATTAAGCCAGTCGCTTATAGTCGCATGTAGCTCTAGTGCGACGATAATTCAAACTATAATAAATGAATGGGTTTTTTTTATTAATTGCTTTTTCAAAAATTTTTAATCGGCATATAAAAAGTACATAAGACATATTTATACTTTATCTACGAAAAACAGATGCTTATGTTTACTATCATTTCTGTAAAAAAATTTTAGTATGGATACATACAACACTTATTTCCATTTTTTCAATACCTTATTTAAATAATTTCGAATAAAAAAAACTAATTCGACTCAATTTGAGTTAAATCATTGGCCGCCCTAAATGTAGCCTTTTTATAAGTAAGGCTACATTTAGCCTTACTTATAAAAAGTAAGGCTAAATGTAGTATCTGCAAGAAAAAAAATATAAGAATTTTCACCATAAATTCCATACGCTTATTGATATATTTTTTTTTCACATTAAGGCACTTTACCAGCATTCCTTTATTCTTAGTTTCGTTCTATTTTTTTTCTCGACGTTCGCATGTCAGGTACTGTCAAGAAATCGGCCCAAAAAGAGATCTCAAACCTTGATAGGTAACTATTTTCGCCAATTTTTTTCTATCCACCGCTGCTGACCGCCAATTTTTCTTGTTTTTTTATCATTTATTCTTTTCAATATTTTTCGTGCGTTGTGTCAGTGGGGTTTTTTTTGTAATGCTTTTTATTTATGGTTTTGCTTCGGCGGTTGGCTTAAGTACCCAATATAGGATTAAGACCCCGGTGACAGGTCTGCATAGATGTAACAGGGTTGTATTTGACATTTTGAATTTGTGGCTAGAGAGCTGCTCTTCAGGCTCGCTCCCTGACTTGTACACTCTTAAAACAAACGAGAGATTTTAAATCAGTCCTAGTTAGTTTTCCCTTCTCCAAGTAGAAAAATTGTGCTTCCCTTATAGGAGTGGATCCTTTGTATGCTACACCTGCGACAGGATCACTCCAAACGAGTGATTTTAATTCAGTCTGTGTTAATATTCACTCCTTTCCAGTGTCGAAAATGCACTTCTCCAACGGTAGTGGATTTCATTCTTTTGTTTTAAGAGTGTATATAGGCGCGTTTGCATGAGCCATCGAATCCATGTAATGTCACACCCTCCTTTAGAGGAAAAGTGGTCGAGCAGGATTTTTAACCCAAACAAGCAGTCTGTGGCCGAATCTATGGAATGAAACGTTAAACAGTCCTTGATTGGAGGGTTTGCGAGACCCGGCAATTCCGGTTCTGCCTGGGCGAAATTCCCCAAGAGTGAAAAAGTGCGGAGTTTGCTCTTCATTCCATGGATTCGATAGCTCATGTAAACGCGCCTACTAGGGGCTCAATGAAGAATTTTTCATTCAACATTCCTGTTGCCACTTAAAATCTGAAACTCTTTTTTTTCTAATTAAAAGTAGTACAAAAACAATTTATTACAAATTTTATTTCAAGCAGAAATGTCATGTTAGTAATATTGTCACACCAAAACACGACAATTCATTCGACCTCTTCGCTTCCCTTTGTGTAAGTTCTGGAATCGGCCATTTTAACCTCGCTTTTCTTTTCGTTATTTCATGGTCCATTCTTATTATTCTTTTCTTCTTGCTCTGCCGCTTTTCAAAGATGAAGACGTCTTACTTTGCGTTTTTGTCACTTACAAAAGTGTTGATTGAGACGTCCGGAGACTTAACAACGTTTGGGTTGTCGCCGCGGCTTGCCTATGGAAGCGTAAAGTGAAAGAGATTAGTGTTTGTCGGTTGTGTAGGCTGGATTAACTTCGATGTATTGTTTGGTTTTGGTTCAATTGGCTTGGAATCACGTGAAGTCAGTGTAAGAAATCATCTAATCAGAAGACATCATTCTAATATCGTATTTTCATCGAAAGTTGCCAGTTACGTCTATAACTCATCGGTTTTGTCCGCTCGATCGTACAGCCTACGATGAGTTTTACCGATGAGCTTTCGATCTGATGGGAGCGTAGAGTGAAAGAGATTAGTATTTGTCGGTTGTATAGGCTGGATTAACTTCGTTTTATTGTTTGGTTTTGGTTCAACTGGCTTGGAGTCACGTGAAGTCTGTGCATGATCTAGGTATCTTAGACCATCGCATTCCCAAGTAGCAATTTTCCTCAACCCACAATCAAATTTTCCTTATTCGCTTGTGACTCGATGACAATTCGAATATCTTATTTTCATCGAAAATTGCCAGTTACATCTATAACTCATCGGTTATGTCCGCTCGATCGTACAACCTACGATGAGTTTTACTGATGAGATTCCTATCAAATGGGAGCGTAAAGTGAAAGAGATTAGTATTTGTCGGTTGTATAGAATAAATTAACTTCGTTTTATTGTTTGGTTCAATTGGCTTGGAATCACGTGAAGTCAGTGTAAGAAATCATCTAGGTAAACTCAGAAGATCGCAATCCGTAGTAGCAATTTTTCATTGACCGATAATCGAATTTTCGTGTAGCTCTAGTGCGACGATATTTCAAACCTATCCTATGATTGCCCTTAACGATGGTGCTATTCTTAGCCGAAGTATCTATTTCTTCTTTCATTTTTATCAATTTCCATATAACATCGATCAAACCATTCACGTTAGGTCAATGTGTGAGTCAATCACCTTTCTTTTTTAAAAAAATTTTTTAGTTTGACTTTAAGAAAATTTAAAATTTAATGAGGATATGTTTGGGATCTACAGTGCGACGTTAAAAACTTACCTTACTTGATTCAAAACCGCAGGTAAAACCATAAGTACGGTTTATGCTTCCGGCGCGTGTAAAAGGTCCAATTGGCTCAACATTGTTACTGGGGATCATCCGGCATTTTCGCAAGAACGATTAACGTCCCCGTTGTGTGAAACAAGTCTAAAAGAGCGCTTTTTTTCCCCCTCGATCAAATTAACTTCCTACCCATTTATTGAAAGGGAGAGGGCGCGAAAAAATAATTGCTAGTAATTAGCGACCTTAATATATCGTTTGGATCAAATAATTATTTGTTCTGAGTATAGGGTAGGAGGTGGTAGTGGGTGGTTTTTGAATGAACCGTTCAGTGAGAAGGTGGTATGTGGCGTTTAGATGGACGTAGTTTTCAAAAATTGCTGGAATTAGCAATTATTGTCTTAATTCATTACCTATCATGCAAGTTTTACACCGTTTTTCCCTTTCTAATTTAAAAAACCAAGTTTAGATTTTAAAGATTGATATTCAATAAATATGTACAAAAAGAAAGTCATTAAAAATTATTTCGCGCTAAACGGTATTACTGATCAATAAATATTTCTGTAACGTTAAAATGTCGAAATTAATTGAATGGCGTATTTCAATTATATATTAATCTGGTAAGTATTCTAAAATGTTCTACTTAATATTTAAAATTATTCAAAATAAAAAAAGCTGCTTAGATTAAAATGCTCCAATGAAATAAACGCATGACAAAGTTTGTAAAAAAAATTTAAATATTCAGAAAAAAAAAATTACATTTTAAAATAGTACGTTTCGAATTTACTTTTTATCCATTTACAAAAATGTAGACCTTATTGACATTCAAACAAAATGAAATTAAGACTATAAACAAGAAAGGAGTTGACGCCATTAATTCTAGACATCTATGCAATGTCAGAATAATTTATTTTTACTGTAAATTTTCTGTCATTTTCACAATTACACCACCAATTACAGAAAACACCAATAAAATCCAGGAATGACAGTAAGAATGATTTACGTCAAGTGAAACTAGCCAATTTTAAAAACTCAGTCAGTACGCTTTCACTTCAACAAAAAAAATCGTTTGCTGTTTTGAAAGATTTGTACATGCGCATGCGCAGATGCATTCGCCAGATCTTTCATACACTTGGAAACTTAAAAATAAACTTTAGAAATAGAACGTATTTTACGAATTTTATAAATGATGAATCCTAAAGAAACGATTCCAAGAGGTAATTGTTTTACAATAACTACATTTATTCGTGATCGATGAATAAGAAATGACTGGATAAACAAACGAAAATTGCGTTAAGGGGTCATAGGAGTCTTAAAAATGTGCAAAGAAGGTACTACAAAACATAGTTTGATCTTTCATGTCATTTTTGAACTACTGAATGTATAAGTATAATTTTTTTTGTAATTCTACAGGATTTATTTATTGTAAAACAAGTTTTAAAATTTATGAAACTTTAGCCAAAACTAAAATAAATGATATTAAACATGAAGCTACTTGAACACATTGTGATTAGGCTTGCGCGGCAAATTGTGAGGTCAAAATCGAAAAAATGACCACGAAAATGACTTTATATTGTGCAAATATGTACAAACAAAGACTTATACCTAAATTCTCAGCTCAATTTTAATTAGAAATTATTTTAAGAACTTTTTTCTGAAAAAATTAATAAAAATTTAAAAATTTTGAATTAAAATTTTTTTAAAAATAATTTCTAATTTAAATTGAGCTGAGAATTTAGGTATAAGTCCTAGTTTGTACCTATTTGTACAATATAAAGTCATTTTCTTGGTCATTTTTTCAATTTTGACCTCACAATTTGTTGCGCAAGCCTAATCACAATGTGTTCAAATAGCTTCGTGTTTAATATCATTTATTTTAGTTTTGGCTAAAGTTTCATAAATTTTAAAACTTGTTTTATAATAAATAAATCCTGTAGAATTACATATAAAAAAATTACTCATTTATTGAGTAGTTAAAAAATGACATGAAAGATCAAACTATGCTTCCCCAGTAGCATCGAATATTGGCCCAATATTGGTATGACGTTGGCCAATATTGGTTATCTTGGGAAAATATAGCAAGTTTTACAACATTCAGCCAATATTGGCCCAATATACGAAACCAATATTTCGAAAGTTAAAATTTGCCAAGATAGAACCAATATTGGTTGGCATATGCCTAGGGGGCGCTCGCGTTTGTCATATTTTTCCTTGATCAGATTAAGAAGAACAGCCAAACGGCCCCTCGGTGGCCGAGAGGTGTAAGCGACGAGCCTCACAGCGAGAAGGTTCTTGGTTCTGTCCTTGTCCTAGCTATACTATAGACGTATTCGTGCTGGTAGAAAAATTCCTCTAAAATTCACCGGGGTGCCCGAGTACACTGCGATATACGTGCTCGTTAAATCTGTGGAGTCGAAAGTCCCGACGGCGTTAGCGTACGATGTCGCTCGAAGCATAGAATTCGAATTTGTAAAGTAGGAGGTTCCTTTATTAAATTGACCCCTAACCCCCAGGGGTCACACACCAAAAATAATGGGATACGTGTTCACCGATTTTTCCATCTACCCAACCGTTTCGAAAAAAGTCGTCGGATAATATTGGTCCTATAATGGCAGTCAATATTGGTTATATGTTGTTGGATAATATTGGTCCTATAATGGCAGCCAATAATGGCCAATATTGGCAAAATGTTTCCTCCCAATGCTGGGCCAATAAGGGTTAGCATATTGGCTCTACATTGTAACTGATATTGGGCCCATATTCGATGCTACTGGGGTTTGTAGTATCTTCTTTGCACATTTTTAAGACTCCTTAGACCCCTTAAAGTTCCTTTTATTGAAGAATGTTGGAATGAGAGAGAGATACGATCCATTTTGATGAAAAACTAGTTCTTATGTGTTAAATTATTTTCATACTTTTATGTATTCCAATTTTTTGTGTGATTAAAGCGCAATTTTGACAATATATTCTAAAAACGATGCAAAGAATTGTAATGATACGTTTCCTTTTGTAGATAAACGATTTTTAATAATATTTTAATTAATTTAATCCCGGATATTTCAGCATGAAATTTTTTTGTTGCTAAAATATAATTGTGATATTTTCTATATAACATTGCTTTTAAGATCGTTAGCGAAAACATATATACGCCGCTTTTCCTCTTAATAGTGTTTGTGATATATTATTACGTGTTTTTCTTTATCTAGCAGGGATTGCAGTACTTTTTTTCTAAATGCAGATTAATTGTTTTGTTCATGAAGCTGGTGTTTATTACCGTGATTAAGTGTTGTGCAAAATGCGGGTTCTGTTGCGATTTATAACAAAGATTTGTATCATTAAGGGTTTAGGAGCTGGCTTCTGAGTAATTTAATTGCAGTTAATTTGGGAATAAGGTTTGATACCTAGAGCTACTGTCCTGTCAGGGACTGGGGAGGCCAGTCGGTAAGGCATCCTAATAGCGTGCGGAAGGTCCCAGGTTCGGGTCCGGGCACCGCCAAAACAACTGCCGAGCTATACACTCTTAAAAATAACACTTTCATTTTTGACGATTCATGAATCCTCAAGCCTCATTTCGTTAATTTTGAGGATTGTTTCGTCAAACTATCACGTGACTTTTGAGTAAACGCGAATCCTCAGTTTTACGATCGTGATTTGACGATTCTGCATCTTGATTTTGAGGAAACTGTATCTCGTTGTACTCGCACCGTTGCATTCTGGGATTGGAACTTAGCGGTTCAAACAATGGCGGCTTCTTGAAGTTTGGTTAGGCCTAACATAATAATTCGTAATGTATACAAGCAGCTTGAACATTAAATTTTACAGTAAAGAACAAGAAGTTGCATGTTTCTAAACATAAAACTATTTGCCTTCATTAGAATATGTAAGTATTATAAAAATAGAACGGAATTATAGCTTTTGTTTACTATTGATGCTGATTTTCAACTGTTAATTTACACTGCACTCTTGAATCAAGTTTAACGCAGCTAAAGAACGCTTTGCAAATAAGAGGTTTCATCAAACGACTTAATAAAACTTGCATAGTAAAATTAAGAACAGTATTAAAAAAAAAATAATTAGATAATGAGTGCATAAACGGAACACATTAAATAATAAAACATAATATTTTAAAGCAACTTTAAATATTCGTAAATCGTTTGAAAAACTTTTGAAGATTGCATGGTACTGCTCAACTCTTCTTTTTTGAAAAAGAATAATTCTTTTTTTTCGTTTTCTTTCGGTGAAATTAGAAGCTCGATAGAATATACGAATTAGTAAAAAGTAGTCACATAAAGTTTTGAGCCAACTGAAAAAAGGAAGACGACATTACACTTTGTTATGTGTTAAAAAACGACAGGCGTCGAATTCTAAACATGAAATTCGAAGTTCGCCTTTCTATGATAATAAACTGCTTTTTATTCGGACAGCAGATGTGATCATCGCCAGGTGCCATTGCTAAATTCGAACTTCGATACTCTAGGATTTTTTTTTAAATATGTGAAGTAGAAACGGAAAAAAAGTTAAAATATATAGAAGCGGGGTTATGTTGTTGGAAAGTATTTGGATTATTATCAATATTTATTAAGGTAAGTTTAAGTCATTTCATTTTGTGTCAAAATAAAAATGGTTTATTTTCTTCATTCAACTAATATGGTATAAAATAATTTTTAGTTAACTATTAATAAAATTTTTTTTATTTATATTCTGCATATTTATTAAAAGTGAAAAGTATTATTTTGACGATGCATAATTTGTGTCTTTAAATTATGGTTTTATAATTAAAAAATATTTCACACTGAAAGATAAAATTTTATGTGCACTGAATGCATTATATTTCCATTTTTTTTCTTTAAAGGTACTTTTAATGCAAAAAGTATTTAATAAAATACCGTAATTAATAAGTTTTTTTTCTTAATATAATATTTAACGGCCTTGTTTTTTAGGTAGATGCTTTTGGGTTCGACTCGAAGATACAACTAAAATTGATTTAATATAGTATATTAGTTTTGTGCCATGGACTATGTTGATTCCAAGCTTCAGGAATAAGGATTTGGATCTCTAATAGAAATAATTAAAAACAAGATTAAATGTAAAGCTATAATATTCAAAATAAGCCTAACTTTTTAAAAAGAATTATTTTTTTAAAAAAAGTTCTTTCTGTAATTTTTGTTTGAGAAAATTATCCACCTGAAATTTTGTGTACTATTTTATTGTTTATATGCATAACTTCTAAAAAACTGTCTCATCCCCCCTCCCCCAAATACTAAAATTTTAATTTCAGTAAATTTGATGTGTTAGTATTCCACTTAAACTTGTAAGTTAAACAAATGCTATATTTGTTGTTTTTTTAGACTCGCCTTTATAAGGGTTGGCCCAATTAAGTTATGAAAAGTATACTAAATGCTTCCTATTTTTTTAGAAGACAAAACTTCTGTAATGATACGACTGAAGTACTGATGATTGAAGCAGCAGTTTGTGAAGTACAACACAAAATGCCAGCCTGCCCAGCAGTTCCCAGACCACCGGCCCGTCATCATATAATCAATATGTATATAAAAAAATTCGAAACTTGTGTTTATTTTGATAAAATAAATATACAGATTTAAATAAAGTGAAATGTTATTTTGTTGTAAAAATAAATGAACAATTTAAAAGTGGATTTTCTAGATTTGGAATGTAATAAACTGATTGTATAACTTATATTCAAAGCAAATTTTGGTTCCGAAATGCATTGAGAATCTTTTTAATATTTTATAAACATTATATATTATAGTTTTACATGCAAATAGTCAATTTTGTATCAAAATGCCTTCAATATTTCAGAAGCTGTACATAGATGGATTCGTGTCCGTAAAAAAGACAAATGTGGAATATAATTATAGCTTTTTTTGTATTTGGGTGAAAAATACCAATAACAAAATGATGTAGTAAAATCCTATAAAACATCCTAAAAACTTTTTAGAAAAATGCATCTCCTCAAGTATGATGAAACTAGACCGAATACGACGTAACTCTAGTTAAACTCATAGTTTCCTTGCACAGAGGCCACGACCATGGGAGGAGCTATAAAACGCACGGAACAATTAGATGAAGACAAAATAACACGACTGAAATTTTCTCTTCATCTGATTGCCCCGCGCGTTTTATAGCTCCGCCTATGGTCGTGGCTTCTGTGCAAGGAAACTATGAGTTTAACTATAGAGCTGCCCGAACAATAAATATATATGCTCAAAAATGACGATGCAAAACTCTCAAATGAACAATAATAATCCTCAATTTAACGAAACCGGAACTATCAAAACAGCATCACATACTCAAAAATAACGATACCAAACTCTCAAATCAAGTATAACAATCCTCAATTTAACGTAACCAGAACTATAAAAACAAAATCACATGCTCAAAAATGACGATGCCAAACTCTCAAATTAAGAATAACAATCCTCAATTTAAGGAAACTAGCTCTCAAAACAACTAAATTCACATGCTCAAAAATGACGAAATATTTCTTTAGATTAGACGACATTCGAATCCTCAAAAAAATGACGATTCAAATGTCCTCACTTTGAGGAAAGGAAAACTCGGAGCATTTGCCAGGAAACTGAATCCTCAAAATTAAGGAAAATTTCGTCGTTTTTGAGCATTCATTTTTAAGAGTGTAAACGGCCCGTGCAGACTAAAATGCCTGGCGAATAATACCCCATGAAGAGGGAGTGCATGTTAAATATGTTCCAACGCTGCGTACGATGTCGCCCTTAACGGTTGCGTTGGATGCCTACTCGGGTGTCGGCTGGTCACTTGACAGTGGCTCTAAAATACGTCGCCCGTCGCCAATAGCCCTCGTGTAGCTTTAGTGCGACGATAATTCAAAACCAAACCTAACCAGTATCCTATTCTAGTTTAGTTTTAATTCTCGTTTGCACTAGAGCTACACGAGGGGTATTGGCGACGGGCGACGTATTTTAGAACCAACCGTCAAGTGACGAGCCGACACCTGAGTAGGCACGCAACGCAACTGTTACGGGCGACATCGTACGCAGCGTTGGGATTTTTTAGGATAATTAACGTCCTCGTCGGATATATTTCGGCTGCACATGCCGTTTTACAGGTCGACAGTTATTTTGGCAATGAGCGGACCCCAACCTTATTCAAATAAATAAAATATCAGTCAGGTGAGGGCAATAGCCCTGAACAATGTATGAAGGAAAAATTAAATTAAGTTTCACTAAAAACGGAATATTAAAAACAAGTTAATATTTTATTCTTGTAAGGAATGTGTTAATGGTATTTGTTTTTAACCCTCTAATGCATGAATTTTTATTTTCATCCCAAAAAATTATATATGTATCTTTAATACTCACACACATTATGGGAAAAATACTAAAAATAATTCAACTACATTAGAATTTAAATAATTTCAATTTTTAAAATATTTTCCATATGACAAAAAACCAACTGCAAAATTCCAATGTTGATAATAATGACTAGAAAACTATTAAAAATATTTCAAAATAACCCTTTTTAACTATGATTAATTTTTTCAAAACAATTTATTAGTATTTAGTACTAATATTATTATTCTTCGAATACTGCCAAAAACGTCATTTCACAAAAGTTAATAACCTCACTCTTTCATTTTAAATACACTTTTACTACTGTCATCTATGAGGATTATTAGTAACTAAAACTTTAAAATGAAATGTAATAGATGAAAAAACACAGATTTGTCTAGGAGGAGCTCGAATTTAATAGAATAAAGTGAATTATGTTACTTGTTACCAAACGGTAACAGTATGCATTAGAGGGTTAATGATTGAATAGGAATAGGGAAAGTTCAAGTTATCCTATTTTCAAAAAATACTTCCTCGATCCATGTTTTCCAGACACTTAAAAACTAGAGCTACCTGCAAAATTTAATCAAATAAACGCTGTTTTCACGGCAATAAAATTGGAACTTAGATGTTGTATCTTCTCTCTGAAGCCCTACAATGCACGACAGGGTTGCCGGATTTCAATTCCCCAAAATAGCCAAGTTGTGACTCAAGGCACTCGCCTTTCCCTTCTTATAACCCTCTCTTCTAAGGAGTTATTACCCGTACGCGCAATGCTTGTACGGTGTCCGAGCGCTTATACACTCCGTTGAAACCTTGGTTTCCTCGGAGTCTGTCGCCAGAAAAATGCGACCGCTATTATACGTGGATGACGTCACCCTACCGATCACCGCTTTATCGGAACGTTACGTTGACACGAAACTGGAAGCCTAGCGAACTCGCTAAACTAACTCTGTTGTTGTTTTGGTTTTCGTCTTTGCGTGTCAAAAATGGAAAATTTAGGTTCTTCGTAATTTCTCACAAAATCAATTAGCATTTCTTGCTTGGAAGCTTAAAACAACTATCGCCTTCCGTCATTTCCCCAATTTTTTAATTTTGGGCAAGCACACCGCACTACAGACAACTGCAAAAAACGTTGTTATCAGGATTTCTCCAACGCACTCAACAGCAACTCAATCTGGAGTTGTCCGGCAACGCTCCGAAGAAACCACTCTAGCGTAATCAATGTCAGTAGTTTGTATGACGTCACTCACCGCACGTGTCCGACCGCCTAAATCTGTTGACGGACTCCGAGGAAACCGAGGCTTTAGCCAATGATTTAATTTTTTATCAGCCATTTTTCAGCGGATCCAAAATTTGTCACAAAAAAGGCAATTATTAGCCAAATCTACCAACCCTGAATTACGAAAGACGTCCATTCTCCTCAAATCTCAATATCCTCACTTCGTCGCACTTCTTGACACAATGGCAGACGATAAAGAATAAAAATCGTCATAAAAGAAGGTCGATGGTAAACAGAAAGAGATGCAAACTTTCGAAGTGAATTCACGCGGGCCCTTATATATTCGAATGGGAAGCTTTATAGAATATTAACCGAGCCATTGAACAGATATCGTCTGGCAGATTTTTATGAGTTCGAAAACGGGTTGTAAAAAGGATGGAACGATTGTTACGGGGTCTTGGATTTTGAAGAAAGAGGTGTTTAAATATGGTACGGTTGTAGAATGACACAAACTTAGAATAGTCATTTCCTGCAAGAAAATTTCCTGCTGCAGTTTATAAAAAAATATGACATATCTTGACTTAAACCCCTCAAATTTCAAACACTTTAAAACCCCAATTTAAACTTAATAATTTCTACACCCTGTCGGCAGTTGGCTGGGGTGCCCAGTCGGTTAAGCACTCGCTTAGCATGCAGAAGGTCCCAGGTTCGGGTCCGGGCATCGCCAAAATAACTGCCGACCTATAAACGGCCCATGCAGCCAAAAATGTTCGACGAATAATACCCCGTGTAAGGGAGTGCACGTTAAATATCCTTCAAAGTCCCGACGCTGCGTACGATGTCGCCCTTGACGGTTGCGTTGGGTGCCTATTCAGGTGTCGACTCGTCACTGGACTGTGTTTCTAAAATACGACGCCCGTCGCCAATAGCCCTCGTGTAGCTCTAGTGCGACGATAATTGAAACCTAACCTATCATTCTAAAGGTTTTTAAAGGTATCATATCAGTATTGTATAATAGCTGTTTCCATGTTATCTTTCAAAACCAGATACCCTTATTACATAGTTACACTAATTAACACTTGACTCATAACAGCCGAAATTTCCAAACCTCGTCACAAAAGAAAGTAAAAAGACGCATCTTTTATAAGAATGACAATGCGATCTTTATCTCCGAACACTATCGACCATTATCCACTTTTTCATTATCATTATCTTCCACGGACACTTCATTATCACATTCGACACCGAAATAGATAATGAAGGTTAACAAAAAAAAGACCATTACTCACATAACAATACTATAACAAAACATGTGTAACACAAAAAATAAGTATAGATCCGATGACAAATTGAAATTATGGATTTTGCAATAAGTCGGCAAAGAACAAATCAATCGAAGTAGAACGTTTCAGATGACATACTCCCATGGAGGTGAAATAGTACTATGGAGTGCTTGGCGATAAAAAAATATGTATAGTCGCCAAGTCGATTGCTTGCGCCCTCCAACAATGCTTATAAAAAAAAGGTGCAAAATTCGCTAGGTTAAGTTAGGTTTGAATTATGGTCGCACTAGAGCTGCACGAGGGCTATTGGCGACGGGCGTCGTATCTTAGAACCACAGTCAAGTGACGAGCCAACACCTGAATAGGAAATAAACGCAACCGTTAAAGGCGACATCGTACGCAGCGTTAGGACTTTGAAGGATATTTAACGTGCACTCCCTCCACACGTGGTATTATTCGTCGGACATTTTTGACTTAGGACATTTTAACATTTATAGGCAGGCAGTTATTTTTGCGATGCCCGGACCCGAACCTGGGACCTTCCGCATCCTTGGCGAATTCCTAACCAACTGGGCTCCCCGGCCTTCGTGCTAGGGAAAGTAAAAAAAAAAATACCTCCAATAAATATAAGGTTTTTTTTTTTACGGACTAGTTCACAATAAATATGTCGTGGTCTGAAGTCCCGGAGCCACGTACGCTTCGTCCTTAAAAGTTACGTTGGGTGTCGACTCATCACTTTACTGCTGTTTAACATTCCAACTCCCTACCCCAATAGCCCCCCGTATAAGTTCTAGTGCGACGTTATTTCAGCAGAACCAATCGTTTACTTTGAGTGCATAACAGATGCAACCACGGCTTCACCTTGTCTACTGGTTATGCATTGTTACACTTTCCATCGTACACATCCATCGTACTTTACCTCCATCTACACTCCTTGCCAACCTAAGTTGGGTAAATAGAGATATGCTATGGAGAGGATCTTTCCGCACACGTAAAGAGTTCCCTAATTTATTTGTGAATCCATCCAGAAAACATGTTTAAAACATTAATTTCGTTTAAGGTCTAACAGATTTGAATATTATTTGAGAAAATTTGGCAATTTTATCACAATGAAAAGCGTATTTTGTTTTTTATTGTATTCAGATTATTTTGTATGTAAATATTACCTCACAAGAGTTTCCAACTAACGTACCAATCAAGCTTTTCCCTCTGCACTTTCACTTTTTGTTTTTACCTAAGTTATGTTAAAAAGGAGTGTCGAACGGAAGATTTCCACCCAGTCTTCTCCTTATACTAAAAATACAAAGAAAGAAACATAGAGGCAAATTCTCCAAATGATTTCATCCTTTTTTTTTTTTTACATTCAGCGGTTCATGTATGAATATTGCATTGAAACAAAATGATACGGGGTCTCTTTTCACAAAAATCATTAATCACCACTGACTTCGGTTCAAAAGTCAAAAAGGAATAGGGGGAGCTTTTGAAAATCGAAACGTCCCCCGCTCATATTTGCAGACGATAATTATCCTGAAAGCCTGCCCTGACTCCCTTTCACTGCTATCGTTTGGTAGCTATGGCTGCTGTGGGCCCTATTACAGAGTCTAATAAAGATAGCGGTAAGTAGAAAAGAGCCAAGTAAAAGAGTTATTCCGAGATGAAGTGTGGCTCTGAAATACGACGGCCGTCGCCAATAGCTCTAGTGCGACGATAATTCAAACCCAACCTAACCGAGATGAATTTAGTTTTACAATAGTCTTATTTTGGCTTTAGAATAGATGAAGAGTACACGGGAAGAACCGATTGATTTCTTTCGAGTCTTTCCGTAATTGTCTCTACCTGGCGGACATTGGCGACCGGAAACCGGTTTTTCTTATGGTTCTTCATTTGCGGTACAAACGTGCGACTCGTTCCACTCAACTCTGGTGTGAATCAGGGTTGCCGCGAAAGATAAACAAAGCGAGTAACTGGCTTCTTTACACCAGTTTAGGCGATTTCTCGCTATCATACCCAAAGAGGCTATTAGGGAAAGCCTTGAACGAAATCAATCGGTTCTTCCCGTGTACTCTTCAAATTTCATTGGCAAAATGAACTGACAGTATTAGTTATTTTAGAGAGTATATTACTAACATTGTTTGACTATTGCAGTGTTGGTCAAATTTTAATTGCAAAAACAATTAAAGATACACAATTAATTAGTAAATGGTAACCACAACAACTAACCATTTATCAAAGGTAAGTGTGAAAAATTACAATTAACAATTATTTAATTGTTAACTGTTGCAGTAACAATTAATTGTCAATTATACTTGAAGATTAATTGTTAGTTCTAATTGTTTCATAAAACATAAAAAAAATAGTTAATTGCAGTTATTTTAAATGTGAGTTACAATTGACATACGTTAATCAAATTAGTTTAATTGCAATGAGCATTTAAAAATTCAAATGCGATTAATTTAATTGCAATTACTTTTTTAGTCCATTAACAAGATAATTAACAAATTATTTAATGCCTAACACTGCTATATTGATTTAAGGGTAAGGTTGAAAATTATTGTCGCACTAGAGGTTCACTAGGGTTATTGGCGACGGGCGTCGTAGTATAGAGTCACAGTCAATTGACGAGTCGACATCTAAGTAGGCACCCAACGCAACTTTTAAAGGGCGACATCGCGGGAATTTGAAGCATATTTAACGTGCACTACCTCTAAGCGGGGCATTATTTGTCGGACTTTTATGGCTGAAAAGCGCAGCGCGTTCATAGGTGGGCAGATAATTTGGCAATGTCTTGGGACCTTTCGAATGCAAGGCTGGTGCCTTACTGGTTCTCCAGCCTCAGAGCTACAAAGAACACGCCACCTAGAAACAAGTCAATTTTTCTAACAAATTAGCTCCTGGTACTTTTCTGGGGGCTGGGAAGCCCAGTCGGTTAGGCCCAAAGGTCCCAGGTTTGGGTCCGGTCAACGACAAAATAACTGTCGACCCATAAACAGAACGTGCAGCCAATAATGTCCGACGAATAATACCCTGTGTAAGGCAGTGCACGTTAAATATCCTTCAAAGTAACGCTGCGTGCAATGTCGCCCTTAACGGTTGCGTTAGGTGCCTACTCATCGGCTCGTCTCTTGAGTATAGTTCTAAAATACGACGCCCGTCGCCAATCGCCCTCGTGTAGCTCCAGTGCTAAGATAATTCTAAACAACCTACCTACCTAACAAATTAGCTCCTGGTACTTTTCTGTATAATCCTATCTTATTGGAGACCCTAGTATTACTAGGCTATTGTTCGCTTTACTAATTCGGGTTTCAGAAGGGGGGGGGGGCATATCACATCGAAATATTCCAGATGGGGGTGGGGGGGGGGTCGATGTTTCAGAACAAAAGGGTGATTCGAATATAGAAATTGGGCGACTTAGAACTGATACCGGGTATAAAGCGGATTAAAAGATGGGTTCTACTGATGAAGGGGGAGAAAAAGGAAAAAAAGTTACGGAGAAGAATGTAGTTTAGTATGAAAGAGACCCAAGTCATGTGATGTAACATTGAACTTAGGTTCATTTTGTATGAAGGTGTATACAGATATTTTGTGTCTGCCTAGGTTTTAAGGGGGGTTGGTATGTCGATATTGATGTATTGCTGAATCCTTGTTATTTGTGCAGATCTGAAGGGCAATCATGCAACGGATGACACTTCGCACTGTAAAAAAAAATGTATATACAAATACAAAAATTGTCAACCAACAACAGGTCAGAGGCTCAGCAAGGTTGGTACAAAATACGGTAGAGTCCCGCTTATCCAAAATTGATGGGACCAATATTGAGCAGCAAAATTTAAAATAAAAAAAATCACTACATATTTTTTGATAAATAAATCCAAATTTGTATAAGTATGTACTTATATTTTGTGTTTTATATATACGTATACATTTCTTATTTTAACCGAAAGCGTCGGGAATTTTTTTTGATAAAACTATTTCTGGATAACCGGTATTCGGATAATTTAAGTACTCCGGGTTTGCTGCAGACAGTATGGGAAAAATTGAATTTTCGTTTGGATGTGTGCCGTATGACTAAAGGCGCACACATTGAGCACTTTTGGGAAAACAAGGTTAGTTTTCCTTCAATTTCATGTATGATTTGTTATACTTAGTATAAAATAAACTACCATTAAAACTCGGACATTCTTTTACGGACACCCTGTATTTCATATGAGGTAAATTGAAACTAAAATATCTTGATGCTTCAGGTTGTAAATTGTAAAATACGAATCACCACTGCCACCAATTTCTAAAAGTTCCTTTTCCATTTCGACAATATTCCAAAATGCCATTCTACAAAGAAAACATTCCATCACCTCCCCTTCAATCTTCAGCTTGGAACACCCCCTATAACGCCCACACGCTTGCAAACGATTGCAACTCTCGCAGACGATACATACATAAATACATTTTATTTTTATAAATAATTCATTCTTCGTTCCGGGGATGTTGTGAAATTTTTAAAAGGCTTACTCCCTCCCTCCCTCTCTCTTCTCAAGTTCTATATCTTGCTTATTCCGTTTCGAGCAGACGATTTTAGCGTTTCGCAGACGATTTTTTGGAGAAGAGGTGTCTCAATGTGGAGTGTTGGGTTGGGAAACGAGACTGAATATTACGTTTCACTCAACTGCCTTTTTTTCTATCTGTGAATGTGCCTCTGTTTAGACTAGAAGTTAGAATGTTTCTTTTGGAGTGATCCTGTCAGAGGTTTAACACACAAAGGATCCACTCCAAAAGGAGAAGTGCATTTTCCAGACTGGAGGAGTGAAAATAAGACTGAGTTAAAATCGCTCGTTCGTTTTAAGAGTGTAAGAGCTTTAACACAGCCAATAAACGCCTCGTAATTTAGAATCCTGGTCAAGAGAAGAGGTCGACACCTGTGCGGGCACCCAACGGAAACTTCGAGCGATATCGTACTCTGACGCCGTCGGGACTTTGGACTCCACAGATTTAACGAGCGCGTCTGTCCCAGTGTACTCGGACCCATCCGTCACGAGTTGGATTTTTCTACTTTTTCCCAGTACAGATATCCGATTCATAGGATGACTGGCAGTAAGTTGGATTCGAACCTGAGAAGGTTGAATCCTGAGGCTGATGCCTTAGTCACTCGGCCACGGAAGGGGGCCTTCTTGATAGGTAATAGGTTATCGATTCAGGCTGCCTATTTCTAGCTTCCTTCAGGAGCTTTAAAACAGCCAATAAACGCCTCGTAATTTAGAACCATGGTCAAGCTACGTAAATTATAGATATCTTTATAGTTTTAATCGCTTAGCTTATTTTTGCACCAGGGTATCCGTCTGGTTGGTAGAGGGGGGAGGGGGGAGCAGCCCAGTTGGTAAGGCGCTTGCCCTACATGCGAAAGCTCCATGGATCAGGTCGGACATGGCCAAAATAACTGCTTAAAAGTAATTTATATCCAATAAGGTAATTCCAAGAGCTATTAAAGTCTTATGGCCGCTAACCTAAAAATCTTATTATCCTACGATCTTGTTCTAAAAAACCATATTATGACGTCCCACAGTTACCAAGAACTCGTATACCAAATTTGAAGTCTGTATCTCTTTGAGTTCAAGTTGTAGAAGGGTTTCAGACAGTCGGACCAATGTTTTAAAGCCTCTTTTTCAGAATGAGCACCCTCCAAAACGTGAAAGAAACACACAATCTCCCATTCATATTTTCGAACCCATCGCAATACATTCATTACTTTATAATTTCACATTACGTAATGGAAACTAAAAATTGACTTAAGTTACCGTTCACACAGCTCTCTCTATTATATACCTCACACCCTACATTAAATCCGAATGAGACATGAGCAACCGTAACCTACACCGTATTTATTACGGTCATTAGATCTCCCCAAGTGATATTTTTCGCCGCCAGAAATTGCTAATGGTCATTTTTATGCTCTGAAAATTTTTTTTATTGTTATCGCTTTTTGGTGAACTGCCACCATTTAATTTGCGACTCGCCCCTCTATTATTTTCCTGTCAGAACGGTTCCTGAGCTTGTAGGAGTTCTTCATATTAGGAAGCATCTTCTTTACTTCTGGTGGAAAAAATCCTACCCGTATATTCTTTATATAAACATATTATCAAAACAATTTTATATGATAAAATACAGGGTAACATAAAATGGACTACCTGTTTTTAAAAATTAATAAAATAGAAATGGATAGAGATATTAACACAATTCTTGCAGAAAACGAATGAGTCATGTCTGGAATTTGATATGGAACACTTTATTATATTAGTTTTGCTTATTACGTTATTATGTTATTACAACTTTATTATGTTCTATTTAACCGACGGACGGCGCTGTAATACCATGTGTTGGCTGTATGAAAGAACTAGGTATGCGTATACACCGAAAAGAAGGACACGTGGTCAGAAATGTTCAGTCTACTGATCATGTCCTATTTTTTGTGTATACACATGCCTAGTTCTTACAGACTTCTTCAGGTTCTTACAGGTTCTTTACAGGTATTTCAGCACCGTCTGTCGGTTAAATTGAACATAATAAAGTTGTGATAACGTAATAAGCAAAACTAATATAATAAATTGTTTCTCTTTCTGTTTTCTGCTCTAGAAATGTTAATATCTCTGCCCATTTCTATTTTATCAATTTTTAAAAACCCCGGTAGCCCGTTTTGGGACACCCTGTATATCTTGCAAGTAATTTAAATTTACAAAATAGCTTTAGCGTTTGCTGAGGGTAACGTCAATTTAAAGAAATTTTAAAGTTTTGAGTGGTAAAAGTGTTCGCTTTATGTGTGCTATGAATAAACAGTTTTAACAACAACACTAACTTTTCTTTTGCTCGTCACTTGACTGTGGTTCTAAAACATGACGCCCATCGCTGATAGCCTTCGCGTAGCTCTAGTGCGACAATAATTCAAACCAACCCTACTTTGCTGTCAACGTCAAAATTACGAGGTTCGTTTCCAAAGTACCGCGCGTATCTGTAGTAAGACCTTATAACTCTACCATAACCAACAAAAACTATATCTTGCAATTTCAAAAAAAAAAAAAAAAAAAAAAAAATTGAAAAAGAATTGAAAAAAAGACATAAAATAAATTTTAAAAAAATTACTAACAGGATTAAAAATAATATGTCGCATAGAAAGAAAAAACAATTTTTTTCTAGTGACTTTGTAATGACAGTGGGGAGAAAATGTTCAACATGTTCATAATTTCTTGCTACTAATTCATTCAACTGCAAAATTCCCATAATTTCAAAACTTTTGTCAAGTGGAAATAACAGGTTAAAGTATATCACCCAGATAAATTTTTCCCACTTACAACATTTCTTCTATACTCTCCCCCCCCCCCCCCCCCCCAAGTATATCATTACCAGTGCAAATGAATGATCATTGAGACTTCCCGGTTCTCTACAGTCGTTACAACGTCACTGGAAAAAAAATATTTTATTCTTACTATACGGTATTTTTGCAGGATTAATGTCTAATTATTATTTTTTTTTATATCTTCTTGTCGGGAGTGTTGGATTTATAGGTATTATTAATATCTAATAGGAGTGACCACATGCTTTATGGTAGAGGGTTTGATATATACATACATATTCCAGCTTGTGTGCTTGATCAGAGACCCGCTTTATAAGCCTTCGTCAAGTAAGACAGACACAGAAAGAATTTTTACTGTCACAGAGAAAGAAAGTACACCCAGGGCGAAGGCGGGAATCGAACCCTCACCCGTTACAGCGCTTGGTCTTAACCACTCTGCCATCCGGGCCCCTTTCTTAATGGTACATTGAAATAAGGATTAAATAAATGAAGAGTTCTGATATTCTATAAATAAATGGCCGAGTGTGATGGGATGTGACCTGATGGTTTGAGGCATAGGCGTCTGAACTTAAAGGCCACAGAAGCCCTTGGTGACGTTACGACATCCTTCCGGTTTGATAATGAGTGTTAGAGCTCGCACACTGAGTTTGAAGAAAAGTGGGGGGGGGGGGGAGCTCACCAGACAGACATACAGAAATCCATACGATGTCAATACCCTAGTTGAGTCATTCCATGTCAAATCGACCAGCTCAAAATCTTCATGTCACAGAATTCAATCTTGATTTTATTCCAAGTACTAGAGATAAATTAATTAGACACGTATTTTTTAATTTTTCAAAATTTTAAGAATTAAGAAAGTTATGATTTTTTGAAACCGAAAAGTTAAGCCTAATTTTTTCTCATTTAGCATTGCGGTCTATGGGAAATTTAGTATTTTCGAACGAGTATAACTAAAAAGGGTAACCTGGGAACAACTAACAAATTTTTGTATGGAATACTATTACTAATGGTAACATTTTGCTAAAGTGCACTGTTGTTCCCAAAACTCCTACCAAAATTATTTTTTTTTTAAAAGTCAGAGGAGAATAACATTAGTTCCAATGGAGAAATGGGTACAATAGGTTTGTGTTTATGAAAGAATATGTGGAAGCGACTAGATTTTTTTAAATGAAGTATTAATATTAAAATTTTTCATATGATAGCAAACATTTTTTAAATACTTCGTGTTATTGAAAAATTTAACTCTTTTCCTCCTTTCAAATTTTAACTTATATTTATAATATTTTTTTTTATTTAATATAAATATCAATTGAAATTTCAAAGGTACAAGAGACTTACATTTTTCAATAATACAAAGTGTTTAAAAATATTTGCTATGGTATTTCAACGCGGTATGGTATTTTAACGCTTGCACATATTCTTTCATAAACACAAACCTATTGTACCCATTTCTCAATTGGAACTAATGTTATTCTCCTCTGACTTTTAAAGAAAATAATTTTGGTGGAAGGAGTTTTGGGAACAACAGCGCACTTTACCAAAATGTTACCATTAGTAATAGCATTCCATACAAAAATTTGTTAGTTGTTCCCAGGTTACCCTTTTTAGTTATACTCGTTCGAAAATACTCAATTTCCCATAGACCGCAATGCTAAATGAGAAAAAATTAGGCTTAACTTTTCGGTTTCAAAAAATCATAACTTTCTTAATTCTTAAAATTTTGAAAAATTAAAAAATACGTGTCTAATTAATTTATCTCTAGTACTTGGAATAAAATCAAGATTGAATTCTGTGACATGAAGATTCTGGGCTGGTCGATTTGACGTGGAATGACTCAGTTTTTATTTTCGGATATTTCGAATTAATACAAAAGTGACAATTTTTTTTATTATCTGGTCGATCTTTGAACGCTCGCCAAATACTTAGGCGCTAGCTTTTCCTTCACATTTTTAAAAAATATGTATGTTTTTATTATATTATGAATTAATCCCACTTGCAACTAACTTATACTAGCTTTATAAACCCGACGTTGCACGGGAGAAGTCTTACCCTTATACGTACCTTACACCGTGATTGTTTCTTGATGTAAACTTTACTTGATACCAATTGATCCCCTCTCCACTGGTTTCACTCCAGCAGTATATTACAAACTCCTCCCTTTCTAATATCAGCATTAATTTTTAAGAATAGAAGTTCCGGGTTTTTTTTTAATTTTCATTTACGGTTCCCCAGCTAAAAATTTTCTTCAAAAATTCTACAAAAAAAATCTGCAGAAATTTGCAGGTATTTGGGACTGAAGAAAAAATCTGCAGATTAAATTCTACAGAAAATCTAAAGATTTTTTCTTCAAAAATCTACAGATTATTTTCTTCAGTCCCAAATACCTGTAAATTTCTGCAGATATTTTCTACAGAAAATTTGAAGATTTTTTCTTCAAAGATCTACAAATTATTTTCTTCAGTCCCAAATACCTGCAAATTTCTGCAGATATTTTCTACAGAAAATTTGAAGATTTCTTCTTTAAAAATCTACAGATTATTTTCTTCAGTCCCAAATACCTGTAAATTTCTGCAGATATTTTCTACAGAAAATTTGAAGATTTTTTCTTCAAAAATCTACAGATTATTTTCTTCAGTCCCAAATACCTGCAAATTTCTGCAGATATTTTCTACAGAAAATTTGAAGATTTTTTCTTCAAATTTTCGGCAGAAATTTGCAGGCATTTGGGACTGAAAAAATCTTTGGTAGAAAAAAATCTACAACCTTTTCTACAATTTTTTTTCTCCTTTTGGAATTCTTTGTATCTGAAGAGAAAAATCTTATTTCCCTGAAAATAAATCTGTTCCAAAATAAATACTTCATGCAAATAATGAAATATGTGTTAATTTCTTGAATTGTGTTTTCCTTGAAATGTTTGGCAATTCCTTTTGACTTTTTTCCTGAATATCTGTTTAAAAAAAATTGGATGCATCTAGCTTCTTTATTTCTTCGTGAAACTTGCCTGAAAGAAAAAAAACTTTGCCAACCTATCTCATTCATTTGTGCTGGTATTTTTAAATAATTTCTTGCATTTAGTATTAATAACAACGAACATCTATCAACATCTAAACGATCTCTGTGTCTTAAATAGCCAAGTAAAATAACCAGGTATTTATCTTTAAAAAAAATTATAACAATATTGAATATCCTATAAAAAAATTGTCTACAAATTTCACAATTTATCCTGTTTTACTGAATTTTAAACATCTTAAAACTTAAAATATTATGCATGGAAAAAACTAAAAAACTGGAGTGAAGAGATTTACCAAAAAATTAACAATAAAATCTATTTTCCTTTATTTATATTTTTAAATATATATATTTTTTAAATTTAAGAAGAGTAAGTTCTTTTATTTGCTACTAGTATGCATAAAAATGAGATATTCGCTATATAGAGACGACACCGCTCATTCATTATTTCTTTTACATCAAGCACTCACTTAGGACTTTTAAAAGACAGTTTAGGACACATATGTTTAACAATAACTTTGTTATAAAATTTTTGTAGCGTTATTCTTAGCCCTTAAATTTAAAACAATTTAAATTATTTTTTCCCACATTTCAAAAAGTTCTTTAGTCTTAACTTTCTTTCCTTCCAGTTTTGTAATTGTATTTTTCAAAAGATTCTCAAGAAAAGTGTATAACAATATATATAGCATCAATATTCTAACATATGTAATCTACAACAATTTGATTTTTTTTTGTAGAATTTAGCTTGTCACTTGCTTCTGACATGGTAATTAAAAATTTAAATGTGTACATTTTGAATACTTAAAATAAGTAAATAATGAATTTGTGTGTATGAGTCTAAGATTATTAAATTTTAAAACAGTATTACATGTATAGAAATAATTATAAGTAATAAACTCCCTAATTTTAAGTATTTACCCAGTTTGAAGGTAAATAAATGTTTACAAATACCTACCCACTGACCTTCTTCAATAGACGACTGCTGAAACAGATGATTTTGTTAAACTTTGAAGAAAATGCGACTAACTAATGTGGAGGTATATATTTTTAAGATAACATAGGAAATTACTATTTCTTTTTAGTTTAAGCCTTATTGCATGATAGCATGTTTCATATTATAGTTTATATGTATTTTTTTGAAATAAAAAAAATTCTTTATTTTTGCCAATAAAATGGCTAGAAAGTAAACAAAAGTATTTAGTACTATTAAAAAATATTATCTATTACCCATTCTTGCTTTGATGGTGATCCAAGAGTTGGGAACCAATTGACTAGTTTGAAGAAACTGCAACTTTAACACAAAATGTCGAATGAGGACAGTTTTATGTACTGCACACCCATTTGCCATTAATGGCTAAAGTCGCAAAACCAGATATCTATCCAACAACCTTCAATTATAAGGGGGAAAAAACATTTAAAGTTATTTAAGTTTAACAATACAAAATATTCATAGTTAAAACTAACTGCAGTCGAACCTCGTTAACACGAAATTCCACTTGACATGATCTAAAATCATTTCCACAGGCCAAAAATCTTTAACCCTTTCAGTCTCAATGACAATTTTGCATAATTTTCAGAAAAAAATTCGGATCCTCTAAGCTCATTTATGGTATCAAAAAGCACTCGTTTGATTCTTCGAAAAAATTTCTATTAGAAAACATTTTTTATTAATCTCAATAGCTGTCAGCCCTATTTTTTTCAAAAAATTATGATCAGTGAAGAAACATGATGATGCCAAATGGCATCACTGGGACTGAAAGGGTTATTCCGATTCATATTACCATGCCACAGGTTCGAGTCATGGATCGGGCAAGGTTGTCTAATCCTTTTATTCCTTAAGTCGATAAATTCAGGACCAAAAATGCTGGTTAACTTAACACCGGATGTTCTATGTGCGGTTGACCACCTAACTGGGACATATATCTAGCACCCCAGAGCCATCGATCAAGTAAGTTGAAATAGGCACGACAGGTCTTGACCCACTAACAGGCTGTGGCACCGGGGAATTTAATTTAGTTATGTACTACTGAAATGAACTATCTATTAATTGAATAATACTAATTGTATGCTTGTATTATTAGTGTAGAACATTGGTTTTTTAAAACTATTCACTGTTTAAATGTAAAGAAAAACAATTTTTACGGTTAACACGAAAATCGCCTAAAACTAAATTTTTCAGTGGTCCTTTCCAGTTTGTGTTAACGAGGTTCAACGAGGAAATTTTCTATTAACCCAAAATGCTAGATAGTTTTAATAACTGAATTAATATACCACTGTTATTGTATAGGTTTCAATAATAACTGAGGTTTATGTTAAGCAATTAGGAATTCAAATACAATAATAGTACGTTTTTACAGGAGACAAATACATTTCTAATAGTTTACTTAATAATATATTTTTTTCCTTCTTAAATTTAATGATAAGAAAGTAGAAACAGCTTAATTAAACAATATGCATTGATTTACTAATCAATGGTAAAATCCAAATAAGCGCAATGCTTACACTAATCCATAAATTATGTCTCTAGTAGGTATTAAATATTTTAAATAAGAATACAAATGTAAACGATTACCACATAACACATAACCAGGTAATGCGAATCAAAACGTGCAGTCAACTTAACTGACGTGATAAAGTAAACTGCAGTAATCGCCACAATGAGTTGCACCATTTTTGCTCTAAAATAAAAAAAAAGTTCCAGTATATTTTCTTACCGGTTAAAGTAATTGAGTGCTTGCAACTAAGGTCCAAGTCACTATGGAAGATACTGCAGTTTACCTTATCACGGCAGTAAAAATTCATACGCTTGCTACGTAAACAATATTAAGTTCAAAATTTAAGAAATAACATGAATATTACTTACCTTGTAAATCAAATCCTGTTAATCTTAAATTTAAAATATATATTTAATATTTATTGATTAAAAACTCATGCTTTACACATTTAGGTAGGCACCGCACCGACCGCACCACGCCGGCGGTAAAAAAATATGTAAACAAAGCAAGAGCAGTACGTTACAGTTACAGCGTGAAGTTAAATGTAAAATAATTTGCATGGTAACAATTTATGTACTCGAAGTTTTAACTTGAAGATAATTCCTTTTTTTATTATTAAATAACCTTTTAACATCTAGTAAAAACTAATGAGTGCTATGTATCTCTCGTTTTCATTTCTCGCTAAATAATTTTCATAGATTTATACCAAGTAATCAAGACAACACATGAGTTGGTAATCCACTTTCTAAACTAAATGTTCACAAAATTAAAAGTTTAACTTAGTTTTAATGTAAAATATTTCTTAAAATCAGTTTCTGAACATAATAATTATAAAACTAAGTGTATATAGCGATAAGTCGTAGCAGAAAATAATTTTCTTTCATCATTTTCTTGCGGCACGTGCAACACATTCACATTGCAAAGAATATGTTTAAAAAACTTTAACAGACCAAAAAATATTTACAACTATAGGAAAACCTTAGTTTAAATGCAAATTTCAGTTTAGAATATAAATTGTTAAACACATTTTACAATCATCAAAGGCAAAAAAAAAGTTAACAGCAGTACAACAGTCAGTATAGCATTTAACTCGTTCGAGTTTTGTCCAGTTCGATATGGAAGTGTTTCTTCCAAAATCTTTTTATACCACCTAAAAATCTATATTTTAAGAGTGAGTATATAATACAAAGAATAATTTTTTTTTAAATAAGCATTTACATGTTAAAAGGATTTGAAGGAGTAAATATACAAAAATAATTTTTTTACAAGGAAATAATAATTTCAATTCTCGAAATCAAATCAACACAAAACTTTAATGTATTAGTCATTATAATGTTATTTTTTCAAAGTGATAATATATATTTTTTCTAATGCAGTGCTTTATTTATTTAAGCAGGTGTTTTATTTAATTAACAAAATTGCAGGAAATTGCCAAGCCATTTTTTAATGTTTTTAATAGTGACGCCAGCTAGAAAAAAATTTATGAACTATGCTTTTTGTTTGTGTTACAAATTTTAAATTAGAAAAAAGATAAAAAAAAATAATTTAATTAATTAATTCATTAACTATCAAGAAAAAAGTTAAAATTAAAAAAAGAGAATATTTGAATTGCTTAGTCAGGGAATCGAACCAGGAGCTGCAGCACACGGGGCTATAACCTTAACCACTATGCCATGTTAAGTCGAAACATTTGCCGCTCTTTAATTTATTAGCGACATTATTTTTTTAAAAAAAATATTTAACTGATTAATTTATTTAATTTATTATTATTATTATTTTTATCATCAATCAGTTTTCAGAAAAATATAGTTTTAATTTTTAAACAATTAGATAAAAAGTATTTCAATATTTTTTTGCAATTATGATTCTGCCTCTCTGTAACTTTTTTTAAGGTTAGTGTTTACTTTTTGGGAAGGAATTTATACAAATTTTTCAATGAAACTTATTGTAAATTAAGTCTTTATAGCGAATTTTTGCATTCAAATAAGATTTATTACCGAAGGAAAACAAAAACCGATTTATCCGATTTTATGAAAATCCCCAAGTACCCGTGTGACGTCGAATATGACGTGATTTTTTGGTCATAAAATGCCCTTAAATTGACGTCATTTTTTTGGTGACAATGTCCATTTTGAAGACGTGATATTCGACGTCAAATAATGACGTTAATCTGACGTGAATAAATGACTCTTTTGTGACCACATGACGTGAACTTTTCGTTATCAAATAACGCGAATTTCACGTGAAAGGTGGACGTGAATCTCACGTGACAAGTACGACACGATTTTCACGTGATCAATTGACGTTAATTTTAAGTGACCTAACGTCGTGATTTTCACGTGGTCAAATGACGTTAATTTTACGGGACCATGTGACGCTATTTTCACGTGATCAAATGACATTAATTTCACGTGACTATATGACGCGATTCTTTTTTTTTATTTCTATGTATTTTCAGTCATGGTGTAAAACAAAAATTGGTTTAAAATATTATACTTTTTTTTGAGTTAGAAATATACAATCATTTTCAAAATATATTGTCCTTTAAAAGAATTTTCTAAATTAATGACTTAACATGGTATTCATAAGTCATGAATTAAAAAAAATCTCTTACTACTTATTTTGAAAAAGATATTTTTCATAACTTCAGGATATTCCATAATATTTTAAACAATTTTGTATTTTACACCATGATTGAGATTGCATAGAAATAAGATGAGAACAGAAAACTGAATTTCAAAAACTATTTAGTACATAATTAAGAATTTTAAAATAAGAGTCAATTTTGACTTCAAAACAGTTATTTTAGATAGTATTATTATAAAGCCTATATAGTATTATAAAACACATAATTATTTAAGTGTCACCCTGAACATTCAGAACTGCAGTTTGGCAATTTTTTAAATCTTGATATTTTAAATAAATACAAAATCATTTAGAAACAAAACATTTTTATTTGAAAAAAAAATTCAATAATAAACAATTGAACTGCTGACTGATAACTTGAACAGATAACTGCTTCCATAACCAGATTTTCAAGCAAAAACTGAAAAAGAAAAAATAACATGTAAATACATTATAAAAACTTTAAATATTTATTCCCAGCATATATTTTTTCCACATAATAACCGTGTCCATTTAAAATATATGTATAGTCGAACATTTAAATGATTATAAATTTACAGGGTATTTTTCAATATTTTCTATACTTTCATAAAAAAATTCAATAACTTTGCTTTTAAATTTTAAAAATGGAAAAGTTTATTTTTATCACCACAAAGTATACACTGCGATCCAAAAGTTTAGACAATGACGTTTTTTTAAAATTTAGATTTGTGAAATTAGAATATCAAAACATCCCTATATATATTAAGGAAGTATTTTGAAATGCTATAATTGAAACATAATTGCTTGATTTGCTATAACAATTTTTAGTTTCATAAAATAAAATTTTGTATGGTCCCAAAAGTTTAGACACAAATACAAGATTATGCTAATTTAATGTACAAAATTGCCTAATTTTGCATTTTTACTGTTGAATTATATAATTTTTAAGTGATAAATTAAAAAAAAAACTATATCCGGTGAACTAAGCAGATTTTATAACGATATTGGTTCAATTTTACACCCAAACAGACAATTAAGATATATTAAACCTTTATTCAAATCCCATTTGCTTCAAATTTGCAATTTAACATATCTAAATACGAACCAAATGAATACCAGTCCATCACCTTAAAGTTTTGCAACGAATTCGTGGATTCAAATTTGCAATTTAACATAACTAAATACGAACCAAATGAATACCAGTCCATCACCTTAAAGTTTTGCAACGAATTCGTGGATTTAGGGACATGCATTGACTAATTTTCTTGATGAAAAGTGCAATCTTTCCCATATAAAATCACAAAATAGCGACATATCATTCTATTTTGCACTTAAGTACAATGCAGAGATAGTCACCTCTTCAAAAACGACAAAAAAAGTAGGAAATTTTAACGCAAGTTCACTCCACACAATTACGAAAGTTCCTTCTTCATACTAAAATTTGAAGTTTCTTGAGAAAAACCGGTTTCTTTGAACCGGTTACAATTTAACCGGTCTCTTTAGTGCTGTTTAAACACGTTCGGTTTAACCGAATATTGAAAAATATGCTTTTGAAAACACCGGTTTTCCCCCTCAAAAACTCTAGCATCAAAGGGTAGTTTGTAATGGTGTAGAGTGAATTTACTTTGGAATAACCGAATTTTTTTTGGTGTTTTTGAAGGTGACTATCTCTGCATTGTACTAAAGTGCAAAAAAGAATAATCTGTTGCTACTTTGTGATTTTATATGGGAAATACTGCACTTTTCATCAAGAAAATCAATCAATGACTGTCTATAAGTCTACGAATTCGTGGCAAAACTTTAAGGTGATGGGCTGGTATTCATTCGGTTCATATTTAGCTATGTTAAATTGTAAATTTGAAGTAAATATGATTTGAATAAAAATTTAAAGTGACAATATTGTCTTTTTGGTGTAAAATTGTACTAATATCGTTATTAAATTTGTTTAATTCACCGGATCTTTAATTTATCATATAAAAAAATATATGATGCATCAATAAAAATGCAAAATTAGGTCATTATGTACTTAAAATTAGCATAATCTCGTATTAGTGTCTAAACTTTTGGGACCATACAAAATTTTATTTTATGAAAAAAAAATTTGTTATAGCAAATCAAGCTATTATATTTCAATTATAGCATTTCAAAATACTTCCTTAATATATATAGGGATGTTTTGAAATTCTACTCTCCCAATTCTAAATTTTACAGCTAAAAAAACGTCATTGTCTAAACTTTTGGATCGCAGTGTAGTTAACACAAAATAAATAGAAAATATTAGAGTACTATTAACTGACATAAAATTCAATGAATATTCAAGGAATTGAACCGGGAAAATTTGTAAGGTAGGGGGGCTGAGGGGAAATGGTGGCAGGGGGAAAATGAGGGTATGTAACAAATATACATTTTTCCACTATAGATTAAATTTTTTTACACTTTTTCTTTGAAATATTATTTTTAGAGGATCTCTAACTACTTTTATTTGGTTTTGAGAATCTGGCGACACCATTAATTCATTCAAATTCTTGTTCTTAAGTTAATTTTGTTTCAGCTGTTAAGAATTCACTTGTAAAAACTGTGTTCTATTTTTTCTATAAAAAATGCTGTGCTCTTAGGCATTGTTACATTCAATAGCCACATTATCAAAGAGTATTTCTGCAAAAATAGCTAGGAAAAATTCGAATTTTAAATTTTTTAATGCAGAGGGGTAAAGTGGTGGTATGGTTAGGTTTAGCAATGCATGCAAGATGTAATGGAATTTTGGCCGTGAAGGAACTTTAGATTATATTGGAGTATATTTTTTAAAAGCCATTTTAATGTAATTAAAATGTACAGTGTTATTAAAAAACTCATTTAATAAGATTTTTTTTTAAATTTAATTTAACATATTAAGTTTAACAATGAACATTTAAGAATATGCCCAGAAGACATGCCATGTGTAATATTTATATTTGCAATTAATTTACTAAATGATCCAAACTAGAACTTATGTTGTAAAGTACTTAACTGAATCAACGCTGTAAAACTATTAATCATTTCCAGAAATATACAATAAAGATTATTTTGTAAAGTTCTGTGCAATCTGTACAGTATAGTTTTACAGGAGTCTCAAGAGGACCATACTCTTTTGAATAAATATTCTATTTTTCTACTATTATTATCTTTAAAAGTTAGCTTTTTTTTCAATAAAAGTGAAGAGGAATAAATAAGGAATTATTTTGTTTCAATTTGATCTTTGGATTTTTGATATCATATTTTTAAATTTGAGATCATTTTCCACCAGGGTGGGAGAAAATGAGGGTATGAAACTGAGTTCCCTAAATTGCCAGATATTAAAGCATATAGTTTGAAAAAATTAAAAATACCTATATATTGGAAATATAAACAGTTCAAATGTATATTTTCAAAAAAAATTCCATGAAAATTAGTTTAATGTAATGATTTAGAAAATGCTTGATTTTACCCCCATATCCCCCCCCCCTCATTTGATTTATGGTCCATTTTTATGTTTTAGGTCTGGAGTTCAACCTTTTTGCACATGCATACCGCTTGACTTTTTGAGAAATTTTGTCATACCACCTGATCTTAATGTTTTAATAAACATATAATATTTACTCCTATTGAATTAAATTCCCGAGAAAAATTCTTATTTAATGGTTAGATACTTGTTTATTTATAACATGCTCTTAATAAGTAAAAAGATTTAAATGGTATTAATTTAGTTTTATTTATTACCTATAGGTCTACAACCATACAAATAAAAAGTTATTCCAAACTCTGCAAAAAAGTAATTATCACACAAAATATACTTATATAGTCTTTAGTGCGAAAATTGTTGTTTGCCTGTTATTAAAATATCAACTTAGGGACTCGGTTTTGCATCTGATCCACAATTGAATTAAAGATTTATCTTTAAAATAATTAACACTATGCTTGCGTGCCGACTGCTCATACATATAGAAGCTGGTAATAGTATCATGTAGCCACATCACTCACATGTACCACCTAAAATTTCCCTGCATTCCACCCGGACCCGTGTTTTAAATTGTGATAGATCTAAATATTAAAGTTGATATTAAATTTATACTAAATTAAAAAAGCAAAAATTTAATGCAAATTTGATTTCATTGTTGACATATCATGATGTTGTTTCTTTTATAGGACAACTTTTTATTAAAAAGAATATTAGTCTTTTAAATTCATTTGGGAATATACCTTTAAATATTTAAAAAATAAATTGACCAGCAAAAATGAAGCACATTTTTACTTCTTTTTTAACAACGTCAAAAAGTATCATGCATTAGGGAAAAATTATTATTTAACACATTACATTTCTTGAAAGAATTTCATTTTTTAAAAAAATTTTGAATGGCCTTAAACCATGTAATAAAAAATCTGAAAAGGAAAGTGAATGAAAAACTTATTTTACAATGAGATATTATAGCAATTAACACAATTTATTTGACAAATTAGTTATGTTACACGAATTTTAAATCAAATATTTACTTACTTACAAAAATAATTTTACGAAATCTAAGATACTCTTGCAAAAGAGTTGAGAACTTAATGAGTACATGTAGTACTCTATGTCACGAAAATAACAGGTTTTTCCCCAAAAATGGAATTAAATTTCTGGGCAGTCCAAAAAATTACAATATTTTTTGCATTCTAGGTTTACCACTTTTCCTATTTGACAACCCTGCATTAATTTTGCATTGATAGGTAAAAGATTTAATGCTTTCAAAGGCTAGCTAAATTCTACAAATTTGTAATGTCAGTGATTTAAAAACTAAGGATGTTTATATTAAATTTATAATAACTTAAATGAGTAAACACTTAATGCAAATTTGATTTCATTGTTCACATCTTGTAACTCTTTTCTTTTATTAAAAAAGTGACTAGGTTTTATAAAAAAAAATATTAGTCACTAATCAACACATTTTTTCTGATTAGACATTATATTGAAAATGGGTTTTCTCATATTTCTTTTTAGAAAAAACCCGACAGGAACCTTTTTTCTAAATGGAACCTTGCTGAATAGTTTTTCAGCAAAATTGTGTCATAGAAAACAGATTTTCCATTAAAAAAAAAAAAGCTGTCAATAAATTTTGCAAATAATGAAGCAAAAATAAAATAAAAGTGCAGTTGATGTTAAAAAGTGCACAAGGGGCAGATCTAAACAAAGAAATTAGGAGAGTACTTTTTTTTAAGACCTGACCCACTTAAAAAAAATACTTCATTCACAAAGTCTCAGTTTGAAATTCCAGTAGAAACCTGAAAATTTTCACTATGCCCTGGATGTTAAATGGACTTTTAAGATAGTTTCCTAAAGTATCTTTTTTTAAACAAACTAAAAAAAACATTAAATAAAGTTTGCTGTACTTAAATGGATGTCTGGATCCCTTAATCCCCCTCCCCATATGTTTTAAAAATGCGATTAAAAAAAAACAAATCATAAACGTGACGCGAATGAAAATTGAAATTTACAGACATCACTATTAAAGAAGTGTACTTACTTAGTAATCTTCACTTCCCCTGGCAGATAAGGAATACAGCTCAATACCACCTCCTGTGAAGCAGCTCTTGCTTCCGACCAGCTCACATCTTCTTGTCATCAAACGTTTTCCTCTGTGTTAATTTGGGCCGCTCTCTTTCTTTTTCCATCGGGGACCCATGTCAGTTATCACTGCTGGAATTTACTTTGATTTAATAAAGATGCAAGTATCATAAAAAAATAAAGTTAGAAGTGAACTTTTATAACTAACTGATCTATTACAAAACCAAATTTACACCCAAGATTTTTCTGAATAACTAATAAGAGTCGTGATTACTTTCACATTATAACTTATTTTTAGGAACCATTATAAACAGTAAATGAGTAAATAATAAGTTCTGGAGATGGAAAAAGACATACATTGAGATTAAAAGTCTGAAATTAGCTAGCTTTACTTTTTTTTTTTACCAGGGCTGCTTTTAAAGTAAGTCTAATAAATAGTTAAGATTTCGAATAAATTCTGGAGGAGGGTAAATTAGATTTTACTTTAACAAAATGAATACTTTGGTTTTGCAATAAACTTAAGGTAAAATAATTTTTGCTTACAGCAGCAAAAATTTTCATCTTGAAGCATGGTCAAGCTGCCGCTTGGTTGCCAAGCGACATTAGAAAGTTGTACCATGACATATTTAGTAAATATCAGCCTTTTTTTAACAGAGTGACAGCAAGTCAAGTGGTACTACTAGTACCTGTTCACTGGTACCACAGCTTATCATGTTAAAATATGCTTTGAATCGGTGGCAGGAAATAAATAAGTATTTGGTTCTAAAAAAATACGAGTTTCTACAGGAGCAGATCGCCTAAAGCAGGTTTTCCCAACCGGTAGTACGCATACCACTGGTGTGCGAGTGATGTGAGCAACATGATGCTATAAATAGCTTATGTACGCATATGCACTGATCACGCAAATATACTACTCATTATTTTAAACATTATATAAGAGAGGACATCTTTAACCCTTTCAGTCCCAAAAAATTACTACACTACAGAAACATCCGATATTCACAAAATAAGCTTATTTTAGGTCAAATATAAGAGTTCCATAAGAAAAAAAGTCATTTTAGTTTTTTATATGGTTTGTGAAATAATGTCAAATATTTTTAACTGTGGAAAACAACAAAATAAAAATATATATATTACCTAAAAACACTTTGAGTTATAAATTTTAAGGTATCTGACCATATTATTAAAAAAAATTAGTAATTATTTTAACCGAAATAGTTTAAATTGTGTTTTAAATATGTGGAACTGAAGTGAACTTCATAAAAATCAGGTGAAATGATTGTTAGCTATTTTCTAAATAAAAAAAAGTGCAGTTCTGACTTCTATTGAGATTAAATGTAAAATATTGTCTAATAGAACAAAGCATGAAGAATCGAATGATACGTGTTTGGATGTCATAAACATTTGCAAAAAAATATATATATTGTAAGGGATGATTCCAAATGGCATCACTGGGACTGAAAGAGTTCATTAACTTCTGGCAGATCAGATTTTGCCGAGTTTGTACAATTTTGTATTTGCATTGCATGTTTATATCCCTATGAGTAATAAACAAAACTGTAAATGAATACCATTTTAATCTTTTTATGTCACCTTTATTATAAGCATGTTATAACTAAACAAACATATCTAACCATTAAATACGAAGTTGTTTCAGGAATTTTACTCAAAAAAACCTTTGAACAGTTTTAGAAGAGTAAATATTTACGTTTATTAAAATATTTAGGTCTGGTATTACGCCAAAATTTCTCAAAAAGTCAAGTGGTAAGTAAGCAGGTGCAAAAAACTTGGGAAACCCTGGCCTAAAGAATAGGAAGTAGAAAGCAGTAACATTTAAGATTTTTACATATATGCAATATTTGAGTGACTTTTTATCGGGATTACAAGCTAGTAGCATAAAGTGTTAATGTTTAGTGCTTACACCGAACCAATATGTAAACAAACATCTCATATTTACACAACAAAAAAAGAAAACATTTTTTTTTAACTGTATATCGCTATTACAACAATTCTTCCTAAAAAGATTACATTACCGCAAACACAGTAAAACGCAAGTAATTTAAATGCAATACGATACATATTTGAATATCTACATGCCTAATACGCATTCAGTTAGGTCTTGTCAAGCATAGACTAAACTAACAACATAATCAGAAACACATAAAAACTAAGAATTTTACTTTAATACATGAAAAATAATGAGAAACATAAAATTATTATATATGATAACAAATTTTTAAAAGAAAAGGAAAACTTACTTCGGAGACGCCAAACGCATCGCATTCAGAAACACAAAAGAAGGCTGCTACCTACATTGAATATTCTCAAAATGGCGGTGGCCGGTGGCGGCGTCTTGTTGAATGCTCCCGCGCTACAGAGACGGAAGTGACGTCACCGGTAGTTCGTATTTCGTTCACGACAACTCGACGTGAAATTGGCGTCACTTTAGTCAGTTTGGTCGTTTTGCGACTAACTACTTGACGTCTTTTGCATCACGTCATTTGGCTGACAAGAAAATGACTTCGAAGATGGCGTCATTAAAAGACGTTAGCTGAGCTGACGAAAAGTTGACGTCAGTTTTTTCGTGATTTTTTACTTGTTGACGTCATTTATAAAAATATGACCTTATTTTCACGTCATATTTGACGTGACACGAGTACTTGGGTCATAGATTCCGCTTCCTATATTTACCTTTTTTATTCGTTTTTAGAAACAGAGCTCTTGATTTATTGATAAAAATAAAATGTCCGCAATTCTTAAGCTTTAACAATAAATTAGAACTGAAAAAAATCTAAGTTATATTTTCTTCAAAAATCTGCAAAGATATTTGAAGGTTAGATTTTTAAAACAAAATAAAAATTTCAATAATTTCGATTTTTGTGAAATTATAAAAAAAATACGTAAGTACAATTTTCTTCAAAAAATCTACAGATTTTTGAAGTAAAACTTTTAATGACAAAACAAAATTTTTTTTTCAATAATTCCGATTTTTGTGAAAAAATGTTTTATTCTTTATCCAGGCTTAAGGCGAACTATTTCATGAAAAAAAAAATATTTTTTTAACATTTTGAAAAATTTACAGATATCTGCAGAATTTAACAATGCTTTGAAGTTGAAAAAAAGTCTAAGTCCACAAATCTTCAAAATATCTGAAGAAATTTGCAGTTATTCAAATTTGAAGTTTTATTCTGTAGATTATTTGAAGATTTTTGAAGAAAATCTGAAGATCTTCACTTTTCTGCAGATTTTTTGTAGAAAATTTTTAGCTGGGTCCATGTATGTTTTATATTAATTATTACTATTAATTATTTTTATTATAAATTACACTTGTATATCGTGTTTGGCGAAAATGATAGAAGTGAAAATGTATATATTACGCAAACAACAAACATATAAAGCAATTTTTTATTTAATTAATTATTCCAGACAAATAGAAAGTCTCCTGTCCCTTACCAACAGCCCACGTGTAGTTCTAGTGCAACAATATTTAAACAACTCCTTTGATTTAACGTATGCCATGACGAAAAATGACCACGCTGGCTATCTTGAAATTCCGCTTCCTTTTTCTCGTGTATAAAACCGGTCCGTGTATTAATCGGGCAATAAATGACAAGAGCTGAATCGGAGACCCCTGAATAAAAACAGTTAATCTGCTCCAAGTGCCGATAAATTTCCTTTGCTGTTGTCGGCTCGCCAAGGAGAGAGAAAGACAGAAGACTTAATCTTAAACGCGACACTGGAAAAGCGGATTGGGTTGGCGAGAGATCGGCCACTTGGCGTGCATTTTTTGTTCCCCTCTTTCGGAACATCAAGAACAGAACGGATAGTTCCTATAGGTACGGAACCATTTTGGTAAATCGGTCGATATCACAAAGGTATTAAAAACTCGTAAGCTTTTTTTTCTCTCTAATGGGGCTGCAACATTAGCGGTCAAGCCTTTGCAGACTCGGCACATTCCCCAGAACTGAGAGCCATTTTTTTTTTGTGACACCATCTAGGCGACTCTCGCTACCCATTTTGACGCGTAGATTACAATGAATCTGAGCTCTCTATGGATGTTAAAGTATGCCAAGATTTAATTTTGCCAAGAGAACCCAAGCCAAATGGGCCCTCCAGGGATCTTTTACATGCCACATAATCATATGACATGCGGGCCCAGAATTTTTCCATCCTGAAAATCCGACGACTCAGCCGGGGCTCGAACCCGCGATCTAGGGCAACTCGTAAACTAAATATGAGGTCTGTTTCTGATATTTAGTTTTAGTTTTGTATACACGAAGCATAAGTAATTTTGAAAACAGTCTCTTGACGCGTTGAACGAGGGAAAATACGATATTAGAATTCCTAAAAAAATTCCTTTTCAAAAAGTTCTTTTAGTAGCTCATTTAAAAGGCATTTTGCATTAAAAACAATGTTAAAATAATCTGTGAACTACAAATAAGTGATGAGGCCTTTTTTTGGTGCAGTTATAGCACAAAAAAAGTGTATTTTTATGGTTTAAGTCATGTCCCTAGTGTAGTTTAAAGTAACTATTTTAATTAAACAGAGGGTTGATTTTTTTTTTTTTTTTTTTTTTAATTTCTTCGAAAAACATACTTTCCAGCATTTATTTGCATGAGAAGTATGTTTAGATTAAGAATATAAGAGCAACATTTTGCTCGGGTCTTAAGAGGTTATATAAACAACGCAATCAAGAAACGAATTCCTCCATCAATCACTACAAATTTGGCGACATTTCTTCGACAACTCTCCCGGCAACGCTACTCGGCGCTGAAGCCAAGTAAGGGTTTAATTTTTTTAATAAAATGGCCATTCAAACTTAGATAAGATTATTTAAGTTTATTTTCTTATCAAATGAGATTTACGACGGCGATTTGTTTTTTTGTTAAAAATAGCATCATACCTTTTTAACTCCATTGCCGGCATTGGTCGAGGTTATTTTTTTATTTATTATTTTCTTCTTAGAGACGGATTTAAAAGGGAATGGTAGAAATAGATTGTCGCGGCTATTGACGTATCAAAAACAAGTAGATAGGAATTTGAATGAGAATTTTTACGTGATTGGACCGAAAAAAAAAAAAAAAAAATACTTTATTTTATTTCGAAATCGCTATAGTGCCGAAAATATTGCCATTGTTGAAGACACGAAAAATGCTCGAATTATTATTTTTTTATTAATTTATCTTCCGTGGGTGCGCAATGCCATCAAAGTTGGCAAACATTGTCAAAAAACGTAATTAATTTTTTTATAATTTTTTTTTTTTTAACACGATAAATTTTATTTGCGTTCCTATTCATGAAAAAAAATTATTAACTACTAAAAAGTACCGAAAATCAAAATATATGCACTTATATGCATTTGTGTCAGATCTTCCCTGCCAAGCAACGAAGTACAAAATGAACCCCCCCGAAATCTTAGTTTTTGCATAATTGACAGATTTTGATTGACACAAACGTATAATAAGCGCATATATATATTGATTTTCCGTAATTTTAAGAGAGTAGTCTTAATTGTTTTTAAATCATAATATAGGAACAAACACTTCAAACATCTATCTTCCTTAAAAAAATAACTTTTTTGACAATTTTTTGCAAGCTTTGATGTCCATTACTTGCGAATCTAGCAAAGATAAATTAATAAAAAATTAGTGCATTCTCTTCATAGCCTTTACCAATGGCAAAACCTCTTTTTTTTTTTTTCCCGCACAATGAGCGATCCAAAATAAAAATTTAAAAAAGGTTTTTTCGGCCACCCTAATATTCTCTCACCATCATCTATATCAGAATTTATTTGTTGTATTGTGCTGTATTGGTGTCTCTAAAAGGGAAAACTATTATTTTTTTTTCAGGGAGATAGATTTAGATCATTTGAAATTTTAAAGAATTTCATTTTAGATTTTTCAGAATATTTTAGTAACTCTTTACAGTTTTTCATTTTTGCTTTTCCGCTCATTCGCGTTGGTTTCAATGTGAGGGTTTCCTTTTCGTCTTAATGTCTGGGTCTGTTGTGTTCTATTTTAGAGTTATTTTTTTTATGCACGATTATTTTGAACAATAAATACTGATATCTCGTACTACCTAAAACATTTTTATATTACACATACCAACTAAGCAATTAAATTTTTTTTCTTCTCCTATACAATTTTTTTATTTTAAATTACTTAAGAGGATTATTAATAAAACCTTGGTTGGTTAGGACATTTACTTTAACAAATACTAAAGCGCTTTATATGTCTTAAATAATTGATCATTTTAATAAAGAACATGATGTATCTTTCACCAAAGATTTTTAATTTCGGATATTTTATATTAAAGTTTTAAAAATTTGATATCACTTTTTTATAACAAAAAAAAATAGGTCTAATTTTTTTAAACAGATTTTATGATTAAAAGGATTTTTTTAGGT